>VZRS01005988.1:0-203500 GCA_013398055.1 Ifrita kowaldi
AGGGTGGGGAGCTCCCGGGGCTGGGGTGTGCCGGTCCTCACTGTAAATATTGGAATATTAAACCAAATCAGCCGTAAAAATTAAAAAAAATGATATGGCTCTGGGTATCGAACGAGGGCACATCATAGAAAGCAATAACAATAACAATAATTATGGTGATAATATTAATAATAATAATAATTTGTGCTTTTACAGCACCTGTCACCAAAGGACAAGAAAATACACCGTGGAGGCTCGGTACGCTCCGATTCTCACCGAGCACGAAGCAGAAATGATGAGCATGTTCCACTCCGATATTCTCCTTACGGGCACTACTAGTGGAAACACCCCCTGGCACCCTGGGCGCTCCACAGATTCCCCCATTCCAATTCTGGACCTGCAGAGGGTGAGGAAAACTGAGCCACCAAGAGGCTGCGCTCTCGTCCAGCCTTGGTGCGCTCTGCGGCCGAGCTGGGAAGTCCGGCCAGACTTCCTAGCGCCAGGCTTGGCAGGGCAGCAGAACTCCCCAGGGGTCCCCGTCCTGCACGCACTCCCACGGAGGAGCAGCTCCTTTTTCACAGAATAACTGCGGGCGGATGAGTTGCTTTAAGGTCACTCTCTAAGGCAGTTATCGTGTCGGAAGTAGGAGCCAGGACTCTTAAATCATGGCTGCTATAAGCAACTCCAGTCCAAATCCAAATCCAAATCCAAAACGAATGCACCCAACTAAACACGACACCAGACAGAGAGCACATCAAACTAACATGCCATGCAGGCAGGGCATCCCCGGGGTGCCTGTCCTGGATCCCTGAATTCGGTGTAGGCAGGAGGGCAGGGATAATTTAAGTGCCCAGTTGTGCATATATTCACATGAGCAGGTCAGGGACGCCACAAACCCCCGGCATTTGCAGAAACTGGATCTAAATTAGTTAGAAAGTGGCTGGATTTGGGGGCAGGTTTATTAAATGCTAACCAGACTACACCTACCCAGGTACAGAATCTGCTCAAAATCCAGATTCATAGTTGTAAAAGCACTGGGGAGGGGAAGAACGTTATTTGCTGGCATCAGGAAGAATAATTTAGGAAGGCTTATTGCAAAGCTGGAGTCTGAGGAAGGCAATTGACTCCTCGCTTCACCTCCAAATTATTTAAGGCAGGAGAGGAGCCCAGGGCACAGCCCTACGTCTTGGGGTGATAGCAGGAGCCAGATCAGAGCAGCATCAGCATTTGTTTCTGCACATGCTAAAAAATCCCATTGCTTTTAAAATGATCCCTTCTGCACCCTGAAAAATTGAATTTGGGTAGTATTTTTGGTTCAATATCTTGTTCTACAGTCTCCGGAGTGACCTCACATATACTGAGGCTGATTTCCTCACTTTCCCAGAGAACCTCAATCTCTTTTCCCTGTGATGTATATGGTAAATTGGGAGGGGGAAAAAAAAAAAGAGTTCCTTCTCATTCCAATATTTGCTGGTGAAAGACATGTTGGACGTGTCCACTAATCCATACATTATACTTTTTGATTTTTCAAAACTTGGCAGGCTGTTATAAATGGGATCAAAATTTCCTTTTTTTAATTTTCCCCTTTGTGGCTCCTCTTGCCTCAGCACTGACAACTATGATTACTTTATTGTCGTGAAGGAAGTGACAAAAAGCACAGTGTGGTGTATGCTGTGAAGAGGCGGAGGACAGGAATGGGGTCCAGGAGTTAATATAATTTTTTGGCCCTGCCATAGGTTCTCCAGGTGACCTTGGGCACCTGCCTTTCCCTGTGAGTAGAGACCTGAGCTTTGGCACCTCTGTTTACCCATAGGTACAGCTGGGCCACCAGCACTTGCCTGGTTTTGTGATCTCTGCAGGTGAAAATTGCCCCAGAAGTGCTAAATATTAAATAACTGATAAAGAACTGCTTTCCAATTAACCCTGCAAACTTGTTTAAACAGACCATATGTATGTGCCCATATGGAAAATACAGAAATAAGCATAATGAAGCTGATAAGTACGGGCACAGGACCTGGGCTGAGGGGATGTGAGGAAAGGGGGGTGACACCCACAGCCTGCCCTGCTCTGGATGTATTGCTCAAATGTCAGCCTGGGCCAGAAACCTGTCCTGAAATGCATGAAGGGCACTGTTAATCCCTGAGGAGAAATAAAATATGTTTGAGTCATGGAATTCAAGAGTTGTTTAGACTGGAAAGGACCTTAAAGCTCATTTCGTTCCACCTCATCTGTCAGGACTGGGACACCTTCCACCAGACCAGGTTGCTCCAGCCCTGTCCAACCTGGCCTTGGACACTTCCAGGGATGGGGCAGCCGCAGCTGCTCTCTGCAGCCTGTGCCAGGGCCTCAGCACCCTCACAGACAAGGATTTTTTCCTTCTACATGTTCTGAATCTCCCCTAATTTAGTTTAAAACCATCACCCCTTGTCGCTTCAGGCCCTACTAAAAAGTCTGTCCCCGTCTCTCTTCTAAGCCCCTTTTAAGTGTTGAAAGGATTTATATAATGTATTGCATTTGTATAATGTGTTTGCACAACGTATTGCTTCCCTCCTGCCAAACACATTAGGTCCTGGATGTAAAATCGCTCCGAGCCCACCCTCCCCAGCCCCAGACCTCCATTCTCACGGGGGTTTCTGGGGACCTTTCCTGAACCCAGCTGGCTTTGAAGAGCTAAAGCCGAGTTAATTTGCATTGCAATTCAGCCTTTGACAGACAGTTGGAGCCAAGGCACTGTTAACCTAATTGTTTTGCTAACAGCACCAGGGTGTGAGACTCACCAAAGGCACTTCCAACAAAGGGGATAAAACCAGACTTGGGAAAAAAAAACCCTTTTCCTGACATCATTACCGGGTACAAACAAACAGAGCTGATCCCTCTTCATACACTTTCCAGGCGAGGGTCAATAACAAACACACTTTGCTCTTTTGGGGGTATGTCTCTCCTTTTCACAGCAGTGAAAAGCCATTCAGGGGAGGTAGGAGAGAACAAGCCAGGCTGAAGGCAGGGCAGAGGCAGCGCAGACTGGCTCCTGGCACTCTCCCATCCTTTTGTGCACATTAGGAATAGCTAAGCTTGTGGCCCTGCTTCTATTTTTATGCATTATTTTGAGAGCAGAGCTCTCAAGCAATGTTCAATGTCTGGGTTATGAAGCCGTTTTGGCTGTAGCCAGTCTCCTTCCACTCCAGCAGCTCATGTCAAGAGAGCAGATTCAAGCAAAAAGACACAAGGTCTGCAAAGAATTCTTCAGGCAGCCTTTCTGTGTGGTGAGTGGCACAGGGAGACAAGGACCTCATGCTGGCTCCTGTCACACAGCCCTGCAAGCGAAAATCATAATTTCAGAGCTGGTGCTCCTGGGTGCTGGGGGCCATCCCGAGGCTGCTCTGTTGGAAAAGGATTCACTAAAAGTGGGTGTAAGGGGAAATTCACTGCACCCACCTCTGGGGTCCAACAGCAGAGGGTCATGGACCTGCTGGAGTGAATCCAGAGCAGGCCACGGAGATGCTGCCAGGGCAGGAGCCCCTCTGCTCTGGACCCAGCCTGGGACAGCTGCGGGTGCTCACCTGCACAAGAGAAGGCTCCAGGGAGACCTCAGAGCCCCTGGCAGGGCCTGAAGGGGCTCCAGGAGAGCTGCAGAGGGACTGGGGACAAGGCCTGGAGGGACAGGACACAGGGAATGGCTTCCCAGTGCCAGAGGAAGGAATTCCCCTGTAAGGATGGTTGGGCCCTGGCACAGGGTGCCCAGAGAAGCTGTGGCTGCCCCATCCATGGAAATGTTCCAGGCTGAGTTCGACGGGGCTTGCAGCAATCTGCTGCAAGTGAAAGGTGTCCCTGCTCATGAAAGAAAGGGCTGGAATCAGGTGAGTTTTAAGGTCCCTTCCAGCCCACACCATTCTGTGAGAAAAATGAGAAAAAGCCATGGTGAGATGTACCCTTGCCTGTGCTTACCAGCCGTGGGGAAAACCACTCCTCTCTCGAGAGGTGGGCATTGGTCCATCCAAATCAAGTGTCCACCAGCAGCTGTGGCAGGCACCAGTGCTGGCTCTGGGGGGCTCATTCCGACATGGGAACACTTCGATTCATCAGGGCACTCACACGTGCCCGACTCTGAGTATGTGCTTTGCTGGCTGAAATTTTGTTAGCTTTATGGGTTGACCACACAAATGTTGTAGTGTTTAGGTTTGGTAGCTAGAGAGGGGTTAAACACAGGGCAGTCTCCCTCATGCCAACATAAAGGAAATCATGAATATAAAAGTGCATATTAAATCTATATCTCTCCGCAATCCTAGTAGGAGAATTTGCTGTTTGCAATGTAGGATGCTGTTGTAACTACATCCATCAAAGAGGAATGTGGATGGTGCAGGGACCAGGACCCAGCGTGCTGCAGGGAAAGGAAGAACAAACGTGGGCTGCTGTCATAGGGAAAGTGCTGCTGCCAAAAAGGATCTGGTGTCCCACGGCCATGACAAGCCAAGGTAGGCCACAGGAGCAGTGCCTGCCCTCCGTGGTGGCCACTCACTGACACACTCAGTGTCCACAGAGCTGCCACACTTCTGTCCCTCAAATAACTCGTGGCAGCAGTGCCATGTCACCAGTGGGGCCAAGGGTCAGCCCAGCTCCTGATGGATGTCATCAGTGGGATTTACGACCAGGATGTGAGAGGGATTTAGGTCAGACAGTCTGGGAGGGGATGATGGTGGAGCTGGGCAGGAGAGCACGGTGTCATTTGGGAGCCACCGGCCAGGCAGAGGAGACACAGGGCTGTTGGAGGGAAGATGTAAAGGGGAGCACTGGAGACAGCTGCAATATTTGATTTTACAAGTAAAAAAAGCTTAAAAATCCCTTTAGCTGGGGCATGCTATGCTGAGGAAAAGGCTGGCTTCTTCCTCCAGCAATCCCACCCAGAGATCCCAGTGCCTTCGGCATTCGCCTCCACCTCACTCATTAGGATCTAGCAGAGTCTGACTCCATGTTAATATAAAATACACAAAGTTAATGCACCACCTTAGTTGTAACTCTTCATTTGTATTGTACCTGTACTGCTGTGTTTCACATGTCCAAATCAGTAATATGCGTTTTCAGATTTGTTTTGGAGTGTAAGCTCTCAAAAAGAGATTTTTTTTTCTGTAAGGAAACAGCAAAGTGGCTCTGCTGGAACACTTTAAAGATAAGCACATGTGGACAGTATTGCACTTTCAGTAATTTAAATAAAAGTCCTCTTTATTTCAAGCAAGTACATTTGCATGAACTGCAATGTTTTATTTGTTGTTACCTTAAGTTACCCATGGCAATGTCTGGATGAGACAATGGGATGTATGGAAAGAGCTGAGGCTGACATGAGAAACAGAGGTACCTATTGGTTCCCCTATGATTCCTCCTCCTGACACCTCTGGAGCCCAGAGGACACACAGACTTTCTGGTCTCAGACACATTTGCCTTTAGACCTACCCATGGCAGGGAGATTGGAACCAGAGGATCTTTAAGATCCCTTCCAACCCAAACTACTCTGTGCTTCCACGATTCTACGACCTCAGGGTGCATCCCAAGCGAGGATCCACTGCCTCCTGGATTCTGGTGTATAGAACATTGCAACACCAATGCCCAGGAGCGCTGGGGAGGGGTGGGGCGTCCATCACTTAAAAGCAGCATTTTAGTCCTAATGTTATCAAGCCAATCCCAGAATTCTGGCTTTAGGGGGATTTATCAGATCCTGAGAGATGGGCTACTCAGATGCAGCCACAAGGCAGGGATGTGTCCTTCTTACCCAGAAGAGAGACTGAGGTGCCAATGTCTTGCAGATCAGTTTACCAGCAGGAGGAGCCCACAATGCCCTCGCTAAAATCAAACAAAACCACCCCAAACCCTTTTTTGGCAGGAGGAAATAGTTGTAAAAGGGATGAGAGAGTAGCAAGCAATGCAAGAGGAAAAACTCCAGCTTCTGTATTTCCTATTGCTGGCAGGTAGGGGTGTAATTTTGGAGTTCCTTCCTTTTTAATGGGATAGGTCGTAACCTTACCATCATTTATGTGTCTCCCTGTATTTATTGCAGTGGCCTGGCCAGATGCACTGTGGAGCTGATTTCTCTCCCTCAAACATTAGTCATGTCCTCACAGATGGCAATATAACAGCCTATGCTTTTCACAGACTTTACCAAGGAAAATTCCCAGTGACGCTAATGGGAGTTTTGTCCAGTCAGAAACAGGGCTCGGCCTGTTGTAAAAAGAAAATTCTCATGTTTATGGTGAGTTGTTTGGCACCAGTGTTCCTCTTCCTGACCTACAGCTTGACATAAAAAAATAATCCAACTATCAGACATCTGCAATCAAGGACTTTATAAAGCCCTGACCTTATACATGTGGTGTATTGCAGTTACACTGCACAACAGTCTGCTTCAAGGAACACAGTTTGGATTTCTTGTCCTCAAATCCAATACAAATACTCAGTTAAAATAACAAAATTATTAGATGTTTCTTTATACTGCAGTTCTCTGGGAGTATTATAACTCTAGATTACAATATTTTGGACTTACATATGATATACCTTTTTGAGGTGTTTGAGAGAGAATGGAGAAGACGCATGCAAATAATTAAAAGATGCTTCAAAATCAGGACAGCTGAGGTAAGTAATGAATTCTATCTGCAATGACTTAGTCACAAAATACCTGCATGGGTGAAAAAAGAAAAGGTAGATGCTCTGCTAGGAGGGCACGATTGAGAAGTGAAGCATCGTTTTTCAACAGCAATGATCCAGGTGGAGTAATTAACCACTGGTTGTGGTGGATGTTTCGTCAATAGTAATTGTGAAATGAGGTTTTGGTGGTATCCAGCAGATGAGCTCCAGCTGGTTTAAACCTGTATGGGTGCAGGGAATCTTTCTGCCCCGAGTCACTCAGGTGGGTAGTCTAGACAGTAGGAATAGCTCTTCATACCCGATAATTTATGAATTAGTAGAGCCAGTGTATTAAAACAGATAATTGAAAAGTCCTCATTTGTCTAAGTGTAGGGTTGGGATTTTTAATAACTTTTTACAAATATTAAACCCGACAGAAACGCTTTCATGACAGTCTTGCACATGGCTCAGTTCCAGGAAAAGCAACCTGCTGGGAATTGATTTTTTCTCTGAAATTTCCAAGCGATGGAAATTGCTTGAGAACAGGAGAGTAGCACTGAAATAAAACTGAAACTCTGTCTGATAGTCACTACCTCCAGGATGAGAAAATTTCTTTCAACCTCAAGTAAGGGAGTTTCAGGTAAACAAGGAATATAGGATCGGACAGGAACTGACTTCCCTGATTTCGCAATCCAAATTGCATGAAGTGAAGAAAAAAAGAAGTATTAGAAGTAAAGTGTAATTTAAAGATTGGATTTTCAAAAGCACGTTACCCAAACCTGCACATTCATTTTATCTGGAGGGAAGAAGGCACGCCATCTGATAGCAATGATTAATCCAAAGGAGGCCCAGACTTGTTCTCTTCATTTAAGAGGAAAAATTACATATTCTGTGAGGAGGTAAAAAGAGCTGTCCTGACTGAGATACTCGTGGCTCTTCTAGAGACTGAAGAACATGGCTTACCATCTCCCACATGTGTTAATATTTGGGGTTTTTTTCAAAGACATGAATGTAACCTTTGGGTCTGAAATATCCAAAGTATATTGGAGACACTTTTTTCTTCATTTTATGAATTTTTGGGGGTTTGCTGACATAATTTAACGACACAAAGTCAAACCACCCAACGCCACATACGGAATAGGGAAGAAAACTGATTTACAGCAAAAAGGGAAAGTTCACTGCAATGGATCCTATGCTGACTGTGCCTTCAAGTTCAGAGAAAGACTTTAGATATTAAAGCATATCAATTACAGTAGCAAAATCAAAAAGGTTTTTATTTGTTTGCTAGTCCTAGTGAGGGTATTTAATTGTGACCTCCTCCCTCTGCCTTCCAACACTCACCTGCCTCCCAAATCACAGAGACAGGGAAGAGCACTTCACAAAGAATTAAAAGATGACTTTATAGCCATTGTTTAAAACCATAATTAACACGGTGTTTAAAGCAAATGTGAGACAATTACCACCTCCTAAAGCCCTTAAGAAATCCGAGCAGCAGACCTCCTGCCAGACTTTCTGATATCACAGGCACCATAAACAGAGCTTTGCAAGAACCATCTCTTTCACAGCCCCGACAGCTATTGTCCTTACGTGCTAAGTGCTATTATTATTATTACTATTACTCTCTCTGTTTATGGTGATGTGCTAGGAAGTCAGCAACTCGGGTTTCTAAAGATCTTACTGACTCCTACAAATAGTAGCCTCACCTCCAAAGACTGTCTGTCAGTGGGAGTTCAGAGCTCTCAGGGCTTTTCCACCAGCACTCGGTCCGATGGGAAGATCACAGGATCCTGGAATGGTTCGGGTTGGAAGGGATTTTAAAGCCCATCCAGTCCCACCCCCTTGCCATGGGCAGGGACACCTTCCACTAGATCAGGTTTCTCCAAGCCCCATCCAACCTGACCTTGGACACTTCCTATGATAAAAAGGGCAGACAGCAAGGTCTCATCTTCTTGGGTCACAGCTAGAAATGTCATGACACATTGTCCTGCTCCCTCTGGCGAGTCCTAAGCTGAGTCTCAGTGCATCATCTCCCTCTGTCTCACATCAGTCTGCAGAACAGCAGGTAAGGCAAATTGGTACTGCTCTGAAAGTGCCTTTAGACCGGACTAGTTAAACTGTCCTGCAATGTATTCATTACAGAAAAATGTGGTAACTTAGATCAAGCAAAGCCAGAAAGCTCTCTTAACTGCTTAGACTTATCAGGAACACGAAACTACTCAGAATCTCAGAAGGAAGGGTTCATTTTCTATACACCTGAACTATTTTAAGTGCTGCCTCCCTGCCTACAGAGTCCTGCTGTAACACACATTCTCTGTCCCCATCAGGGTTCTCACACAGCACTGGCTGGGATGCAGCCCTGGGATAAAGGACGTGAGCCATACCACAGCTCTGGAGCATCTTGAAGTTGAACAATGGGAAATATTTGGTAATATGTATAAAATCACAGAGTTGTTTAGTTTGGAAAAGCCCCCCAGGATCACTGAGTCCAACTATTGGCCCAGCACTGCCAAGGCCACCCCTGACCCATGTCCCCATGTGCCACATCCACACGGCTTTGACATCCCTCCAGGGATGGGGACTCCAACACTGCTCTGGGCAGCTGTGCCAGGGATGGACAATCTTTATAGGGAAGAAATATTCCACAGTATCCACCCTGAGCCTCCCCAGGCCCAGCCTGAGGCCGTTCCCTCTCCTCCTGTCCCTGTTCTCTGGGAGCAGAGCCCGACCCCCCCCGGCTGCCCCCTCCTGTCAGGGAGTTGTGCAGAGCCACAAGGTCCCCCCTGAGCCTCCTTTTCTCCAGGCTGAGCCCCTTTCCCAGCTCCCTCAGCCGCTCCTGGGGCTCCAGCCCCTTCCCCAGCTCCGTTCCCTTCCCTGGACACGCTCCAGCCCCTCAATGTCTCTCTTGTCCTGAGGGGCCCAGAGCTGTCCCCAGCACTGAAGGTGCCTCAGCAGTGCCAGCACAGGGGACAGTACAGAACACACAATAACTCCTCAGCCTGTGGTGCTGCCCTGAGAGCAGTGCCAGTCTCAGCCTCAGTGGGATCCCTGGGGCTGGGGATTCCCTGACACTTCTTCCTCTTCCTCGTCCTCCTCCTCTTCCTGCCACCCTTCACCCTCGGCAGCACCTCTGCTGCCACCCCCACGCTGCCACACCCTGTGCCCACTCTGTTCCTCGACACCCTTTTTCACCAGGGCCACCCCCCTCCCTCAGTTTACCCAGCTATGACTGTGCTTACCAACAGGTTATTACCTCTCTGTGTTGTTCCTCCAGGGCAGATCAGCCACTGGCAGTCAGAAGGTGCACAGTTGCTCCCCTCCCAGACTCCAAAGGGCACCGACTGCAAAGCAAAACTGATTTTTTTTTTATTCACAGTTAACACGTAACCCATGGTCTGTCTGAAAACTCAACCGAGAAACAGCTAAGAGGGAGGAAACCATATAACAAACCTAATTTCTATCTCCCTACCCCCAAAAAAAGAGAAGAAAGTCTGTCATTAGATGACATGGTGTTAAAGGAATGCTGTAACGTACAGAAATCCCATGCCATTATATGCGCCCCTGAGGGCAGTGTGGATTTCTGTTCCAGCGTCTGCCAAGGCGCTTCATCTCTGCTCACCAGGCTGGATAGGAGAAACTCAATGCCTCATACACCGCTTGACTCTGATTGAAAACATTGATTTCACTATTGGCACTTGCCTGGCTGGACCATGCATCAGACAGCATTCACCTCACATAAATTTTGACTGAAGAAAGCCAGATTTCTGGTCTAATACTGTTTAGTATCTCCTAGAGGGTCTCTGAGAGGAGAAGAATCCCTTTAGAGTGCAGTTCCTTCTTGTGGACACCCATTGCGGTGTGGGTGATCCACCCTTGTTGGGACCCTGCTCACCCCCAGGAGATTCCCGGGAGCTGGGTGGTCCGGGTGGGATGTGGGGTGAGTGATGCACTGCAGCTCAAATGGGTTTGTTTTGGGGATCACTGCTTTGGGACCCAACAAACAATTGCGCCCTGGGAGGTCTGCAGCTGCACAGGGGAGATGGTGCCACTGCCCAGCTGGGAGCAGCTGTTTTGGTTGGAAAGGACCTTGAAGATCATCCCATTCCACCCCCTGCCATGGACCTTGAAAATTATTGCATTCCACCCCCTGCTGTGGGTTGGGACATCTTCCATCAGACCAAGTTGCTCCAAGCCCCAATGTCCAGCCTGGCCTTGGACACTGCCAGGGATCCAGGGGCAGCCACAGCTGCTCTGGGCACCCTGTGCCAGGGCCTGCCCACCCTCACAGACAGGAATTCCTTCCCAATATCCCATCCGTCCCTGCCCTCTGGCAGTGGGAAGCCATTCCCTGTGTCCTGTCCCTCCATGCCTTGTCCCCAGTCCCTCTGCAGCTCTCCTGGAGCCCCTTCAGGCCCTGCCAGGGGCTCTGAGCTCTCCCTGGAGCCTTCTCTTGTGCAGGTGAGCACCCGCAGCTGTCCCAGGCTGGCTCCAGAGCAGAGGGGCTCCAGCCCTGGCAGCATCTCCGTGGCCTCCTCTGGACTGGCTGCAGCAGCTCCAGGTCCTTGTGCTGTTGGAGCCCAGGGCTGGGGCAGCTCTGCAGGTGGGGTCTCACCTGAGCGGGGCAGAGGGGCAGAATCCCCCCGTGACCTGCTGCCCGCAGTCTGGGCTGTACCCAGCCCATGTTCCTGGCCACAGCTGCCACTGAGTGTCTTCAGGCAGTCAGAAAGCAGCCATTTCCCTAAAAGAGTGAGTGCATGACCGCATTTGATAGAACACAGACCATGATGTGCCATTTCACCACGTAATCCTTCTGAGCTCAGAGCCTCTGGGAGCTGAGGAAATCAGCACGTCCTCTTGCAAAGACCTGTGTCCTATTGCCATCTCCCCCTGTGTGGGTGCAAGTCCCAGGAAGCCTGACTCCTTGTCTCCCTGGCAACTCATTTTCTTGCTGTGGCAGAGGTATTGCAGAAGGTCTGCGTTTTTCCTCCTTTCTGGTTCAAGAGTTTTGTTGATAGGAATAGGGGAGGCTGCGAGTTATGGAGGTTGAAGGGACTGAGCTGTGGAGGGGAGGTGAAGAAGAGCAGCTGAAACACAGTGACAGTCAATGCTCAAGCACCAGAAACCCTAGGAGACCTGTTTCCTTCTTTCTCCAGATTTGGGTGCCAAAGTTTCCTGCCTGGAAGCAATTTCCTGTGCCTCATTGTCTTTCATGTCTGCCTGTTCCCTCTCTACCACCATCTCCATTATTTGTCTGGAGATAAACCTTTCAGTCCCACTCAGGTGGCCTGGTGAGCCATCATGGTTTTGTGCTGGCAGGCATCAGTGGGAGTCACCAGCCCAGTGTCTGATCTGCAGACGATTACAAAAGCATTTGAAACCCTTTATGCTTCCCCATTGCTTCCTCTTCCCGATTTCTACTTCCCTCTCCCTGCAGTTAATTGAGTTTTGCTCACCGAGAGCTGAACTTTCCAAACCAACGCATCCTTAATATTTAAATTGCCATGCTGCAGGTAGCAGGGAGCTCCATATGGCACTGGGAAACTTACACCTCTGGACCCAGGGCACAGCCTGACACGGCAGGTGTAGAGGTGAGGCTGAATACTGTGCCCCAAGGACACGAGAGGGAGGATTGCCCTTGAGAGCAAAATAACTTGCGTCAGCCAGAACACCCAGTGCTTTGGGCTCAGAGCTACAGGGTCATTAATAAACACAGACAGAGAGAGAGACAGAGAGAGGGTCTAGAAAGACCATACATCTGCATTATAACCCGTCACCACATGCGTTATAACCCTCGCACGAACTCTTACATGTGGAATAGGCCCCCAACAGCCTCCTTGGGAAATAAAGTGCTGCCCACTGGAATGAAAACATTCAATAAAAAGGTCATTTTTGTGAACAAGGCTTTGGAAATAGAAAAGTATTTTTCCATCATGAGTACGGAACAGTGAAGAACACACACAGGGGGCAATAAAAGCTGAATTAAATTCTTTTGGTATGTGCTTGATAATGGTATAGGTACAACCTAATTGGTATAGGACCAGGTTTGCACTTCCGTATGTGCATACCTAAGTGAGGTGTCCCTTCTTTGTAGTTCCCCAACATCCCTTCTTGAGCCAGCATTTGTAAAATGATATTTCTATATTTACTTAAGCATCTATTTAAAGAGGAACCCCTCACAATTACTCACCACACAGATAGATGACACTGTTTGGCTGTGTTTATTTAGTTTCTATTAGTGATTGGCAAAAAGTCTATTGTGGCTTCAAAGCAGATATAGATGAGTGACCTGTTGATCATAAAATAAAGTATGATGACCCCTTCTAGGCTTTGCGGAAAATGGCATGTAGAGGGGACAAGTATCATTATCTCATCCTGCCACTTTGTGATATAATATAAAATCCAGTCATTCTGGTAGGTTTGGCTCAAAAGAAGGTGTACACACAGCACTGGCAGGCTATGGTGTGGAATAATGAGAGCAATTCAGGGGAAGCTGTTAGCTTCAAAGCATGAGTCCATTTGTCACTGCAGGTGAGATGTCTTTCTGCAAGTCCTCTGTCAGTGATGACGGACAAAATATGAGCCATCCGAACTTTGAGCTCAAATTTTTGGCTTGCTGTTACCTGCTGGTGCACGGTTCATCCTCTGGGAACTCAAGCACAGGCTGTCCTCTGCTCAGCTTCCCTCACCCAGAGCTTGGTCATGGAGTGATGTGGATGACACAGTCAGAGCAGCACCTGGACTGTGATCAAAGGACGCATGAAAATTTACTGTTTGCCATCATGTATTTCTGAGTAGCTCTGAGTAGCTCTGCTCATGGAGAGCTTGCAGAGTGCCTGGCCTGCCCTTTTTTTTGGTTTGGTCATTGGGGCAAACACTCATCAAGTCTGACTCCGGGTGAATGGTTCTCAACTAACAACTTTTCAGCAGATTTAGCCTTCCAGGTGAGGTTAGCTAGGGCAGAAATTGGTGTTGTCTATGCTCAGAGGGGTTAGTGCAGAACTGTACCATGGCACCCAGACACTCCCTGCTCAGGAAACACATCTGGCACTGACTTGCAAACTCTTCCTCGTGTGTAGTTCAAACCCCTCTCCCAAGTGGCACGAGCTAGAAGAGCTGGAGGATGCGTCTGTGTTGGAAAAGCTCACTGGGAGGATATTTTTGCTGATACTCATTAGCCCGGCCCGTCAGACCTCAAGCCTGACCAATTGGCCATTTCCTTTTCACTTCCAAGGTGTTGGTCCATGGCCCTCTGTTGTCATGCCCACCCACCTGGCTGCTGAGCCATTCACGGAGCAGGAACTGCAGTGTCTTAAGAAAGAAGAAATCCTCCAGGGTTGTGAGGGTACTAACAGTGATGGATCATAAATAACACCAGTCATGATTTTCTCGTGAATTTTCAAAATGCTATGGGTGAGATGAAGACAGAGCAGAGGACTGAGTTATCTAGTGGTCATGGTGTAGTCCCGTGCTTTGCGGAATGCTGTGCTAATCAAGTATACACAGTCAAAGCAAGAGTCCAGTGCGATTATTACTTAAATTATTTAAAATGAGATGCCAAAATAACCCAAAGTACATTTAATATGCCTGGAAACAAGACTTGCTCCCTAGGGAGGTAGAGCATCCTCAATTTTTACTGATATCAGGGAGAGCTTGAAAGTATCTACAGCTTTTGTTGTGGCTAGAACACCTTTGAAGATAGAGGTGTCCCTGTCTGGGGAGTTGGGTTTGGTCTGTGAGACACAAAAACACCTTGTTTTCCTCACCATGACCTTGCCGGAAGATGAGTGAAGTGAGCAGCAAAGGGGAGAGATCTTGGGGAGAAAGTCTGGGGAAGAAAGAGGGGAGACACATCTGCAGCCCAGTTTCAATCCCAGTGCATTCCTCGTGCATGGGACTTGGTTTTAATGATTTTAACAGAGGAGTAACCAACCAAAAACCTTTTCAGGTGGTCATATGTGACTGCAGGATATGCACAACAAACAGACCCTTCCTGCACTTCCTTGTGGGCGAGCTTGTCTTTTCTGCATAAGGTGACCCCAGGAGCTTTTTGGCCCCAGACTCCCAGTCTAAACTGCAGGATATTTTTATATAAAACCAGGAAATATGCTTCGCTGTAAGTATCACACAGGCACTTTTGTTAATTTTCACCCCAGACCTGTGTTTTCTTTCCCCAGAATTGTCATATGCCATAAAAGACATGTTAATGTATATACTACCACAGTCAATCACGATATATCCTCTCCTTATACTCACCAAGAATACTCCTTGAAGACCCTGGCTTTGCTGAAGGCCGTCCTTCTCCAGTTGGAGCTTATTGACATTAAACAGTTAGATGCTGGATGAATTTAGTTGTTTTTGATGCCTTTTGATGGTGCTGCTGTCTGAAGGTTATCTGCTACAGTGACTTCATAATCCTTTTGAGTCTCTTTCATATCTTCAAAAGGCAGGAAACAGGGTTTTTTAGCTATTCAAGAGCCACTTGTCTGCAGGTAAAGAATTTAACAGCTTGTGGGAGTGCTACTTAGTGCCAGCAATAATGTGATTGATCTTTCCTGGAACTGAAAAAATTATTCTTAGAAGTGACATTGTGAAAGGCAAAAATTGAGATATTTTCTTTCACTTGTCTACTAGGAACACTTAATAGAAGCAAATAAATACCTAGTATTGAAAGGTGACCTGTCTCCTTGCATTTCCGTGGCAGAATTCGACTGTTAATTTTTTGGGGGCATCAGTGGTTTTATTCGCTTTAAGATTTGGACCAGAAAAGGAACAGCTTGCTCAAGGACTTTCCAATTTAGATGTTTTTAGTAGAAAAAGAAACATGTTTAGAGTTAACTCCATTTTCCTTTTTGGGGACAGGAGGATTTAAGAGCGAAACCCAAGTTGCATATACTATTGTATGACATACGGATCCAGATGGTTAGGCTGGCTTATCTTTATTCCAGGATTTGTATGTGCTGAGCCCCAGAACACGATTTTGGCATGTATCTCGCTATTTTTTCGTTCAGAGCTACCTGATGAGCCCTTCTTGTGTAAGCACTGATAGCTATTGCTCTCAGGCTCCAGGAGCTGTACTGTTTTATCTCAAGGCCATGGTGCTGCCTTCCCATCCCAGGCACAAAAAAATAGGCAGGAAAACAGAGTTAAAGTGTTGCAAAATACTCAAATGAAACAATATCCATAGTTTTGACTGAGCAGAAACGTGACTTCGAGCAACCTGGTCTAGAGGAAAGTGCCTCGGTCAGTGGCAGTGGGTCAGAACTGGATGATATTAAGGTCCCTCTCAACCCAAACCAGTCTGGAGCTCAAATTATCACATAGAACACTTGAATAAGTTGCTTGACTGGCTTTTGGTTTCCCAGAGTATAATGCTTTGGACTCTGGAGTTGATTTTGTCTGGCAAATGACTAGTCAATATCCCATCTTCCCACACTTCAGAAAAATAAATAAATACCTTTTGTAGGTCAGAAACATCTTTATGGCTAAACATGTCTACCTACCATACATGGAATACACCCCTTTCTCACAAGAAGATATTCGTGGAGGTAGAAGTTCACTGGGAGGGGGTTTTTGTCCCAGGAGAGCTTCCTAGCACACTGTCCCTGAAGAAAAAGGCTCCTGAAACTGAGTTTCCTGTGGATAATCCTCCAGGGAGCTGGGTGACAGATTCGCTGACTTCACAAGCTTCTTTCCAAGCCTCATTTCTCATTTAGTTTCCTAAGAGGAAATGAGACTCATTATCTTGGTCTGATGCTCTCATTGGCATAAAAATTACGATGTGAAAATATTTACTAAGGCTTTTCTTCTGCCTTAAACAAATAAAAAAAAGAAATTGCATAGAATCACACAATGGTTCGGGTTGGAACTTAAAGTTCATCCAGTGCCATCCCCTGCCATGGCAGGGACACCTTCCACTGTCCCAAGCTGCTCCAAGCCCCATCCAGCCTGGTCTTGGACACTGCCAGGGATCCAGGGGCAGCCACAGCCTCACAGACAGGAATTCCTTCCCAATATCCCATCTGTCCCTGCCCTCTGGCACTGGGAAGCCATTCCCTGTGTCCTGTCCCTCCAGGCCTTGTCCCCAGTCCCTCTGCAGCTCTCCTGGAGCCCCTTCAGGCCCTGCCAGGGGCTCTGAGCTCTCCCTGGAGCCTTCTCTTGTGCAGGTGAGCACCCGCAGCTGTCCCAGGCTGGCTCCAGAGCAGAGGGGCTCCAGCCCTGGCAGCAGCTCCATATGCCTTTATTTCTGTTGTTGTTCTTGCTGGCTTTTTATTTTAGGAAGTGCAATCTGGATTTGCTCCCACCTCCCGATGCGTCCCAGCTCCTGTCAGTAGTTTGGGATGATGCCAGAGGAGACCCCCTAACAGGGGACCCGCAGGTACAACACTTCCTGGCACAGCTTTTCTAGCAGCTCTCCACCACTCGCCGGCTTGTACATTGAAGCGTGGGGATTATATCTGCACATACATGTTTGTTTTAGCAAGTATGGCTAGGTGATATTTTTAGCAGCAGTAGTAGTAGTTTCATGCAAAAGCCTGTAGTTCATCAGCCTTTTCAGCCATGTATCTTATCTCCTAAATGTAAGCGTCTGCCGGGGGTTATTGTACAATGTTGCCTTCATCACGCAGCACTTAATCTACGCGAGATTTATTTACTTTAGTAACTAGAGGAAGCAAATAACCTCTGAGTGTCTCGATTCAAGTAACTCCATTAGTGCTGTGTAACGAAGTATCGCTCTGTTTGGGTACTTTTCATCCTTCTTAAGAAAAAAATAATTTAAAAAAACAGAACAAAACAAACAAAAACCCAAACAAACAGAAACAAAAACAAACAAACAAACAAAAAAAACCCCAACCAAACCCCATACAAAAACCAGAACAAAAGCAAAAATGCACAGCCCCAGGCAATGCATTAAGTGAGGCTCTCTGGCCTGACCTGTCCAGGTAGCTGGCATGGTGGAGGGCAGTCAGAAAGCAGCAACCAAAACAAAACGTCAAAGTCCTTACAAAAGCACCTTTTTCCAAACCACTAGCATTGCTTGCTTTATATATGGCAAAACTGGAGAGCTGCTCTCTCCTTCAGTGTTTATTTTTGCTGGTATAATTAGCTGATTTTTCAACCAGTAATATTGCTTAGTAGTGACTTCCTTTTAAAAAAATTGTTTTAGACTGTGCAAACCTTCTTGGCTTTGTGTGCATACAATGGCTTGAACTGGTAGGACCCCAATGTACTAAGGCAGTGCTGCTAATTAATTCTTGGCTGCAGAAGTCCTGATAAGAGTAAACAAAGAGTGAAATTAGCTCAGGAGAAGACACAGGAATTCGCAGGCAAACCCACATCCTTCCATGATATCATTGGGAATCCGCCCGTACTCCACCCATACGCTTGACTGAGCCCTGGCCGAAGGCAAGAGAGATGATTTTTGGGAGGGTGAGCTGTGGATCCTAGCGTAATTTACAGCCTGTAAGGATTTTATTCCCATTAGCTCGGAGAGCAAGATACTTTACATTTACTCTCGCATGGCGAAGCCAAAAGCCTGGGCCCCCACACCCACACTGGTCATCTCTGCACCACCCAGCAAAGCCCCTCGAAGCCCTTGATCCTGTGAGATGGCTGCTGAGGTGCACAAAACGTTGGTCCTGTGCTATTTCAGAGGCTGCTTGTCCAAAAAGCTCTGTGAATGCTCAGGGAGGATCTGTCAGACTCCTGCTGATAGCAGTACTGGGCTGGGCAGAGCAGAGGCAGCCGTCTGAAGGGTGCTCGAAATGATGCTCACTGGACATGCTCCTCCAAATCCAGCAGACCTGGTACCATGGGTAACACTTCTCCAGGATGCCTCAGTGCTAAACTGCTGCCAAAATGATGGGGGTTTTTTTTCTTTTTATTTCCAAGGGAGGACTGCAGTGAGGAGATGGTGAGAGCATCACAGTGCTGTCGTGTGTTGCCATGACATTGGAGTAATTGCTGCTACTTTCTCTGACAGAAATTAATTATTTCAGAATTAAGTGACCAATTTTGCCAACACTCAGCCGCAGGAGAAAAGGGATTTTCTGTAGTTCAGCAAATAGATACACTTCCTGTACACTTCTATACCTACACCTCCACAACAGCAGCGAAGCGTTTTTTGCTGTTCCCACTGTTTGCTAACACCTTGCAGTTTGCACTGGGAAACTGCGGGACTGATGATAGAACGCAACCAAATGCAATCTTGACATTTTCCCTAAAGCACAGTAAGAGGGGAGCAGGAGAACATAAAGGTGCAAGGTGGCAAAACCATGTCTAGGTTGGCTACTTTGAAAAACAAATCCAGTTCCCTCTGGATGGTTTCCTCTGTGGTTTAAGCCACAGCTCTTTGACTCAGCAGACACCGTGGATGTTCAGATTTGCCGTTTTCCACAACGCTCTTGACCACACTCTTGTTGGAGCCACCTAACTACCAACCTGCAGGGTCCATGTTCTGTTTGCTCACATGTTTTATCTCAGCAAGAACTGTTACATAAAAACCTTGTGCAGGTAATCCAAGGTAAAAAGCAATTAGCTAAAACCCAGGATCAGGTAAAACTACACAATAATAAAGAGATGGAGTGAGCCCTGGCTTAGTGAGCACTGGGAAACTTGAGTGGGTTTAATAAGCACCCTGAAGCCTGGCTGTCTACTGCAGGTCATGGTGCTCCTGTGCCTGCCATACCCAAGGTAGGATGAGAGGCTTCCAGACAGTTCCTGACAGCCTGTCTAGGCAGGAGATTACCAATCTGCTGACGGAAGGGTTCTGCCCAAATCCTCCTGTTTAGAAGGGGTCCCATTCAGGATCTGGCAGGTTTTGCCCATCTTCCCTCTTGGATCCCCTCTATATTAAAAAAATCTCTGTGGTAACTAAGGCTAAAAGGACTCCTCACCCAGGAGCTTTGGCTTTTGCTATGTAAAAAATAGCAGCAGCACCTCAGATTTCCTTATTGCTTTACATTTATTTTGGAGTTTGATATTAAAGGGGAGAAGGAAATATATAGGGAATATACAGCATTTTTCCTACCCATCTTGCAGATACTGAGGTTACAGAGATTTAACTCGCAGGAAGACCACCCAGCCAGCCTGTGGAGGAGCTGGCACATGAACAAAGCCCTCTTGATTTATTAGCAAGCATCCATCCTAGAAGATGTTGATCCTTCCTCCAGAGAAAGGGATGGACCTTTAATAGCACAGTTAATTAGGGATTTGTTTTATTTTTTATTTTAGCCAGGTCATACTGCACCCCAAAGAAGTTTCATATTTTTCCTTCCAGTACCTGGTGGAGGATGTTGGAAAATCCTGCTGGCCTTTGGTGGCCCCAGATGCCCAAGGACCTCTGTTCTGCCTTCAGCACTCTCCCCTGCCACGCACGGAGCAGCCTTCCCGTGTGAAACAGGGAATCGTTTTGCTGAGCCATGTTTTAAAACAAGGTTTGGATGAGCATCTCGAATGTTTCCTTGAAATCTCCCCACCTCCGAGTCATCGGAATGACTTTGGAAAGCAACCAGAGCAAACAATCCCCATCCTCTCAGAGAAGTGGCAGCCCCGGCTCCCTGCTGGGTGGCATCAGCCCCTCATGCCTCCACCCTGTTTCCGGACATAAGCCCTTGTCCATTTGCCAAATCCAGAACTGGGTTATTGTTTCCATTGCTGCATCTCTGGAGTTCACTTGTTTTCCTGGAAACCTGTCCTAGATGTGTGAGGCTCCTGAATGCCTTTGGATGATGGCAGCTCTCTGTGAAACACAGCTGGGAATTGTGCCCCACACACTCCAGTGAGAAATCCCAACAATACAGACTCTTCCACGAGGGCTGGAGCCCCTCTGCTCTGGAGCCAGCCTGGGACAGCTGCGGGTGTTCACCTGCACAAGAGAAGGCTCCAGGGACACCTCGGAGCCCCTGGCAGGGCCTGAAGGGGCTCCAGGAGAGCTGCAGAGGGACTGGGGACAAGGCATGGAGGGACAGGACACAGGGAATGGCTTCCCAGTGCCAGAGGGCAGGGACAGATGGGATATTGGGAAGGAATTCCTGTCTGTGAGGGTGGGGAGGCCCTGGCACAGGGTGCCCAGAGCAGCTGTGGCTGCCCCTGGATCCCTGGCAGTGTCCAAGGCTGGGTTGGACGGGGCTTGGAGCAAGCTGGGATAGTGGAAGGTGTCCCTGCCCACGGCAGTGGGTGGGATGGGATGAGCTTTAAGGTCCTTTCCCACCTTATTCTATGGTTGCATGATTATAGGATATACCCATATGCTTAACCCTCCTTCCTAAGACAAAAGCTGGGTGGCTTCCCAGCATCTCAGGAAATCTCAGAATAAGGAGGGGGTCTCCACAGGAACCGCAGACAAGGAGAAAACGGGGAATGGTGGCCTGAGGGGGAGGACACCTCTGCTGTTCAGAGTGGCTTGAGCAGTGCATCTCTCTGCTTTACTGGAGAATGCCTTGTAAAGGCATTTTTCAGCTTTTTCTACAACACCAGCACCAGTGCATGAGAGCAGCAGACAGAGCACTAAAATGGACCTCTTAACTGGACACCAAAACGTGACATACAGCTTCTCCTTTTCTAAGAATGGCTGGCAAATAAACTCAGGCCAACCCCTGTGTGCTCCTAAAACCTGCAAAGCCTTTCTGAAGTATAAAATTTGTGACTTAAGAGCAAGAGTAGGACCTTGATATTTGGTTCATACTGGATAATCTGTAAATGAGGGGTTAGAATTGCCATTGAACTGGAATTCTGACTGTTGTCAGAAACGATTTGCACTAAATAACCTAAGAATTAGCTTCTGAGTCAGGTTAGCACATAAAGAAACAGAAAGTATCTGTTTGTGACTATATAAGTGACTATATGCAATTGAGGAAAACAGCCTGTGCTAAAACCACTGAGTCCAGTTCTTTGGGGTAACATTTTGTGTACCCACAAATCCACCTGATCTCCTTCCAGTCCATGGGGGGCAGGTGGGATGTGCCAAAAGTGAGTGCAGGAAAGGTGAATACACGAGTCACCCTTTCCTGTTTCATACACCAGCCAACCCGTCTGGCAGTCTTTATTGATTTGGCACCAGCCTTTTCTTTAATGGATTTCTGAAAAGTTTTGCTCTCAGTTGTTTGTGTTCTGTTCTCTGGTGCTTGCAGAGCCCCAGCTCCCGTTGGTGTGAGTGGTCTCTGCTCTGTGGGCCTCAGGAAGTCCTGGCTTGGGCCAAGGTTTGCAGCTCTTGGCCATTATGCTGCATTTGATACATTAGCATGTAAGTATGAAAAAGCTGAGCATCAATATATAATCCTTTTTTTTTTTTCTCAAAATAAGTCTCCACCTACCCTATGAAATGCCTCCAATGTAAAAGCAAGCTTACAGGAAGGCCCAGTGCATTACTCCTGTGGCTGCTGAGAAATTGAACTCCTTTTTTCAAGCTGATTTCCAGGTAACAGGACAGTATCTGATATAAGGCCTCCCATGGCTGTTTGTGAAGTGAAATTATTTTGCTTGGCACAGTGAAAAATCACCTGACAGTCCCTGACATGACAGAATTTTCTGTCCTGATTCAAAAAGGAAATGGGAAATACTTTTAAAAGTAAATGCCAGGGAATAAAGCACATGGCAGGGCTTGGTTTTAAGGGGAAGCCGACTGGCACAACACATACAGTCATTTTTATTGTTATGGTGTAACTCCTCCATCTTACAGCATGTGAGTGATTTTATTGTGCTTCCAAAGAAGACGAGGATGTCCCTGTTGTCCAAGTCTGGCTGGCTGTGGTTGAACAGTGAAGACACAGACCCCCTAACCCACAGAAACTCACACCACTGGCCCCAGTCCCCGCACCAGGTGTGTCGCCTGGCTTTCAGAAACGTCCGTACACACCCCTGCCGTTGGCTTGTAGCGTTTCAAAGGACAGCAAAATCAATTTTTAAAGTGTGTTGAAGGTGTCCCTGCTCCGTGCAGGAGGGCTGGACTGGGTGCCCTTTAAAGGTCCCTTCCAACCCAAGCCATTCCCTGCTTCCATGATTTCAGTGTGTTCTTGTTTTTTCCTCGCTGGCTGGGTTTGCAAAGGTCAGTGAAACCAGTGCATGAAGAACAACATAACTCTGATAACCCACAGCAAACTCCTCCTCCTGGTGCTCCGCAGAGCCCACCTTTCCCCTTCTCCTCCCTCCATCCACCTCCACCAAGTGTGCACCGAGTCTGGCACAGCCACCAAGGGACCTGAGGAGCTGGTTCAGTGGTTTACTGCGGGGCTTGGCTGGGCCTGGGCCCCTGGACATCACGCTGGAATGTGTGCCCTTCACCCCTGCCCCAGGCACCATCTCCTGGCATGAACTTTCAATCAGAAAGTTGCTAACTCCACCTGATGGTACACACTGGGGTGGAGATCATGTCTGGGTGTCCTGCTGAGCCACAGACCAGAATATGCGTTGTGTCTAATTAGCATTTACTCATCAGTGCCTCAGGTACTCCTCTGGCCTCCTAACCCTGCTGTAGGCAGCAAGAGCTGCAGAACGCTTTGAAGGGCCCGGCTGCCCCTGGACAGTCCAAGGAGGGACTCGTCCAAGGTGACAGGAGGCACAGCAGCATCACCCCAGCACTAATGGGGACCTGGTTTTGAAACACAGGTTCCAGGTGGAGATGGACTGATTCACCCTGGGAGGGGAGCAGGGGTGGGAACTTGCAGAGGATGCAGCCTGCTTGATTTCCCCACAAAATATAAATCCCTTTGTCACTGGCTAACAAGATCTTGCAGGGGAACAGCTCCTCTGATGCTGGAGCACCCTTGCAGACCTTTCAAACACAACGTGACTTAAACCCAGCAGTTTTCCTTGTTCATATATCACAGAATCACAGAATGGTTTGGACTGGAAGGGACATTAAACCTCATCCAGTGCCCCCCCTGCCATGGGCAGGGACACCTTCCACTGTCCCAGGCTGCTCCAAGTCCCGTCCAGCCTGGCCTTGGACACTGCCAGGGATCCAGGGGCAGCCACAGCTGCTCTGGGCACCCTGTGCCAGGGCCTCACCACCCTGAGAGGGAACAATTTCTTCCCATTATCTACTCTAAACCTACTTTCTGCCAGTGGGAAACCATTTCCCCTTGTCCTGTCACTCCAGACCCTTGAAAATTGTCTCTCTCCATGTTTTGGCAGCTCCTTTGTCAGCACTGGAAGGCCACAATTAGGCAGAACAATCCCAGTTCTCCCAGCCTTTCCTGATACCAGAGCTGCTCCATCCCTCTGATAAACTCCATGCCTCCTCTGGACTCTCTCCAGCAGCTCCACATCCTTCCTGTGCTGGGACTCCCAGGCGGAGGCAGCTCTGTGGGTGGGGTCTCCCCTGAGCGGGGCAGAGGGGCAGAATCCCCTCAGAGCACGTGGACAGGAGGATGGGGTCAGCCCAGTCCCTGCCCCGGGAGGCTTTGGGTTCAAAGGCAACACAAGTTCAGCAGCCCTGCTCCCCACCAACTGGTTTGAGTAAGTTATGTGCTGAAAACCTGGAACATTTGTTCTGGTGAATATTAACATCGATCCCCGGGTGCTGATGTTTATCTGACCAGGCCGTTTAAATAATTGGAAGGTACATGCATGAGTTCAAAGGCATCAGCTAAGCTGCTGCCTTCCCCTGCCCTTATCCGTGTGCGTGTCAGGCGAGGCAAGCTCCATCAGCCTCATGTTTTGTGTTTGGGCAGCTTCAAAGGCCTCTGCGAATGCATACAAGGTGCCTGCCCGCACAAAACACCCCTGCCCGCACAAAAATGAGCAGGAAAGAATTGTATTAAGATGGTTTCTTTTCTTCTCTTTTTCATTCTTTTTTTTTTTTTTTTTTTTAATTGCCCTTTCCTTAACAAGCACTGATGGGCCGCATGCAAATCTTGCCTTCCCTTTTTGCTCCCTACAGCCATGTGGTTGTTGCAACCATACTGATAATTTAAACATCTCGCACTTCAGGCAGGTCCCTGATGGCAAAAAAATTAATATTTTAATTAAAGTGGTTCAGACAGAGTCTCTCTCCCCCGCTCCTCAGATGCTGGTTTTACAAAGGACATTTGTTTATAAGGCTCAGCTGGATTTTTCTTAAGAAGTTCCCTAAGCATTTCAGTTGCCATCTGTGCACCTTTGTTGTTGAAGTGCATTAGCAGAACTTCCCCAGTTCCATCTAAATTGATAAATTCGTCCAGTCCCCACTTGATATCACCACAGAGCAGCTGTTTGTGGAGTTGTTTAATCTCCATTAGGACACTGCGGTTAAAAGCCAAGCTTGCATCCATATGAAAACATGGCACAAGCAGGATGCTCTGCCTCTGCGGGTCCTTCCAGGCCAGGGGTGTCTGAGGCTGTTCAGAGATGGATATTTAACATTTCCATGAAAACCAGGCTGGCTGCATGTCTCCCTGGAAACCTCGCGCTGCCTAAGAGGACGATCTGCATTCCCCGGTGTTTTGCACCCACAGGTTGTTTTTTTCCTCCCCACACGAAATTGATTTTGGGGGATGCAGAGATCACTGTGGTGGGGTACCTGGGGCAGAAGTTGAGAATCAGACTGGTGTTTATTCAAGGAAATGTGTTCTGTGAAAGCCTTTCTCTTAATCACCTAAAGTGCTTCTGAAGGGATCTGTGTTGCACCTTGTTTTGTCTGCAGACAACGAGACGTGGACAGTTAGGCTCTCTTTCAATTACATCTGACAGAGAAATGGAATCTAGATTATTTTTAAATCTCCTTATTTCCCTTCTACATCTTCCAATCCATCTTTCTCTGTGACAGCTGGGGTGAAATGCCCGTCGCAGAAGTTCCTCCCCAAGGTTAATTACAGGGAAGAGAAATTATTTTCTCTAACATTTATGTGGTAGAAAAAAATAAGAACTACTTTTCTCATCCGTTCCTTGATAATTTTTCGTCAAACAAATAAACCAGCAAGTATCAAGCTTGCTCAGTGTAAGTGTCTCAGTCCTCTCTCCAAGTGCAATACTGTTGGGATCACAGCCAGGAATCACTCTTTTAAGTGACCTGGTGCTTTGGGAGAACAATTTCTCCTTGTAACACAGCTGGGTTTGCCTTTGTGCTCTGGCCCTGCCGAAGACAACAGCATTTTTATCATCAGCCTCGAAGGATTCATTGATCTCAAAGGATTCAGGCTTCCAGCTCCTCTATTTCGATCCACATTAGGTTTTGGCTGGGCTGTTCCTAACAGCCCTTCCATTTACAGAACTCAGTTTCAGCCACCAGCTACAACTGTCTCCCCTTGAGAAAGTCCATCCTTCCCAAGCCATGTGCCCCACAAGGAAAGGGCAAGGAAGCAGCTGCAGGGTGCTGTTGGCCAGGCAAAGCAGCGAGCAACCCAAATTTTCTGTGTCTGTGTCCCCTGTGGCCACCAGGAGAGATGAAGGTGGAGCAAAGAGGATGGACCAGTCTCTACTCTCAGGATGGCATGGTGGGATGCAATATAATTTATAATATAATCCTGTAGGGACAACAGGTGCAGGGTTTGGCTGGGATCCATCTCTCCTAATTTTATCTAAAAATTAAACCCCCAGACTGAAGTGATCGCCCACACCTTAAACTGCAGCTGGGACAAGGCCAGCACAGCCTTGGACATTCACACCCAGGACCATCCCCCCAGCTGACATGGATGCCATGGCATCCATCCCCACATCCCTGCACCTGCTGTGGGTGCAGAGAGCACTGAGGCAGCTCAGGATGTGCTGCTGGGGCAGCTGTGGCTGCGCTTTCCTGCATCCCCCACCTCGTCTGCAGTGGCCAGGCAATAGCACACTTTGATGAGCAAAAGGGATCAGATCAGAACAGTTTGGTCTGTGTGTAGAACATCGGCATCTCTCCTGCCACCCTACCTAGGAGTAAGCTCCGTGCCCAGGCACCACCATCAGCACCACCATATTTGTCCTCATTTCACGGGGCAGCTCCTCTCTAGGTCTGGAACCTTCTGTCCTGACAGAGGCACTCAGAGTTTGAAACACAGAATGGTTTGCGTTGGGAGGGACCTTAAAGCTCATCCCATCCCACCCCCTGCCATGGGCAGGGACACCTTCCACTNCTCTGCAGCTCTCCTGGAGCCCCTTCAGGCCCTGCCAGGGGCTCTGAGCTCTCCCTGGAGCCTTCTCTTGTGCAGGTGAGCACCCGCAGCTGTCCCAGGCTGGCTCCAGAGCAGAGGGGCTCCAGCCCTGGCAGCATCTCCGTGGCCTCCTCTGGATTCACTCCAGCAGCTCCAGGTCCTTCCCACGCTGAGTTGTTGCTGCTGTCAACTCTCTGTAATTAACGGGGCCCCAGCACTGTGGTGGCTGCGAGGGCCCGTCCTCACTCAAACCCTAGAGCAGCACAGCAGCTGCACTGACAGACAAGGGAAAGGACCTTCCTCTGCTGCCTCCCCTAAGGACTTTTTGGGGGTTTTTTTCCCACAAGTGACTCCCTGAGTGCATTACTGAGACTCCCCTCCTCACACCGCACACATCACAGCGCCTGGCCCAGCACCACAGCGAGCCACGAGAGAGAGCAGGAGCTTGGTGCGAGTGGGGAGCCACCCATGGGATCCTGAGGCTGGGCTCCAGGCATGACTGTTATCAAATCACAGCTCTGGGGAGCAGATTAATGCACACCGTGCCTGCTGGAGGGGGTACCAGCCAATCCGTGCAGCACTGGGCAGCCCCAAACGCTGCCACCCGGGGCTCTCTGGGGGGAAAAGCACGGACACAGCTCTGGGATGGGTTGGTATGATCAGAGGGAAGCAACAACAAAAATGATGGAGTGTAGTGCCTTCTGGGTGCTGAGATGGGCCTGCCCCCACCAATGGGCAAAATACAAAACTTTAAATAATATTTGTTGTCCCAGTACTGGCTTTTCAGCAAGAATTTAGAATCACACGTAAAACCAAATTTCATGAAGTGTGAAACACAGGAAAACAAAGCAGCTCAGCTCAGGTTCCCCCCTGAAAGATGTGAATGGGGGAATGCTGGCTGTCCCGTTTCTGCTGGGGCACTGAGGGCTGGACCTCGCACGGCAGCAGCTTCGTGGAATCCCACCCCTAAGGAGACGGGAGCACCCAGGATTTGCAGGTGCTCGTGATCAAAAGAAAGACAAAAGTCAGAGGGTCTCCAAAATCTCACAAAGTTTTGTTAGTGAATTACACACTTGTCATGGAAATTGGCGTGTTAGTCCCTGATATCCCGATGTAAACACAGGGCAGTGGGATTTGGATAACGAAGTAGTGAAAGGGAGGAGAGAGATGAATTGAAGAGAGGGAGAGAGAAAGGAAAAAAAAGGGAGAAAGAGAAATCTCCAGTACTGGCTCCAGCACTGATCAATCCACCTGATGGGATGTCCAGGGTCCTGGGAGTGCCATCCAGGCTTTGTGGGGGCACCTTTTATAGAGAAATTTTCCTCACCTGGAGAGAAGTTTCTCACTTTTTGTGCAAATCAGTTCTCATGCACAGCCCGTTCTTTTGGACCTTTCTGGAAATGGTTTAGAGGCTTCAGACATCTTAGGTGGTCTTTTCCCCTTTACAGTCACAGATTCACAGGACCTATGAGGTTGGAAAAGACCTCCAAGACCATCAAGTCCAACCTGTGACCAATCCCCACCTCATCACCAGCCCAGAGCACTAAGTGCCACNGCACCCCCAGGGCCTTTTGCAGCTTCCCAGCCCCTCTGCCCCTGCCTGGAGCTGCGGGGGGCTGGAGTGACCCCAGTCCTGAGCCCTGGGGAACCCCATCGGCCCCCAGCCCCAGACAGATGTGGCCCCATTCCCCACCACACTCTGGGCCTGGCCATCAGCTAAGGGTGAACCTGTCCAAGCCATGGGCTGCAGCTTTTCCAGGAGAATGATGTGGGGGGCAGTGTAAAAAGTTTGCTGAAGTCCATGGCCACTTCGTGACCTCATTCCTGTGCTGAGCCCGGTTGTGCTTTGCTCCAGGAGCCAGAACAAGGTTTGTCCCAGAAAAGCTGCCCTTCCTCCGTGTGGCCCCATCTCCAGCCACATCCTGGTCTTCCTCCTGTGTGTTCTTACCGACAACCCGTGGCTGTTATTCCCAGAAGGCCCTGGCTCCACAGCCACGCAGCTATTTGGTGTTTGGGACATGCACATCATCCCCTCAGCTTCTGGGCTCCTACTGCAGGCAGCGACTGAGCAATGGGCAGAAATTCAAGCTTTGCAGTGAGAAATTATGGGGAGACCCAAAACCCCAGCAAAAATAATGTCTCCAGCTGGCTGGGCACCATCATGGTGCTCCAAGCTTCAGGACAGGAGGTGGGATTGTTCAAAAATAAAGAGAGGACATTTGCTTCGCTTGCAGCAAGCATTTGTCAGGCTTAAGGGCATTGCTCAAGGGGAGTGTTGACAACGAAATATGATTATACGGCATTTCCGTGTCATTTTACATTTTCAAGATGCCTTTCAGGCACTAAACAGACATTAAACATGAGCTAATCTTTTGTTATAGCTCCTCTGCAGCCGTGAGATGGGATTAGGGCTCAGATTGGGTGGGTATTGAAAAAAAAAAGAAAAGGAATTAATTAAAAATATTCAAGTGCTTTTAACGAATTTAGAAGGGTTTGTACCATGGTCCATATGTTATGGACAATAATGAGCACTCACACACTTCACATCAGGCTTGTAAAGAACATCCTGGGCAATGCTGAGTCAGTGCAATTCAAACCTAGTCAAAGGGGTGGCAAAATCACAGAATCCCAGAATAGTTTGAGTTGAAAGGGAACTTAAAGCTCCTCTCATTCCAAACTCCTGAGATCTTGGTTCACCATCTGCGACGTGTGGATGAAAGGACTTGCACAGCAGACAGAGATGTTGGAAAACACCCAGATTCAGTAATGAGGATTATACACAGGCCCTCTCTAATGAGTGATGCAGGTTAATTGCACCTCTTCAGTTGAAGACTGGGGGGTTTTGTGCCCTTAGTGGGTTATTGTGTAAATGGCATTGGGTAGTGGAGTGGTCAGCAGCACCTGTGTGTGATCCCAGAGGGGACAGCTGCAGGGTGGCCACTCTACGGGGCAGCTTTCCCGTGAGATAATTCCCATTGTTCATGGGAATGATCCAGTTTCATTGTCTCTCTGGACCACATGCCAGCCCGGCTGCACCCCCAGCATCTCCGACAGGAGGGGGAGGTTGTCCCTCCCAGCAGCCCTGGGAAGGTTCTCAGCGGCTTTGGGAAGCTGTTGTTTCTTCAGTGACTAATGGCTCAAGGAACCTGACTTTTGGGTTCAGTGTTTTCAAACCAGGAGTCAAAGGCCTGAGTAACTTCCCCAAGCCAAAGAGCGACCCTGCATTGACACGGAGCTGGACCACAGGAGGGCTTTTGAGGCCAGAGCCGGCATCACCAAGGGTGAAGTGACTCCTCTGACATGGCATGGACATTGGTGGTGATGCTGGAGCTGACTCAGGACATCTGGGTACAGAGTCCAGCCCCTGAACCGCAGCCCTCTCCTGTCTCTGACTCTTTCCACAGCACGGTGGAACATCCAGGCAGATGCTCTGGGAAGCAGAGCAGCACCAAGTACTCCTGGTGACCTCGATCAGAGAAATTATGGCCACCACTGACCCCAAGGACAGCATGGGGTGGTGCTTCTCAGCACCACTGGGCTACTCTGTGTCCTCAGACCCACAGCAGACCTTACCAGGGTTTAGGGCATCACTTGCAAGGGGGTTGGGTTGACCCTCATGGTCCCTCACGTTACAGCACCCCAGCCCATTGCTCAGTGGCCCTGCCTGGCTGGGAGGTGCTGGTCCCCCAGTGAAGGGGATGGAGGGAGAGCTGCACACTCGATAATCCCCAGCCAGCAGTCTGCCAAGAGGAAATGCACTTCCCGTAAAGCAGGCACTGTTACCGACTTGTTTGCTGGAATTGCTTGAGTGGTAATTACGCTCCCTTAATATTGACATATTTAAATAGTTTCCAAGCATAATAGGAGTTCTACCCCGCTCCTTCCACCTCCTTTTCCAAATTTCTGTGGCAAGCTTTCACTTTGAACAAGAGATTATCCGGAGGGGCGTGGCTTGCCCACGTCTTGTTTACTGAACAGCAGTCCAGATGTTCCGCTCTCTCTCGTGGTGCCTTCGGTGCACTCAGTGTCCAGTGTGCTGCCCCATGAAGGAGCCACAGGGTTCTGTCATGCAGAAAAGGAGGTCTCTATCTCCATTGTGCTGCTTCACGAGTGAGTGTGCTGGCCTTGACCCGCAGCTCACGCCGGGGTGCTGATGGGGTAACGTGCAGCGGCGTCAGCGCCAGTCATACATTTGTGTTCCATTCATTATGTTCCGAGACATTCTGTCCCGAGCACAGCGGCCAAAAAAGGCCATTCCCTTCTTACGTTGCTCCGTGCGTGGGCCACTCTCATGAATGCTGCAAAGGAAGGATTCATTTTCCCAGGAAAAACAAGTCATGCTAGCAGCGTGATGGAAACCTGGGCTGCTCAATGCCCTGAGTGGCCCCCTGGGTTCCTCTCTCTGCCCATGCACAAATTTATCTTGGGCAGACCCCCAAATTCGGTACCTTTCCCCAGAATAAACTCCCTTTTCTCCCCCTTTGCATTGCTGCAGTTGTCGGTCCCTGCCTCCCTCTGAGGCATCCAGAGCAATGTCCAGGCATGGCTTACCCAGACTCCTGCTCCTCCCAGTTCTGGGCAGCCCCTGGGTGGTCTGGTCTTTCAAACCTCTCCCTGGGTTTTCCTCTCCACCCTGAGGAAGATTTTTCATAGAACCACAGAATCCCAGAATGGTTTGGGTTGGAAGAGACCTCAAAGCTCATCCAGTGCCACCCCCTGCCATGGGCAGGGACACCTTCCACTATCCCAGGTTGCTCCAAGCCTCATCCAACCTGGCCTTGGACACTTCCAGGGATCCAGGGGCAGCCACAGCTGCTCTGGGAAACAGTCTTTACTGTCACAAGTGCTGGCTGACCCCAGAGGCAACCCCTGACCGATTCTGCTCCGCTCCCGGGGTCAGTGTGGGCTGGACACCCGGTGGGGCTGCTCTCTGGGGACAGTGGTGGTGGCAAGGGACCCCCATCCCTTTCCACCAGGCAGGACCCAGGCACCTTGCAGAGCACGTCCTCTCCTCTGAGCGGCAGCAGTTGTGCCACCATCAGTCCTCACTCTTATCTGAGGGTCTGTCCTGCTGAAGCTGAGCATCAAGTTGGCCAATTCGCTACATTGCCTTGGGACTAAAGGAAGGAAGGCATCCTCACCCTTGCTTGGTGAAAGCCAAAACAGGAAAAACTCTCATGCAGGCCTTGAACCACCATGGAAATTGCTCAAAATCACTCAAAAGTGGGAAATTTCCTTGGGAATTCCTGTAAAGGATGGAGGAGAGACTGCTGGTCCTCCCAGGACCCTGGTTGGGTTGCAGTTGCTTGCACAAAAGGGGGTGTGTGCGTATTTTAAGTATGTCAGAGGGATGAGAAAGCAAAGAACAAGCCAGCAAAGGGCCAGGGAGGTTCCAGAAAGGGATCTGGGGAAATGCAGCATGAGGCGAGGGCGCGGGGAGGCAGCCGGGGTGTGCAAGGGTGGCTCCAGGCAGGCTCGGGCTTGGGCTTCAGGCTGTGGCAGCCGACGTGGTCCTGTGGTGTTCAGGGAAATGGGACTTTACGTGCTTTCCCCATTAATACACAGAATTGCATCAAAGAAATACCTGGCTGTCATCATCAGCGTATCCTCCCGGAGAAAATGATCTTGGCAAGGCCTTGAGCAGGCCCAGCGTCTCAGGCCAAGAGCCAACAGAGTGTTTAGTACAAGTTTCTTCATCTCCCTGTCTTTCATCATCTCCCACACGCACCCCACCAAGTTGCCATCCCAAGGGTTACTGTCGAGGTAGGAGAAAGCTGCTAAGCAAAGATACTCTTAAAGCTCGGAGGGGCAGTGCTGCAAAGGCATCAGTAAAAACCCCAACCCCACCCCACCTGTCCTGAGCCTCACCCTTCTTCACCTGGCCTTAAACTGGGAGTGCAGAGTGACAAATCCTCTTCCAAGTCTCTTAAATTGAGACGATTCAATGGACATCTTGTAGTCCCCAGGGTCCATTACAGGACTGGGGGCACTGACGGGGAAGAAGGTGTAGCAGGCCACTATTCCCAACTTCATGAACCCCATATCTGGGCTCCAGACTGAAGGAAAAAGCCCTGGATCCACCAGCCAGGCCTCTGCAGGCTGTGATTTGGAACATTTCAGGGATGCTCTCCATCCTATCGAGTCTTTTCTGAGGAAGGAGGTAGGGCAAGGGTCTGCCATGGCGTGGGCAGCTGCTGCCCTTGCTGCTGGCTGCTGCTGCGGCACACCAGAGAGTTGAAAGACGGGCTTCCCAGGACCAGCTCCTAAATTGTTTTGACCTGAAGAGGACTGTCAGCCCTTGAAGCTTATCAGAGCCAGATGTGATGCTGAAGCACACCGGTACAAACAAGGCTTTTGATGTCTGTTGACTGCAGAGCAGCCCAAGGCCACAGGGCAAGACAGGGATTTCAGGCCTACGTTGGAGGAAAGTTTTGGAACTTGATGCCCAAGGCTGCAGTTGAGCTGCCCTGGCATGAAGGTTGGGGAAGGAAGGGATTTCTTCCTCGCTCTTAATTTCATCAGAAGCAGAGGGTTATACAACAGCGGGGCAGATGTAAATGTCACCACAGCGAGGCTGGCAGCTGCACAAACACAACTAATCTGCCCTCACTTAATGCTCGTAGCCACAACATAAACACGTGCGGCACAAGGTAACGGAGGAGGTGAATCCAGCACCGGCAGCCTTGTGACTCGGGATGTGCTGTCCCCATCCTCCCTGCACCCCCTGATGCCTGAAAAAGCCTGGTGTCACCTCAAAGTCGTGCCCCAAACGCAGCTGAGGTGTCATCTGCAGCCACTACTTGTCCATTGCCTCTTTGTAGTGTTGTCCAGGGCACCCACCCAAACCCAGCCAGTGCTGTGTTCCCACTCGTGGCCCTTCATCAGACAGGGTGGTATATCAGAAAAGGGGTCATTTTATAGATAATATATCATAAAATCAATCATAAATAATAATGATGTGGCATTTTGACATGTGTATATGTAAGTTCTCTGTCTCTATGTGTATGTACTGCATATACACATGTACACACTATACACATACATATACATCCAAGCTGCCTGTCTGGGCTCAGTCCTTTCCTAATCAGTGTAATTCCCTCCCAATTAATCACTCCTTGGGTCAGGACCGTGCCTTCTGGCTTATTCTCTAGCACTGCTCCTCTGGGTACTCACTGGACTTTCACTGGGCTGCACAGAGTCAGTGACAACAAGCAGGAAGGTATTAACTGGAAATGTTTGTTTCTCCCCCAAGGAGTCAAGAAGGGCCTCTGCCATCTGTCTGGTACACACCAGTGGGGAGCCTGGTGCCCTCAAACGTGGCATCAACCTACCCACACCCATGCTCCAGCCTCTTACTCCTTCCCTGCTGTGCAGAGATATGGGCTGGGCTCTGTCCTCTCATTCCCTGTCCTGGAGAGCATCACCTCCATCCTCCCAAGGCCACCCTTGGTCCTGGTGGCCACAGTGGCCTGGATGTGGGACCCTTGGTTACTTGCTGGTGTGGCTCTGGTGTGGGTGTACGTCCCTAACTGAACAGGGAAACACAGCGTGGTGAGGAGGGAAAGAAGCACTGCTGGAAAACATCTTCTGGGTCTGTGTTAGGGATGGACATGTGGGAAATTCACCTCCTGACCAGGCCAGCTGGGCATTTTCCAGTCCAAAATGGGCCAGCCTCAAACAGGGAGAACATCTATTAAATTCAGTGGNGGGAGGAAGGTGAGGGTTTTTTCCTGGAGCCATCACAAAGAGCTTCACTTCAGGGTGAAAATGGCTCTGTTGGTTGTCTCTGTTCCACTGCTCGGAACTGCAGAGAACACAGACAGGACACCAAGCACTAAGCAGAACATTTAATCCGAAGCTCAACCCAGTAAATATAATGAATACTAAATATCCCACATCAAGGAATGATGGTGGGCTTTCCCCCTTCTAGGAACAGCCTGACCAACAAAACAACACACAAAGCTGTTTTAGGAAAACCCCACATTTTTNATTTTCCAGTCCAAAATGGGCCAGCCTCAAACAGGGAGAACATCTATTAAATTCAGTGGGGAGGAAGGAAGGAAGGAAGGANTTCAAGCACCTGTTTTGGAAGAGGCTTTGAATTTCCAGATGGTTTTGCCCAAGTGGTTTATTCCCATTATTCTTGAGCTGATACAGTCTTTAAACAGGGACAGACAGCTCTGGTGGGTCCCCTGCACCCCCAGCCCCACACCCAGCAGGATTCATGGAGGGGAGGGCACTGCAGACTGGGATGCAGGAGCTGCGCCGGGAGAGGGGATGGACCCTGACAACAGCTCCAGGGACAAAAATAGAAGCAGCAGGCCAAGGACAGCTGTTCCTAGTTTAAATTGCCAGTTTTTAATAAGCTGTTTTGCTCTTTGAAAAGTTTTTTTTTGTCGTTTCATAAATAGGAGGAGGGGCCAGGGTAGCATCATCGGGACGTCACCTACTTTGTCACTGCTCCTCTCCGGATCCTCAATTTTCCCCGGGTGCCATCACATTCAGGGCTTTCAGCAGCACAGAGTGACTGCAAGGAAGACTGAAGTCTGCCATTTAGTTTGCCAAGACATCTGGCACAAACATTATGTACAGCTGAACATTTCATCACGTCTGCCAAGACATATTCATTTTGGATTAATTTTAAGACAGTTTTTAAAGTGATGATGAAGGATTATGCCGTGCACTTCAGCAGCATTAGAAAAAAAAAAAAATCATTTCTCCTCTTTAAATCTCTCATTCAACTTGTCCCAGTTTGGCAGCTCCGCGGTGTATTGGATCCGTGATCTGGAGGGATTCACCGATAGTGACATTTTCATTTATCTGAGTACATGTAAGTGCTGTCACAGTCCATGGGTGGTAGCAGAGCCTCCAACACCAAACACGGCTCCTTGGAGTAATTCATTTGCAGGCAGGCAGCACAGCCCTGACATCCGAAATGCATCCACCCAGCAATAACCCAGCATCGATGATTGAATGATTACGAGCTGCAATCTCAGCTGGAACCTCGCAGTTTGGGGTTAACTGTCCTCGAAATGCAAAGCATTTTTACAACACTGTTACTCCAGGGACATCCCTGGTATTCCCAGTGAAGGGATGCCAGAATCTCTAGTCAGGGGCTTGCAAGGGAGGGATTGTAGCTCATGGGTTGCTGCTTTTGAGAAAGCAACTCTGCAGCCATTTCCATGGCCCCATCAATTTCTCTGGGCACCCTGTGCCAGGGCCTCCCCCCCCTCACAGACAGGAATTCCTTCCCAATATCCCATCCATCCCTGCCCTCTGGCAGTGGGAAGCCATTCCCTGTGTCCTGTCCCTCCATGCCTTGTCCCCAGTCCCTCTGCAGCTCTCCTGGAGCCCCTTCAGGCCCTGCCAGGGGCTCTGAGCTCTCCCTGGAGCCTTCTCTTGTGCAGGTGAGCACCCGCAGCTGCCCCAGGCTGGCTCCAGAGCAGAGGGGCTCCTGCCCTGGGATCTTTAAAGTCCCTTCCAACCCAAACACTCTATAATTACTTTAAGCCATCGTCTCCACTGCCCACAGCACCTCCCTGGCCTGCTCCTTATGAGCTGCTGTTCCCGAAGTCACAGCAGGAAGTACAGCTCTGCTGCTGGGGTCAATGGAGGTTGTAAGAGTTGCCCTTTTGTCTGTGAAATACCATTATCTCCAGCTGGCAGAGCTGTTATCAGGCAATGAGCGCTGCTGGTGACGTGTGCTGATGTCTCATGCAGGAGGATGGCCTGGAGCACTTGCCTGGTGATGTCACAGCAGCCCGGGGATGTCCTGCCAACAGGCTCCTTTCCTGAAAGCAAGAAGACAGGGAAACTCCCTGCCTTGTGATCCTTTCCCTGAACCCTTCACACACATCTGAGTGTCACGACTGACCTGTGCAAAGGCACCACCAATGAGAAACTCTTGATAGTTTAAAAGTCAGCCTTCTGGCCAAGCCCAAAACAATTCCCAGCTCCATCCAGCCTAACCCCGCCAGCCATCCTGGTGGCTCTCGGGACATCCTGCCCTGCCAAGTCAGTCTCTAGGGACACCTGCACCGTACTGAGAGCTCACAGCCACCACAGCTTCTGCCAGGATGTGTCCAGAGCTGAGGCTTCAGAATCCAGGGGCTCAGGACGAGGCTGTTGCATCTTGCTCTCAGACGTGCAGCTGTTACCTTAAACACTGCTAGTTGTTAGCAATAACAGACAATAAATACGATAATAATATCTCCCTCAAATCCTGAAGTTAACAATGAATCAAACACAAAAGCAGCTGGGATGCTGAATTTCACAGTATTGCCAGTACCAATGGTACAGATTTTCAGGCAAGATGGCCAAAGGGGGAATGGGTAGAAACGGGAAAGGATTTGTGGTGGTCAGGTGATTCCAGGAAGTGCAATCCTATAGAAAACTCCTGCTCTTCCAGCACAGAAGGAGGAGTTTTTGCAGACCAAGCCCAATCCATTAGGAGAGAGCCTGGGGCTGACTAAATATAAGATGATATTTGACCTTTACTTGGCTGAATTAGACAACATATGCAATGATAAAACCAGTAGAAAAGGTTGTACGAAATCTTTAGAGTTTCCAAAGAAGGGAGGGGAGTTGTTTGCTTCTTCCTTTCCTGTTTAACTGGTAGATCAACAATCTAGTGGCACGTACAAAACAGCTTGGGTTTTTTTTCCCCTGTAACTTGCCAATACTCTTTGGTTTTAGGCTATTAGGGTCAAGAAATGCCAGGAAACCTGGCAGGTTTTTGGAATGCTTTTGCCAAAGTGAATGATGCCTAATGCATTTGTATCTTCCAACCCCCTTCTCACTTTCACAGCAAGATCAGAGTTTCACTCTATTGCTGGAGGAAGGAGGATTTCTGCCTCACCAGGGACCCGTGCATGAGGCTCCACAAGCACAGCTCCCACTTCACCCACAACTTACACAGCTGCTGGGTTTCCTGCCTGTTTGGTCTTCTGGAAGGAATGGTCCTCTGAGAGCAGGACTGCCTTTTCCTCCCCAGCCCTGAAGCGATGGATTCTGTCTCCAGAGCTGCTCAGAGAGCCCAGGCAGGTTGTGACACCAGTGATCAGCACTCAGAGCAAGAATATTTCAATAGAATCTCAGAATGGTTTGCGTTGGAAGGAACCGTAAAGCTCATCCAGTGCCCCCCCTGCCATGGGCAGGGACCCCTTCCACTGTCCCAGGCTGCTCCAAGCCCTGTCCAGCCTGGTCTTGGACACTGCCAGGGATCCAGGGGCAGCCACAGCTCCTCTGGGCACCCTGTGCCAGGGCCTCCCCACCCTCACAGACAGGAATTCCTTCCCAATATCCCATCTGTCCCTGCCCTCTGGCACTGGGAAGCCATTCCCTGTGTCCTGTCCCTCCAGGCCCCTTTCCAAAGTTCCTCTCCAGCTCTCGTGTCAGGACCTTCAGGTACTGGGAAGGCCACAATTAGGTCACCCCAAATGTGAGCACGGTCAGGAGAAGGTCCTGGTGCAACACCCATCCCACACCCCAAAACCAGAGACACCATCAGCTGAAATGGAAAGGAAAGAGAAGCTGAGGGTGCAGGAACACATCAGGCCTGGTCTTGTGTGGACAACCCTGTCCCTGCTCTGCTGCCCCCCACAACTGCACGCTCCCAGCACCCCACCAGGCCATGGCCATTGCGACCACTAAAGCTGAGCTGGCAAGAGGTGACATTCCATGTGACACTGCAGCAGGACATGCTCCTTCTTCCTCCACTGACTTGGACATTGATTTACTTCATACAAGAAATAAAATTACATTCTCCTTAACTGCATGTCATGGAAGACATTGTAAAACCTCGTGCACGTTGGTCCTGATGACCACGCCAAGACCCACAACATAAAACACACCACCCCATATTTACTGTTTTATCTTTTTTATTCTTGTAATTACGCATAGTAAATCTTTCACACAAAGTAATGAAAAGGATCCCTAAGGTGAAGGAAAAACAGAGTATTTGTGACCGTACCAGACTGCAGACGTCAGGACACTGCCAGGCCCACATCATGCCCCAGCTCCTGGGAGAGCCAAGGGGGCCAGCATGGATTTCTGCCTAAATCTTGGTCTGGCTTGGCTGTTTCGGCTTCAGGTGGCAACTCCAGCTGTTCCAAACCAGCCGGTACCCAGGAGCAGGGCATTTCATGAAACGCACAAGGAAATGACACCATCAGAACAAACCCTCTGCACCTCAGTGTCAGCACAACGGGAGGACAGCGAGAGAGAATTTTCTGTGCGACACCGATGCTGGTTCAGCAGCTGGTTTGACCTATTCTATCAGACTGCTGCTTCATGTGCCTCTCTCTTGTCAAAAGCCCTTTCACAGACAAATCAGGTTTTCCACAGTCTGACACCTGGCTGAGCAGTGTCTGCCCTGGCGGGGCCTCTCTGGTTCTGCACACCCCGGGGTGTTTAAAACAGATGAACACTGAGCCAGCCCAGCAGCTTCAGAATCCACGGTTTAAAAGTGCATCTTCAGACTGACCTTTCCAAATCTGGGCAGCCCTGTTGACTCACAAACACTCTCAGTCTTTCAATAAAGACAAAAATTACAAATCACTACAGTAACCAAGAATAGTTATCCCCTTTAGACGTTTGCTCAAAGACCAAAACAAAACAGAATAAATCCAAAATACAGATCAACTTATGTGCAGCTCAGTCATGGTTCATTCATTTCTCTTATTTGCCTAAAAAAACACTGCATCTCCAGTCTTACCATTGCCTTTTCTCAAAAGCTTCTGCCATTTCAAAGTCCTAAATGCTCATGGGCTGTATATATCCTTCGCAGCTATATTGAAATAAATTTGGAAAGCTTTTCTTTTTTTTTTTAATAAGCCAGCATTTCCATTTGTGTAGGACTCAAATGGACTTCTGTCTCTAAATAAGCAGATAAAAGGAAAGTACAATTTTAGCACATCCTTCAGGGGGATGAAACAGTGCAAGAAATTCTATTTAAAGCCATTCAAAGGACTTTCTGAAAGCAAATGCACCCAATTCCTCAGGTCAACAAACAGAACATGCTGGAGCAGGCAGTGAATACAGAGGGTTGCCACGCATCTTTAGGAACTAATTCCTCGAAATTGAAGTTTTGGCATGCAATGCACCGGTGACAGTCCCCCACACAGCAGCACGTGGGACGAGGAGAGTGAGTGCACGTGTGTGCAACAGGCATCCCCAAAATATGATCCCCACTTTGAAAAATGAGATTTCTTTCAAAATCACACCACTTCTTTTGCTTTTCCCACTGCTGAAACAGGTGTATCAGGAAAGGGCACTTGAAAACAACAAAAAAGAGAGTAGTATTCTACATTCAGATAAATTTATACTTCTGCCATAAAACTTTAAAAGTCAACAGGAGGTTTTCAACACAGAGCTTTGTCAAGGATCCCCAAAACACACTGTCACCATTACGCACAGGTTTACAGGACACTGGTCTATTTTACAATCTCGTAATTATTTTCTTTGGACTTTTTTTCCCCCCTTTCCCTACACGTTCAATTTCCAGGAACAATTTTGCACAGGAGCACAGAAAAACAAGTCTGTAAGGGACTGGACTCCGAAAGCAGGTGTTTCTTGCCCTCTGGAGAGTATTTGCCAGTCAAACAACAACAACAACGAAAGACTTGCTATTGAAAATCCTCCCACAAACATCTAAATCAAGTGTTTTGAATCTGCCTGGGAGCTAATCTGATTAAGATGCTGCTTGCTTAGTTCCCTCGGATGACAGCGTAGACAGCAATTTAAGGGCTGCAGCCTTGACAGTGCCACGGAAACGAAGGGCTGTGAGTGAAAACACGGGGTTAGGTAACGAGCAACCCACAGCAGCATCCAAGAGACTGTAAAAAGCTTGAAGCTCGACCCAAGGAAGCTGCCCGCTCAAAAGAGCCAAAAACACAAACGCTGCTTCCAAATCAAAGCCTGCAATCTCACTCAGCCCATTAAGTTAAAAGGACGATCGGGTTTGTGGTTGGTAGTAACATCATACCCCATGTGTAAGGCCTCATTTTCATCAAACAAGCTCTAGGTTATGGACTATAAACACAAGGTTGCCTACAAGCCATCAGTGCCCCACACCAGTCTGTCCCAGTGTGAGGCTGGGCTGGACACTGGCTCTGGGGTCAGAGGGGGCAGTTGGAGGGGGTCAGGTCGGAAGGGGTGCAGAGGTTCAGTTCCTGTAAGACGGAGCGGGGCTGGCCTGGCCGGGCTGTCCCTCAGCCCGAGTCCATGGTGAACAGCTGGATGTCACGGGGGTTCCAGTACAGGGCCACCGCAGAGTTGTAGACCAGGGACCACACGTAGGGGATGAAGAACTCCTCAGGCTGCTCCTCCTCCACGTACTTGAACTTCAGCTCGGGGAACTTCTGCAACGAGAAGGCAAAGTCCAGTGAGGGAAGGTTTGCATGTCTGCTTGCAAACATACAGCCCACATAAACACTGAAGAAAGAGGTTTGGTGAAAAAAAAAATGGAAGGAACTAAACCATTAGAACCCAAGGAAAATATTTATAGGATAAAGAGATCACTTATAATTTCTTCTTTGAATCAAATGCTACATTAGCATATCATATGCGAACCTTTTACTGTTGGTCACAATCCATTTGCCTGTTAACACACTAAACACATGAATCCTTTACAAAACACAAAGGTCTTAAGGAAAACTGTCACTTTTAGCAGCTCCTAAAAAGCCTTCTTGCTTGTGCATGTACAGACCTATTTACTGCACTTTTCCCTAAAAAACATTTTGAGAATAATTGTACTTGGCTCCTTAGCAGGAGAATCCTTCAGGAGGGCAGAAAGAATAAACACAGTTTGTGATATCATAAGATCACGGAATATCCCAAGTTGGAAGGAACCGACCAGGATCATCCAGTCCCGCTCCTGGCCCTGCACAGACACCCCAACAACCCCACCCTGAGCATCCCTGGCAGTGCTGTCCAAACGCTCCTGGAGCTCTGGCAGCCTCGGGGCCGTGCCCATTCCCTGGGGAGCCTGGGCAGTGCCCAGCACCCTCTGGGGGAAGAACCTTTCCCTGATCTCCAACCTAAACCTCCCCTGGCACAGCTCCAGCTGTTCCCTGGGTCCTGTCCCTGGTCACCAGAGAGAACAGACAGACATGCTGCAACTTCAATTTCCGATTTTCCTCATTTTTTCCCTCCCAAAGCAGTGCACACTGCAAACCCACCAGGCTCGGTCTTGGTAAGTGCGTATTTTGGAAAGAGCTGAGTCTACTTTTGTACTGTGCTCTTCACTTTATCCACTTCTAAATGTTGCCTGTGTCTGAGCTTGGCAGAGTCTCAGGCAAAAGCCACATTACAATGATCACTGGAGTAAGATAAAACATGACCCATTTTATTATTTATAAGGCTGTGGCTAAGACTAAGAATAAACTCTACAGTGTGACATGATCAGAACAAGCACAGCAATGGCTAAGGAGCCTCTTTGCCCATTAATAATGAAGGGATTCCCTATCCTATTTCTTGAGCTCAGTGTCCTGTTTCCTTGCCTTAAGGGTACAAGAATTGTGGCTGGATCAGTTTCCTTTGAAGGGGCATTTCTTGGACACTTGTTTTTCAGGGCTATGTATTTAACTTTATGCTCCCATGCTATTTGTATTCTTGGGGTCAGAAAACATGGAAACTTGTAGAAAAGTTGTAGAAAACATGTGGATGTGGCACTTGGGGACATTGGTTAGTGGTGGCCTTGGTAGTGCAGGGAGAACAGCTGGACTCAGAGATCTTGGAGGGCTTTTCCAGCCTAAAGGATTCTGTACTATCTCTGTTCAAAGAACTGAGGCAGCTAAAAGACAAGGTTGTTAAAGGCCCTTCTGCATCTAAGTCCTATTGAGTTCAAAGCCCAGAACCTCAAAGGTACATCAGCAAGTTTAATTTCCTGTGTCAGACACGCAGTTTGTAATAGAGAACTCTCTCACAGCCATTTTGTGCACCTAAACCACTTTCTACCACCTCCCTACAACCTCTTTCCTCCAAGTCCGTTTGGACCAGCCTGTTTAATCTTCTGCACCACGTTGTTTTCACTCTTAGGTACCTTACACCCATACTTACCTCCACCTCTCATTTCCAGTCTCCCAGCCTACTGCCACCCCAGCTCCCTTTCACTGCATCCTTATCCTCTCTTTAGCATACCTTTCTCTTTCGTACTAACCTAAACTTTCTTTTTTTTTCACTAGCCTTGTGAAATCCTCCTTTTCACTGACATTCTCTATTCCTTCCCAACTCAGCTCCAAGTCCTCAAGCTGTCTCTGCCTTCCCCTTCTGGCACCCCCCAACCAAGCCCTCATGTATATTTTCATTAGTATTTATTTTTTTAAAAAAAACCTGACATTCTACTCTGCTTATCCCCAGTGTAATGTTCCCCACTTCCTTCCAAAACTTCCTGGCCTGTGGTCAGTGTAGACAGGAGCACGTTCCGTTCAGCACTGCATCAGCAGAAGGGATGGTTAAGCCCCACGATCACACCATAGCAACACTTCCAGCCAGAGGAAAGTCTCACACAGCTGTCACTCTTCACCCCGGGGGTGGCTGCACACCAGGACTGCAGCCCATGGTAGCCCTTCTGGGAGGGAAGGGGGGAAGAAAGTGATTAAAGATGCTAATTGGAGTTGAACTAAACACAGATAGCTTTTTTTCCACCTTCAGGTCACAGATATGGCTACTGGCTTTGCAAACACTCATGGCAGTAGCCTGGGACCATTCTTGGGCTCTCATGCAGCTTACCAAACATCTTCAGCCTTAAAACAGCAGGCAGTAAAATGGCTCAGGTAGCATTCATATTTTCAGGCAATAAGCCATGCATTGATTCTATTATTTAGCCTCTCTTCAGGCTGATCGATGCTGCCATTTATCACGATCGTACCATAGCAATTTAATAATCAATTTCAGATTAAAGGCTGTAACTCACTGCACTCTCATACTCAACATGTGCTTTGAACAGCCTGGGGGGTGTCTTGGAAATGCAGACAAGGAGAATGAGATTTTTAAGGAGAGAGATAATACACACTGCCACTACATACACACAATTTTGAATGTGTCTATGTAAAAAGAATGTAGATAACAGCAGGAGTGATGGATTTTTGATGGCCTACCTGAACAGCAGGCTCAGGACAGCTCAATGCGTTGCTGATGAGACATGAAAAATCAGAATTCCAGGCCAGCAATTCAAACCCACCTTCTTTAGACGACTGCAATGACCCACAGCTGTGTGCTGGCCACGTTTTCTCAATCACTTAAAATGAGAAATCCTAGAGGGTCAGCATAGAGAGAACTGCACCAGCCTCTTTAGGGTGTGGATGTAGCACTTGGGAATATGGTTTAGTAGTGAGCACAGTGCTGCTGAGTTAATGTTTGAACTCAATGATCTTAGAGGGCTTTTCCAACCTCAGTGATTCTATGATGTAACTCGCAAGATTAACCATGGCAGCCATCCACTGTTGAGATAAAAAACTACCCACACTGTTTCACTAGCAGGGTGTTCACTGAAAAGAGAATTTGTTAACAAACAAAATCATAAAAAGTTTCTTCTTTATCAGAGTGACTTTATAACTATTCGTAACAGGAGGATTTAAACACCATGTAAAAAGCTTCATCGATGCCAAAAAGCTTTAAGATTTTCAAAAAGCTTTTCAAGATTTTCAAGTGATAGTCCATGGAATGTTTAAACTCATATTTATGCCATGTGTTTCCTTTATGTACTGCTTCAAATGTGTGATCAGGAGCCTTGGCTGTGTGTTGCAGACACACAGGAGGTGACACCATAAAGCAACCAGGCCATGAGTCTCAGGACACTCCCAGCAATAACCCAGCCAGCACTGGCGAGGGATTTATCATGGTTAACAAAATTCCAAAAGTGGCACGTCAAACCAGCAGTGCACAATTCTATTTTCTTCTACCTTGCTGCTGTTGTGTCCAACTTACTCCTGGAAAGACATTTGCACCCCAGCAGGTGACACTCCAATGAACCTGATTTTTAGCACCACTTGAAAAGAGAGACTGTTCTAAGGCATCTTAAATGGCAGTCTTAATGGTAGAGGAAAAGCCTTGGCATGGGATGAATCATCTCTTTTTTTCCTTCACTGCCCTGTTTGTTTGGATGGATGGTGCTGAAAGATAGAGCCCCTCTGCTCTGGAGCCAGCCTGGGACAGCTGCGGGTGCTCACCTGCACAAGAGAAGGCTCCAGGGAGAGCTCAGAGCCCCTGGCAGGGCCTGAAGGGGCTCCAGGAGAGCTGCAGAGGGACTGGGGACAAGGCCTGGAGGGACAGGACACAGGGAATGGCTTCCCAGTGCCAGAGGGCAGGGACGGATGGGATATTGGGACGGAATTCCTGTCTGTGAGGGTGGGGAGGCCCTGGCACAGGGTGCCCAGAGCAGCTGTGGCTGCCCCTGGATCCCTGGCAGTGTCCAGGGCCAGGTTGGACATTGGGGCTTGGAGCAGCCTGGGATGGTGGAAGGTGTCCCTGACATGGCAGGGGTGGAATGAGATGAGCTTTATGTTTTCTCCCAATGTAAACCCTTTTTGATCCAATATACAATACTGTTCACTATTTAAGTTACTGAACTCCTTGCCCTGACATAAACAGGTCCGTTGGAGTCATTATTTGCATTTCTCTCCAGCTCTTACAGGGACAGACAACCCCAGATAGTTTAAAATAAACCAGCCTGAGAAAGTGCTTGAAAACGCGAGAGACGGAGGCAACATTACGGTTTGAACGGCACAGTTTAAACACAGACACCACTTATCAGCCCCGGTGAATCACCCCACCACAGCACCCTATCTTGTTTTCTTCTGCCAGACAAAGCAGAAGTCAGATTTAGTGGTTGGGACAAGGGTACAAACGAGACAGACCGAGAACTTTGCAGACTGTCTGCGTTGTCAATCACATGATTCGATGAAAAACCACGGGAAGTCCGATGAACAGACGCAGAACTGAACTGCAGTAACTCCCCCACCACAGAAGTTCAACAACATCGGGTGTTTTGGGCTTTTTTGTTTTGGTTTGATTTTTTTCAGTTAACGTTGAGGAAGAGAACACCACAACCAGCGAGCAGCACCTGGCCCCACTCCAGACAGTGCAGTGGCATCTGAGCTACAAGGCTTGAGCCATACATTAAATAAAACATCCCCTTCCCTTCAAATGAACCCTCAGAGCTGCTCTTAGGCTACAGTGTTATGTCAGTGGATGATCTCCACTCAGATAATGCAGCCAAGGGCAGATGGAGCTGCCTTAAGAGCAATGTCTTTGCTTGTTCCCTGATCTAGATGTTCTGCTGGATGAAAAGCAACATTCATCAAAGATACGGGGCAGTCACTGTGGAAAATAAAGAAATTAAAGAGCTGGATTAATAAAAAAATGGAGAATGTTCTTTTCCTCGAGTTCTGGTTAGAAACTCTGGTTTCTAAAACAGCAATCAAGCACGAGTCAGAATTTTCAAAAGCAGGTGACTCTTTGAGCAGAGAAGTGCTGTTTTCAAAGGAGTCTGAACACATTTGAGAGTCAAATTCATGTGAACTTTACATCAATCCAAAGCTTCAAAGTCTTTCTGAGGATGGGATTTCTGTGTGTTTGAAGAGCTTACCATGAGTCCTGTTTGGTAACCTAATGACTTGATGGCAAACTATGTGTTTCATATTGTTTCAGCTAAATATAGCAGTACTGTCTGCAGAGCATCTGTAGGACCGGACCTCATTAGCAAAATACATTAAATAGCAAGGGGGAAAAAAAAGGGCTCAGGTTCAGCACTGTACCAAGCCTCTGTTATAGGGTCTATAATGAATATTTACCCCAGCAAGGATTATCCCTATAACCTGCCTTGCACCAAACACACCAACCTGTTTTGGGCAGAGGAATGAGACCTGTACTTGTCTGCAAAATCCTCAACACCACTTGGAAATCTGGTCCCCAAAATATCAATCTAAGTCAAATTAATGGCCATGGATCTCAAAAACAACTCAGCAATCATGCCTGGTACACTGTTCATGATATGGATACACAGGCACATATGGAAACATTGATACATTTGGGTTTTATATAAATACAGGACTTGTGTTCTTTAATAGAGCACAATTTGTGGAAGAAAATGTCTCAGTGCTTGCTCTAAGATACTGACAGATTGAATTTTTGCAATTACTTAATTCTTGTGGGGCGGCAAGGCTGTTTCATCTTTCTCAGTTCTGTTCGTGTCTGCAGTGCTTCTCTTTGACTTCAGACAGAAAGTCTGTGTGGCTTTGGTGAAATATCTGTATGGGCTACACCACACCTGCCCGATACCATCTTTTTCTCCTCCTTAGGCTCACAGCACAGAGGATGATGGTGGGGACATGAAGGAAGCAAACAGGAAATGTGCTAGACTAAGTGTGAGCCACACATCTTGTTCAGAGATCTGCCTAAGGAATAGGTGCAAACGGAAAGACAGTGAAGAAAACGGGGGCTCGGAGCATGGCAGGGAGGTTGAAAAAGAAATAGAAAACTCAGGGTGATATGAGGTTCAAAACCATCTGTGCACAAACTAAATTTAATAACTATATTACATACTAATTAATAAATATATGTAAAATACAGTATTATTTATAATAATAGAATTAGGGACGTTTAAACAACTACACAAGCTGTAGTAGACAATAACATTGCTCCCAGGGAGCAAAATTCTGTAAGACAGGTAAGCTATATTCTAATGGGGCACAATCTTCCTGGTCCAGGAGGGTAGGGGAGTTCATCTATAGAGAGAGAACTGTTTCAGCAAGTTTCATTGATACGTGATTTCTGTTTTCAGATCACTTTGAGTAAAGGTTTGTACAACCACAGTGGTGAATTTTCAGTGTCAGATGTGAACTACTGCCAGAGGAGCAGACGTGCTTCTGGTCAGAGTTCAGCAATTACTATTTTTTTAATGGAGTACTGAGAAGCCAAGTCATTTTGGGGAAAATCAATCATACAGCTCTGCCTAGATAATTATTGGTAAAAACACAATGATTTAAATGAGTTAAATATTTGTGGCGAACCTGCTAGGGCACAAAGCTTTGCAGGGTACCATAAGAAGATGACTGCATTTCTGTCTGGGACAGAATAGCAAATAATGAGAGCCTTAAAGTCCTAGAAATTCAGGGATGCAAACACATGTACATTTGTTTCTTTTCCTTCTGGAAAAGAAATACTGCTGATAAATGTCAATAGCCCCAAACTGTGCTGTTTTTGTCTTCATACCAGCTTGTTAACCTGTACAGACTCCAAAAGCACCATATAAATGCATATATCTCAGCTTAGGACAAGGCCAGGTACCCATTTCAGGACCTGCTGGGGCCACATCAGAAACACCTGGACGCTGGGCTACTTCTAGACAGCACAGAAGATAACCTGGACCACTGGTCAGCAGCTACAAAGACAGGCTGGGAGAGCTGGGGGTGCTCACCTGCACAAGAGAAGGCTCCAGGGAGAGCTCAGAGCCCCTGGCAGGGCCTGAAGGGGCTCCAGGAGAGCTGCAGAGGGACTGGGGACAAGGCATGGAGGGACAGGACACAGGGAATGGCTTCCCACTGCCAGAGGGCAGGGACGGATGGGATATTGGGAAGGAATTCCTGACTGTGAGGGTGGGGAGGCCCTGGCACAGGGTGCCCAGAGCAGCTGTGGCTGCCCCTGGATCCCTGGCAGTGTCCAAGGCCAGGCTGGATGGGGCTCGGAGCAGCCTGGGAGACTGGAAGGTGTCCCTGCCATGGCAGGGGATTGGAATGAGACGGGCTTTAAACTTCCTTTCAACGCAAACTTTTCCTTTAATCCCTTAGTTTGAGAAAAAAGGGTATCCCTGCTCAGCTTCAGAGATCCTGTGTCTACCTGGAGAAGTTTTGGAATGGGAGGAAAAGATCACCAAGATGAAAGACGGAAGCAAAACTCACATATCACACACTGTTAAGTACCATTAATCTCTACATACATTTTATGCATTATAGACTAATAGTCACAGTTCAAGTATTTACAGCTCTAATTAGAATTTGCTTGCCCTGTCAGGATTGTTGTCTATACCATGTTGTCTAGATGGACACAGATCTTTCCAAACATTTCCAATAGGACTGCTCAACAGCCAGGAGCCAGACCAAGCTGTGACTTGCTATCAGACCATGGAGAGACAGGCAACAACAGGAACACTACGAGGACATTTGCAACACTGCAGAATACACAATACATGTTGACTTTACCAAATAAAAAGAAAAGAAAGAACCAGAGACTGATGTATGCAATTATACTTGAAGCATGAGGACGAAGGCATGACATATAAATGAGGTACCACCAATAAAAAATAGAACTTTCATCCACTTCAGGGCTTAACCTGAAAGAACAGTAATTCTCAGAAAATGCAGCGGCCTTTCAGAAGAAAGAACATAAGTCTGGGCAAAAAAATGAACAACTTCAAAGTGTCAACAATTCAAACAAAAAATGGTTTTTAAATTGAAAAAAACCCCCAAACTAACCAGGAACAGAGTTAAACACATGGAATAAACAAAGTCCATGACTGACCCGACTGACAGAAACAGTTCTGGTCCTGACCTCTCTCGAGCACTTGTTATGTACATACACTGACCACTCAAACAAATAAGTAAAATCCTTTGTGTGCTTTTGAATTTAGGGAATTAAAATCTGAAAAACAGAATAATCCCTGAAGCCATTTCTCAGTGGCATTAAACGGCACCAAAGCACTCATCAGTCTATCAACTCACAAAACTTCTATGGATATGAAGTGGATGCATAAGCCTTTCCTACCATGGGATTTGCAGAAAATGCACATTTCATAACAGTAGTCCCTATTTTTACCACTGCAAGGAAGATGCAAATGAGTTTAAGCCCTGGCTTCCTGTGCTTTGGCTTGCAAGCCATCCTTCTCTAGATTAATGTGCAAGGCTTTACACAATCACGAAAAACAGTGTGTTTTCAGCAAACATTTTTGTTAAGAGTGAAGGGAGTTTAGAAATCACTCATTCACTGACACCTTTATATAGAAGACTTGTAGACCTGCTAACTAAAGTTTACAAGATTAGAACTAGATTTTGGATGCCTCAACTCACAATTAAGACCACGATGCTGTAGCAGTATCCTCAAAGAAGGGCATAGAAATCCATGAATTTCCAAAGCCTCAGAATTAAACCCTGCACCTTATGTAGACTTTCCCAACCCCAAAACACCACTCACTCGCCATACAAAGCAGATTCAAGGCTGAATTTTTTTCTTTCCAGAATTTTATGAGTGAGATTTGAGCAACCTGGAAGGTGTCCCTGCCCATGGCAGGGGGTTGGAACAAGATGAGCTTTAAGGTCCCTTCCAGTTGAAAACATTCCGTGATTCTACGATTCTATGAATTTTGCCACTTTTCAAGCGCGCAAAAGGTAAAGTTTAAGAAATTGGCAGCAATAAATCAGTTGGGAACATCTCATGAGGAAAAACTCTATGAAGGTCTCAAATTGGGCAAAAGCTCAAGTTGTCCTAAGTCCATACATGCATGCACACAGTTTGGATCACTCTGCAGAAGACAGAAAATGTATTTATAAAGTCTAGGAAGCAGGAGAATGCAGGGGAAGATCAGTTCTGCAGTCAACCAGATATGGAGACAGATAATCATCTCTGGAGGGATTTAAAAGCTGTGTCAATGTGGCACTTGGGGACATGAGTCAGTGGTGGCTTTGGCAGTGCTGGGGGAGTGATTGGACTCAATGGTCTTAGAGGGCTTTTCCAACTCAAATGATTTTGTGATTCTGTGATCTGTGAGATCCCAAGATGTTTGCTCCCTCCAGAAAAAGCTCTTGGTGCTGCCAGAGCCCCAATATCACCTGGTCTGTGGGGAAACTCTTATACAATACCAAAAAGGTTTTTTATGGCTCAGGACTGGCCAAAGACCAAAATAATTCTTCCCAGGCAATTTGATTATTTGCAACAATGTGGAAGAACTCAAGGGAGGGTGAGGTAGGGGTGGGAAAGGCAAAGTCTCCTCTTGGAGATACTGTAAGTAGAGAAGAATTAAGTTGTGTATCTGGCTACAAGGTCTGCTCCAACTTCTGGGTAAAAATGACAGATCTACATTCCCTTTTTAAAAAAAAAGCCAATACTATAAACACCCAACAATATCCCAGTTCTCACATCAGAGACAACCATCTGCTAATTATTTTCTGAAAAGCAAGTTGCATGCTTTTAGTCTAATTGATATAATTGATTAAACTTTTTTTAACAATAAGGAAAAACTCACTGGAAAGGATTTAAAAAAGCCTATGAAGTGCACGAATGACGGAAGCTTTGGAGAAAATAACCCTGCTGAATAATGAATGTACACTAATATGTGTAGCTGTATGTTAAAAGACATGGAGAATCTGCTCTAGACAAATCTTAGAGCCAATTATATATTTTACATTTCAAGCAGCAAGTGCTACTGTTTAAACCAGAGCAGTTGTTTTGACTTTGATAGCAGACTAGTCTAAAATACAAGGAATGTTGTTTATCATGGAAATGCTTTGTGCTCCAGATAACATCACGGATGGCTGCCCCACCTAGGCTACTGCACCATCCCACTGTCCCGAAACAAACCCCAGATAAACCTCTCCCTGCTGCCCGACTTCTACTCCCACCAAAGATCCAACTGTTGTGCAAATAAAACTCTCACCATGGTGTGTGCCACGCAATCGGCAACACAAAATGAGCAGAAGGTATTGGATACACATGTGACAATGAAGGAAACTACTGAACTTTGAGAACATGACCCACACTTCCATGTTTTGGCAAGGCACTGAAACCACTACTCTACTCTGCCTTGCTGCCAGAGGGATGCACCTCAGGAACCCTGTATGAACAATGTACATATCCTAACCCAGTAATATATAAATATTACCCTTTTCTCACTCCTTTTTCTTCATTTTTTGCATAGGAATTGTCATGCCTAGGGTTAGATTTTTCTTCCTCCACCCTGGAGAAGGAGCTGGAGATTTTCTCATCTGACTCAGGCCCACCTTGTTCTGGCTGATGGACATTGTGACCATCTATGGAGTCTCCAGCACTCACCTCTCTGCTCTTCAGCATCTCAGCTGGGAAGGGACTGAAGCACAATGACAGTATAAACCACACTAATTTCATAGTTCAAGGATTTTTCCTTTTGCAAACTACCTATATGACCTTCCTCTGCTCTAATACAGTCCTGGGATAATCCAGCAGAACCTAAAAGGATTGACAGGTCAAAATGCTGTTTTCATCTGCCTGTTTCTTTCAGCCCAATTCCAGAGTTACTACCATGTCACAGTTGTTTTGTTTTCTCATTTATTTGCGTAGAACATATTCCCCCAACACAAAAGGTGGCAGGAGAAGAGCACAGTGATTCAGTTTGCATACTTTTCCAGTGATGAGGTCCCAGACGTGCTTTCACTACATACTGGTTCAATGATGCCTCCAAAACATCCCACCAAGCCAAAAAGAACATTCCTTTGGACAAGTGGGACCACGCTCCTCTCCGTTATCACTGTGCAAGGGTTGATGCACTGCCTAGGCCTTGGCTTTGTGCATCAGCCAGAGAGACGAGGTTCATTCTCCCAGCTGAGCTTAACACCTTTGATTTGCATCCTGGGGGCTGACATCTACAGCACATTTCCTGGTGTGGAGGGCTCCTCGAAGGTCATTTGACAAGGTTTGAGTTTTCCTTCACAGCAGCCACAGAGACGAGGCCCATGCCGACATCCTGTCCCGGTCCCTCCCACCCAGCACGGCGGTGGGGCCGCACGCCAAGCCCAAACATCCTCCACCCGCCCCCAGCGCCCACGGAGGAAGACCTCCTTTTGATTTTGTACTTTTTAATCTGAGAGAGCCAGGCCTGTAAATATTACAAAAAATTATAACAATGACTTAAGAACAGAGACAGACTCGCTGTCACCAACTGTTAACTCTCAGATCAGGGCAGCCTAGGAAGTGGACCCTTATCTGCCCAAAGCTCAGGACGTGCTGACTAACACCCTGTTGAGCCGGCAGACCTTTGGCTCCCTAATCTCCCCAAACTGGAAAATGTACACCCCAATGGACATACTCCCTTCTAAAGTATTTCAAGCCTCTGCAAACAGACAGACTGTGTTGCGAGATGAGCAGTGCTGCCCTGCTGCATGCAGGAAATCCCATTTATTTGTCTTGAGGAGTGAAATGTGAAGTGACAGTAAAACCTTTCCAGCCATAGCACATGGTGCCAGACTGCAGCCTTATCTCTGCCAGGACTGCCAGCCAAGGAGCCAGTGCCAAATGTGTACGTTTACACAATTATTTCATGAATGTGGACTTCACAGCTTTACAAAAAAAATTGCCCTAATGCTAAGAGTCCTGTGAAGACAAATCAAAGTCAGGGCAGGGGGGGTGGTGTTAAGTTGACCTCAACAAATAACCAGGATGCCTTTTCTGAAATGGATTTCTAGGTTGCTCATTCTATGCTATACTTTATTCTATATTCCACTATATTAATAAAGGTTGTGATAGCAAATTCAAATTAGCTATTGAAAACATGCCTTTATCAATGACAGAGGCAAGCAGTGTGTAGAAAGGGTGAGAATGAGTAGGACAAGGATTCCTTCAAGGTGTTAAGACATCTCTACAAATCTTGAACCTAGGCAACTGCATCTCCTTATCTGTCTGAGTACAGGGAGTCAGGAGCTGACTGCAATCAAAAGGGATCTGTATGCTTGGTGTCATCCCGCAGCCACCAGTTTAAAAAGTAGCACTCTCCTATAGTGAAAGCGCTTTTTTTTTCTAATGCAAACAATCACCTCAATCTGAAAAAGGGCCCCAAGTGAGCTGCTGTTTCAATAATGAATGAAAATTACTTGTGTTTTCTGTTTCACTATGCCTTAGATGCAGCATTTCCAGATTTGTTTGCCTTCACTGACACCTTATCTGTATTAAAGCTTATTCTGGTAAAGACTGTCTTTAGGACATGAATCAAACATTTCTAGAGAACTCCCCACCTCAGACTGGGGAATTCTTTCATAAATGCTATTACGTCCCTTTGTTATTGAACATATCTGCCCCCTTCCTCCCTGTGCATTCAGGCCAGGATTGTTTACCCTAGTGACAACAATCAGGCTTTGCTGGTCTTAGCTCAGGAGGATGGAGCTTGGCAAGTCCTGGTGGGGCAGATAAGCCCTAGGAATTCAAATAAAGTTTTGCTGCCTGACTCTGTGCTCAGAACTACAGGCACCACTTGGATCTCGTGGGTCTCACATCAAGGACAACATGTAAGTTTAAGGCCTGTGCTCTCCTCCCACTCTACTCCATAGACACAAAATTTCCTTCTATGTTTCGGAGCTGCCAGTCTCTCATAGACTTGAGGAGACCTTCCCTCAGTGAACTATCCAGCATAAGCCTCTGGTTTCCTATCTATAAAAACAATTTTTGGTGTGGTTTTTGATAGCTCACATGCTGCAGTGAAGGAAGGGAAATCTTCCTTGTGGAGCTTTGGATGCTGCTGCTACAGCATGATCAAGATGGGAAATTCTCACCCTTCTGCTACACCGTCCTCAAGCCTCAGCTCACAAGCCACAGGTTGGTTGCTGTCCCCCCAGTTTAAACATCAGAGCAATGGCTTTAAGCTGCCAGAGGGCAGAGTTAGATGGGATATTAGGAAGAAATTTTTGGCTGTGAGGGTGGTGAGGCCCCAGCACAGGTTGCCCAGGGAAGCTGTGGCTGCCCCATCCCTGGAGGGATTTAAAAGCTGTGTGGATGTGGCACTTGCAGGCATGGGTCACTGGTGGCCTTGGCAGTGCTGGGGGAATGGTTGGACTCCATGGTCCAAGAGGGCTTTTCCAACCTATAGGACAAGGAGAAACCCTGGGTAAAAGGGAGCATGGTAGGGTTTGTTAGGGTACAAGAGCCAACATGAGGACACAGTCAAGAAAAATCAGCCTTGTTAGCGAGTTCAAATGATTGTGGGTTTAGCATTACAACCTTATCATAAAACCAGCCTAAATCCACGTGAATTTAAGGTTCAGTACCATCACCTGATACTCCAGAACACCTAGAGCTACAAAAAAGGTTTAAGGTGACCTAAACCAGCTGCCCTCTAAATCCTAACAGCAGAGTCCTCAGCAGTGATGCTGATAGATGTGAGAAATCCCCTGCTTGGCCAGGAAAAAGCCATCTCCACCACTAATCATCCTCAGCAGGAGCAAACAGCCTTTAAATCAACTGGAGAGAAGCTTTGCAACTTGTACCAAAGGTTGTGACAAAATTAAACTCCGTATGGGAATGCAGTGGAGGCAGCCATCAGCTGACAAAGTACATCTCTTCCTCACTCTCACTTCTTGGTGCAGTTGCTGTAAACATTCAAGACATGTCTCTGATTTATGCATTTAATTAGAAGATATCTGTAACATTCCTGCTGTTTACATTTAACCCAACACTGCAATGCAAGCTGTAATTTCGTCTGGGATTTATATTCTGTACTCAAACTTATTTTGATTCCTTGATTTAAACATACACACAGAAGTGAAAATGTGTCAAAATCATGAAAATGAAAGAGATTATACTCCATTATCTAGTTCATCTGTCAACCAGGGCAGAAATTTTCTGAGGACTGTGTTTCTCAATCTGCCACATGTTATGGAAACTTAATTCAAAAGACTAATTCAGAAAAGACAGCTAAACCTTAAAAGTGAAAGAGCAATTGGATCACTATAATTAGGAGTTAAATGATTTTTTTCTTCCTTTATCTTGTATTTAGTTGTCATAACTCACCAAATTTTGCACCTTTTGGGATAAAGTTGTTGGCCTCTACCACATTATTTTATGTTTTATTTAAAAAGTCGTTAATGCTTTTTTTTTTTAAGGAGAGGGGATAATGTGGGGCTTTATTAATCAAAGAAATGAATAACTTCATTTTAAATGCAACTTTTTATACTTTTCAGCTACTCTGCCTAAACTGAATGTCTCCAGTAGAAAAGGAACACATGGGTTGGACATAGCTTTCAACTGAGCAGGGAAAGAAAGAGGTCAGGGCATTTCAGTGTAATTTTACTTTACTTTGACCAAAGTTGCAAGATATTTGGAAACAACATGTCATGCGAATGCAGTGCCTTTGGCCCTGGACTTTTCATTGGACTCACAACATATGCAATGGAGAAAGGGGAGGCTGCACAACACATGTGAAGCAGATTTAGTCACAGCAAAAAACGTAATAAAAGTATAGGGAGGCTTTCTAGGGAGGGAAACTTGGGGAATGTTATTTAGCTTGAGCAATTGTACAGCTCTGAAGTGAGCAGGGGCCGGGCTCTGGCTGGGAGCCCTCCTGTAAGATGTGTTGGACAGGGAGTTTTGGGCTGCTCATGAGTGTGGGGCTCCTGCCAAGCTCCTGCAAAGCCAAAGCTCTACAGCTTTGGGCAGGGAACCTCCTCTGTGCTCTCTTTCAGAAAAAATGGGATCATCCTTGAAGGTTAAGAGAGTTCAAATGATGTGGCAGGTCAGCAGTTAGCAGAATGGAAGTAGCTTTGAGAAACGTACACGTGCAGAGAGTTGTTTACCCGGGTCAGAGCTCTGTTACCATGGGGAGCGACTTGGAAACTCTCACACTGCTTTCCCATCCTCCTGTTTCTCCAGTGCTTGCCTTCTGCCTTGTACTTGATATCTCTTTCTTGTAGCAGCTTCCTTAAACTAATGAAATCAGCCAATCTAACATACCTTGTGTCAAACAACAGATACACAAAGACTGTTTCATGTTAGAATCTGTGTAAGTTTAAATTTTTGTGCTAGAAATCTCTTACTTGTGCCCTTCCTTCCTATAAAGTAAGAGAATCACAGAATTCTCTTAGAATTGTTGTAGAATGGTTCGGATTGGAAGGCAGCTTAAAGACCATCCCTTTCCACCCCCTGCCATGGGCAGGGACACCTACCCCTACCCCAGGCTGCTCCAAGCCCCAATGTCCAACCTGGCCTTGGACACTGCCAGGGATCCAGGGGCAGCCACAGCTGCTCTGGGCACCCTGTGCCAGGGCCTCACCACACTTACAGTCAAGAATTCCTTCCTAGTATCTAGTCTAAACATTCTTCTTCTGGTTTAAATTACCCTATCTTTCTAAGTGCCACTGAAAAATTCAGTTTTGGGACTATTTCTTTATTTTTAAATTGCACACCTAAGTTAAAATAGGTGCATGGACACCACTGCAGTGTCCCAAGAGCTCACATGGAAAAATCAGAGCCTGTTGCTACCCTCTCTGGTTATTTCACATTGCAATGAAAGGTCAGACTTCAGCTGTGCATAAAGAAATCTTTGACCGATCTCTTTTGTCAATCCATGCTCCCTTTAGTGACTGGACTTGTATGCCATCTCCTGACCCTTCCCCTCCACAAAGTTTGCAGAGCACCTAACATCAGCCCCTCACCATTTGCTGCCATGTGCTGCCATATGGGCAGCAACAGGATGGCAAACATTCCTCATCATGGATGACAGTTAGAAAATGTCACCAGTTACATTATCCTCCTCCAAACCTTTACTCCTAACAGCAATGGTTTCTGCTCATCACAGCCCAACAGCCTCCTCATGGGTGAGAACCAGCTGGGGCACCTTTCACTGGATGTGAGATGAAGATGCTAAAGGGTCCCTCTCACCCTGACTGTGTCACCAGTAGAACACAACCAGACTCTTCTGATCCAAGGAAGAAGATATTTGCAGTAGACTTCCCTTGTGTCCCTTACAGAAATATGTTTCTGCTCTCTACAGGTAGCATAAAGAATTACATAATTATTTCATAGAGTCATAGAATCCAAGAATGGTGTGGGAGGGACCTCTAAAGCTCATCCTGTTCCACCCCCTGCCATAGGCGGAGACTCCTTCCACTGTCCCAGGCTGCTCCAAGCCCTGTCCAACTGGCCTTGGACACTGCCAGGGATGGAGCATCCATCACCTCCCTGGGCAATGTGTACCAGTATTTTACCGCCCTCATCATAAAGAGTTTCTTCCTTATACCTTAGTCTGGATCTACCTTCTTTTAGTTTAAAGCTTTTACCCTTGTCTTGGGCAAAAAAAGAAAAAAAACCTCCTTTAATAGTTCTTGTTACAAGACACTATTTCATCTTCTACATCTTTTGCATGTAACTGTGTGAATTTTCATCTGCTGCCTTAATGGGAGCTAGTTAATTACAACCCCCAGAGTGCCACAGGCAAGGCTGAGACATTCAGCTCAGCTGGGCACAGGGTTGTGACTGCAGTTACAGCTCTGCGGAGCAGCAAAGGGAACTCAAGTGAATGCAAGGTGAAGACAACCATGGGAAACAGCAAACTCCTGCTCTGTTGATCAACCTGCTCCTAGAAGTGGTTTATTTTCCCCTTTTCATTTTTACTGGTTTGAAGAACTGAGTCTCAGAATAACAGTACATATTATTGCATTAATGTTATTACATTTGCATTTATACAATTCAATTGTTACTGTTACCTAGTGCATGGTAGTCCTGGCCGGGCAGGTAGGACCTTGTTGTCCGCATATTTTTGTTTAAACTTTTTTTTTAACTGGTTTGGGGTAGCCAAAACACTGTCCAGCCTTCTGCAGGAGACTGACCTGCATAACAGTACTATAGAATAGCTCTTCGGAAGCAGCTATGGCAACTCCAGAATAAGGTGATTTCATTCCACTACAATTGTTGAGCTTTGCAAAGAAAGCAATGACTGGGGAATGAAGTGACTGAACCCAGAATGCAGCTTCCAGAAGGTAACTGGGATAATTTTCAGGGGTGGAGGGGACAGACATTAAGCCTCCATGTAAATATTAGTCTCCATGCAGACAGCAGCTTGGGAATAGGAGTGTCCTGTGCTAGCCCACCCTTCATCCTCATCTTGGCCAATGCACCTCATTCCTGAACTGCAGAATCACTGTACTCCAGTCACTCACCCAAGCACCACCCTCCCAAGCTACCTTGGATTCTTGTGCAATACCCATCTCTGATGCATTCCTTCATTCTGGGATGAAATGTGCTTCCCTGTATTCCAGTAAGATAAACAAGCAGTCTGTATGAACAGGATGCATCTTTCCTAGAGAACTGCAACCAAACTACAAGGAAGACACAAAGGAGAGAATAAAAGCAGGTAATATATTTGATTTTAAAACTACAACCGTCACCATAACCCTGATGCCAGTGAAACCCTCGCCAGTGCTTCCGAGAACCCTACATGTAAGGCTTTCCTACATTATATTTGCATTTATACGATTCAGTTTTACTACCTATTACTCCAAAATAGTCTGTTTTCAGCCAGTCCTTTATCTTGTATGTAGCCAAGAAAATTAAGACCTTAAGCAAGCATTGAAGAAAGGTGAGGCACAAAGAAGCTGTATCTGTCCCATCCCTGGCAGTGTCCAAGGCCAGGTTGGATGGGGCTTGGAGCAACCTGGGACAGTGGAAGGTGTCCCTGCCCACGGCAGGGGGTGGCACTGGATGGGCTTTAAGCCCTTTCAACCCAAACCATTGGTTTGGTTCTAAACCTAAACCATGGGTCTAAACTATTTGGAGCATCCCCAGATGACAGTAAAGGTCTTTCTGGGATCATGGTAAGTTCACTCATTTCTCAACATGTAATGCAAGTGGATTTCAGTGTTACTGGCACTCTGATGGCCTGGATCATCAGCAGCCTCTCACTGACAGCAGGAGGGATCTCCAAGCATGTACAGCTCTTAGCCATTGTGGGTTCCCTGGTTCACAATGGAAAGGACCAACATTCTGACATCCTCAGGAGTATTTATGACACACTGCTTCAAAATGGAAAATTGTATTTATACTACTAAACCACAATTTTTTAAAAGCAAGGAATGCTAAATTTGTAATATTTTTACATTAACTTGAGCTGCAGACATAACTTGGAAAACATCTGAATTTTACGAGCCTCAGTTATGTCAGTAACGAGGCCAACTCACCCACTTCTCCTCCTCTGCAGTGGCTCAGGCTCGCAGGATGCAGGCTGTGAGCCGGGTCCCTCACCTGGCACCAGCCCCAGGCAGATCCTGCAACACCAACCACGTCTCAGAGAGCGGCAGACGAGACTTGCACGGTGCTTTCACAGGTTGTGGATGAGCTGTTTACAGCCACTTTTTGTTTATGGAACAAAGGATCACAAACTGCCATGAAGCAAAATGAGCTAAGAGAGCTCTAAATACTTCTACAGTGATTTGTTCATAATAAAAAGGAGAAAATACACTCTACCATATTAGACTGCAAAAAATCTGTTTACAGGATTTTTGTATAAGAAGCAATGAAATTAAGTGAGACTGCATTACTTGCTACTGCTATCAATTAATGCAGCAACCACTTCCAGACATAATAATTACCATATGTGCACTGTGCTTTACCTCTGGGCTTATTAATTTCATACATGGGAGGTTACAACTATTGATTGCATTAAAAAAGACTGATGTGTTAGGAGAGACATGCTCCCATCGTTGCACAAACTGAAATGATTCAAGTGATACAGGAACAGACACCTGCATTCACCAGCAGACAACCTGCAAATGGTCATTTCTCCATCCCCTCTTAAACACACAGTACTGCAAGAGGAATGAGCTCAGCTGATTAGGGACAAAATTAGGGGGTCTTAAGAGACAGATGTTGACCACTGGAGAAATGAAAAATCCCTAGGAGTACCTCCTATCAATATAAATAAATTAATAAAACCAAAATGGCTCTTTATTTCTCAATGCAATTTGCACAACAGAGAATTTGCTCATGTTTAGGTTGAGTATTAGGAAAACCTTTTTGACTGAGAGGATTGTCCAGCCCTGGCACAGCTGCCCAGGGCAGTGTTGGAGTCCCCATCCCAGGAGGGATTTAAAAGCCGTGTAGATGTGGCACTTGGGAACATGGGTTAGTGGTGGCCCTGGCAGGGCTGGGGGAACAGCTGGACTTGAGGGCTTTTCCAACCCAGATGATTCCGTGATTGACAACCAGCTCTACCCTGCAAACTTCAGAGCAGCCTGGGGTTTGGTGAGTCTCAAAAAAATAAGCATCTGCATTTTTAAAAGTGCATTTGGTTTTTAAACGTTGCTGAAAACTTGATCCATAATGAAAGACAGTGACCTTCAAATAGCATCTAAAAGAGTGGTGTTTACCTTGCTATTACACAGCTGGGTTTCTAACTACACGCAAAACCAGCAATACACTCAGAAAGAACTGCACTAGGGTTTTTTGTTGTCATCCTATATACATAATTAAAGACATATTTCTGTTCAATTCTGGTGAAGTTCCTGCAAGTTATGTATAAGTTATACATATAACTTAGGCTTTAAAGCCTCCCTTAAACAACAAAGCATTGTTCATGTTTTTAATAAATCTTAATTTTCACTCCTCTAATTCAGAAGACATTTTTTGAAGCAAGAATGAATTCACACTACACTGAAATTTGCCTACGCTGAATTCAGGAGGCAAATCTCCCATTAACATAATTCAACTGTCCTAAAATAATTTAATTGCCCTAAAATAATATTTACAAAGACGGTGGTAACTGTGATGCAGAGAGCTAAATGTAACAGGCAAAATTATCCTGCATTAGTAGTATATTCATAAAGAGTGAGAGTGTGTCAGCAATTTCCACAAACCTTTAAAAGTAGGAAGGAACCTGGCTGCTTTTCAGCAAAAGCACTAAAAACAAGTATCAGGCACAAAGAGTTAATACATTCTTCCTACTTCTGAGAGCAGGAACGGGCCCATTTTGTCAGTGAGGTTTGGCAGCGCGCGAAATCCTGTAACCAATTCCATTTCCTGATAAATGAACGGTCCACAGGGGAAAGTCAGCCAGAGGCTTTGGGAACTGCCGAGTGCTCAGACATGACCGAGAGGCTCCTGGAAGGAGCCAGACTGTCTCTTTGCTTATCGCCGCCCAGCCGAGCGGCACCAGTGGATCGCCGGTGCTGCCAGACTGCGCTGCGAGCCCAGGCCGCGGCACAGCTGCTTCAGCCGCACGTGAGAGCCCCCAGAAAACACACCAGCCCCAGCACACGCCTGACATCAGGCTCCAGGAGCTCTGAGAACACATGGCCATGTAAGACAGGCGTAGGGATGGGACTTGTAACAGTCCGCATTGTTTATGTGTTTCAGAGCCAAGTGCTAGGAGTGACTCGGTATTTTGGAGTTGAGGATCTCTCCCCCACCCTTCCAACAGGAAAAAGCCAAATACAGAAGGATAAATCATTCATTATTGGTTAGATTCTGGCATCAGTGCGGCTGTGAAGGAGGGGTTTTCAATTTGAGCTATAGGGTGCGTCACCTCAAGAGCTGAACATCATTCTCAAGTTCTAAACTGTTCTTTGTTCTGAGTTACAAATTGATTTTTTTAAAGTTATCTTCATAAATGTGACTGATAGTCTTACTGAATGTTAACAGTAAATATCAACTCTAATAGCAAAATTACAAATGTGCCTAAACCCAAGCTCAGCCCTGAGTTTCTGATCTATTTAAATACCAACTTTTCAGATAGAGTTAACCTGGATGTTTGTTCACTTTCATATTATTACAAATCAATTCACTACTCCAACATTTTTACAGGAAATTCAAGTAGCTTGACACACACAGAATTGAACTTTCAGAAGTCTAAAATTTGAGCTTGTAAAAAAAATAAAACACTGCCAGTCTGATGACCCCTGAAGGGAAGTTAAAGGGAAAAAAAGAAGAAAAAGCTCAAATAATAACTTCAGGCCCTTCATTACCAAAATCCTGGGTAACTTTTCAAGTGGCTTGCAGGCTTATAATAGCAACAACATCTGCAATTGATTAGCTTCCCCAGCACAACCAGATGTCTCAGTGACAGGGAGAAAGTACTGTGGGTTTGGAGTTTACTGGGATGCACAATATCCCATCACTGTAAACAAAATAATAAATGAGAAGGTGGGGAAGCTAAAGAAATATTATGATTGTTCTCAATGTGTCTGAATCCAGTTTTACTGCACGTTCTAGCTCATTGGAAAGCCCAGGAAAAATTCTTTCTTGCTCCCAAAGAAAACGCCACAGACTTGGTTGAGTCTATCCCTTATCACAGCACCACTACTCATTCCTTTGCTGGGATCTTGGGTGCTTTCTGCTCAAGGCTGTGACAAACACAAGCTAACATAAAAGAATGACAGTTCTCTACATTCACTATCTGCACAGGTTTGCAAACAAGGTATGAGGCTTTGGAGGAACACCAGAGCACTATTTCAGACATAACACCCACACGTAGACCAAACAAACTCCCCATTCCTGCCGCTCCCTCCCTGACTTTAACTCACATTAATTAATGCATGCTTTAAACCCCAAATGAGAAAAGCCGGAACACGTGAAGGAGATACAAAAAAGATCTCCTCTTTGGACCATTTTGCTGTTCACGACTCTGCTGCCTTTAAAGCATCCTTGATCCTTTTTGGGCTACTGCTATGCTTCTACCACATACCGCGATGACTCCATGCACAGCGTTGCATAACGAGCAAGGAACACTGTAGCAAGAAAACGAGTAGTCTTCCTTCTCCTCTCTCCAGGACGTGGCATTAAAGTGGAGGATAAGACTGCAGGTATGGAGTGCCACAGGCTGGCTGACATAAGCAAAGCCCAGCACTGCAGCATTAGTATTTCTATCATAGAATCACAGAATGGTCTGAGTTGCAAGGGATCTTAAAGCTCATCCTGTTCCACTCCCTGCCATGGGCAGGGACACTTTCCACTATCTCAGACTGCTCCAAGCCCCAATGTCCAGCCTGGCCTTGGACACTGCCAGGGATCCAGGGGCAGCCGCAGCTGCTCTGGGCACCCTGTGCCAGGGCCTCCCCACCCTCACAGACAGGAACTTCTTCCCAATATCTAACCTAAACTTACAACAAGCAGTCAAAATACATTGAAGGGATTCAGACATCAGTGTCTTATTTGAATTGTAATCTGTGTTAAGAGAAATTATTCACCAAGAAGGGTGACAAAATGTAAACTATTCAAGATGAGTGTGAGCAAAAGCTGATGGTTTTGGTGTGTGTAACCCAAGTCACTCTCAGCTCCTTTGAGCTGATTGTGCACCTGCCAACAAGGCTCTACCTCCATCCCATCTCTGCTTGAGCTGCTTCTCTCAATCCACCCCAGCTGAGGTGGCTGAAGGTCAGGAGCTCACAGACCCAGTTTTGCCGTTCTGCTCACACACAGCACAGGCAGGAACAATCAGCCTGGTGAGATGACCATAGCATCAGCTCCATTTTCCGAGCTACCGTGCAATCAGTGCAATCCCCACAGAGCAGCAGGCAGGGAAATCAGGGAGAGGGCAGGGGAACATGAAACACAGTCCCTGTTTCCTCCTAATACCAGTCATTGTGAGCCACACACTCCCCACCACGGGATACACAAAGCCTTGGGGCCTGCCTGGTGTCCCATTTGCATTGTGCCTGGTACCACCTCCTAAGCATGAAGATAAAGCCTGACAACCTTGAGAATGTTGGAGCCACCAGCAAAACCTTCCAGTGAAAGCAGGATTTTCCCCATGGAAATGAATGCTTCAGTGACTAGGAAGAAAACAAGACTGAAGTTCTCAGTTTATTCTTCATCTCTGAAGAAAAGCTTTATCCAAGTGCTCTAAGTTGAAAGCATGATTACTGTTTTCTATTCAAAGGGATTTTTGGGTGCTTTACAATAAGAAACTGATATTACATGAGAAAAAGTTTAAAGATCAGAGATTCAACAGTTTGCTAATGCATATTTTCCTATGTTGATGCTGCAGTGATGTTTATATTACTCTTCAATAGGGAGGTGTCAGAAAAGCATTAATATGTTTTTAACTGTGTGCCAGGCAGACAAGCAAAATAAAATAGCTGGGTTTTTTTCTTGTTCTAGTCAACAATGCCAAAAGTTACTGTTTATTTTTCTCCGCCCCCATGAAAGAATTTATAACCACTGAAGTAAATTCAAGTTAAAAAGCTAGTTTTAATCCCAAAATTGACTGACAGCTGCTGTGTAAAAGCAAGCCTAACTTGTTTGGGTTCTCAGAAGCATTCACATTTGAAAAATTTAGTTTCCTGGAATCATTTGAGGGGTGGTTTTTGGTGGCTTTTTTTTCTTTTGTCCCTTTCCCTATAATGCTACAGAAATAATTTATAATGCTACAAAAATAATTTAAAGAATGTGATACTGTATAATTTTCACACTCGCAACGCAAGTGGGGAAAGGTGGAAAGCTCATCCCCTTTTCAAACAGCCTGAAGAGTAACATGTAAATGTGGTCTTGGTTACAGTGTGAGTGAACTCTCCTTGGCAGTGCCAGGGAGAGGTTGTGAGTGCCACTGCTGCTAGGCCTGGCAACACTCAAGCAGATAAAACACTCAGCTGTAACTAAGACCTTGTGTGCAAAGCGACTCCTCTTACACCACACCAAAGAAACTCAAATCTTTACATGTATGACAGTCAAAATCCATGCAAACACTTATGGGAATGGGTAACTGTATGAAGAGTTCTTGTTGGGGTTTTCTTTTTCATACAAAAATACTAAAGCAAACTTTGATAAATAAATAAATAAATATGCTTGATAAATGACTCACCAACACTGCCAGCCTATGCCAACATTTTAAACACCTTGAGTTCAGCAATATGAAGCTCTGTGGATCACAAGTTTCAAGTCAGACTACATTGCTAGGGACCGCAGTAGAATTTTTTTTCTCTAAAGTCTCTAAGTTAACTGATTTCTTCCATTTTACATGAAGGATGCTTCTGAAAATGAAGTGTTGTGAGTATTCAATCCAACTCATCAGCTGTATTTGCATTACACATGGCTACAAACAAGGCTCTCTAAAGACTGCTGAAATCCACTTTTAACCATGGAACAACAGAGTCATCGCATTTCAAAGACTTTTGAACACCTAAGTGTTCAAAAGTCATGCAGATGCGGCACTCAGGGACATGAGTTAGCGGTGGCCTTGGCCACCTTGGGGGAACAGTTGCACTCCTTATTTTAGAGGGCTTTTCTGACCTAAACAATTCTGTGATTCCATGACTTTGAATCCACAGATGGTAAAGTGAATTTACTTTGGCCATTGGCTTTTTCAGTCTTAAAGCAACCAGGTACACAAGCAAATTTTTTTAACATGCTATGTATTCTAACTAGCTACTGAACCCTACCTCCTACTAAAGTCATATTTCTGTGGATTATCATATTAATGCTTAAAAGTGAGGGTGGTATTTATTTCTGAACTAAACCCCTAAAGCTTTCGTTCCCTTCTGGGATGATGCAGTAATTTTTCTTCCTGTAAGGTTTCAAACTACAAAGTCAGGAGTTCCCATATAATGCATTATGTCAGCAAGTATCTAACTTCAAGCACTATAATAATCACAGTTTTTCCATAGTATTTTTCACATACTTTAGATCTTGCCTACACACAACTTTGCACCATTTAATTAAACAGATTTAAATGACAGAAACTCCTGCTTGGACATACTTATTATAAAGTGGTGTCATTCAGTTTAGTTTCAACTCATTCTCACCAATTTAAGTAGCCAGGCTTACATTAATAGAAAAGCACCTGCATAAGGGTTTGCCCTGGCTCAGACAGACAGACAGGTTTATAATCCCACTGTAAGATTAGCCAGAGTCAGCTGAGTGCAGACATGTCTTCAACTGCTCACAGTTTCACAATGATAAGTTATTTTCTGACCACAAAGCCCATCAAAACTTTCAAGATCATTTTTTCCCCTTGGAATTTTGATTACCCCAAATAATATTTCTCAAGGGACATGGAGTATATTCTTCTCTACTCGAGGTCTCTGAGAACCCGACCTCTAAAACAAATGCCTTCAAAAGAAACATGAGTTATTGTCCATCACTCACAGGTCAGCTCACGGAAGCAGGGAAGTCTGACATTTTAATTGAGGGTATAAATTGTCAGAAGGAAATATACAATCCATAAATGCTCTTATTCTTAGCATATGGTCAGTGTTCTGGAAAGGCCCAAAAAGCACTTTGTTTAAAAGTTTCTTACACTTCTGTCACTAATCTGATCTTCTTCAGGTTAAGGGTTAACAGCAGCTGAGGGTCAGCAAAAGGAAGTCTGTGTTATAGACGCCTGCCTAGCGTCAGACCTAAGGATGTATAAGAAACAATCAGCTTCCACTGTAATAAGAACTTTGACCTTTGAGCCAGGAAAAAAAAAGAAAAAGGAAAAAGATAAATATCAGGAAGAACTGGATGAATTTATTTTTAAGGAAGTTTTCTGTCTCTGTTGCTTAGTGCTGTGCCCTGGAGCTCTGTAAATCAGTTGCTGGTCTCTGTAACTCCTCTGTCCCTACCTTTTTACAGTGTCACACAGAGTAAATTTGTGCACTATTCCACCAAAAACTCCACAGCAGCAAAAGCGTTACAGCCGAAAAACAAACACAAGAAAGCTGTACTTAGCTTTTAAAGCAATTACAGATCTGCCCCAAGGTTTAATTTGGATTATTAAAGACCACCGGTCTGGATCCTGAATCCAGCATCTTGCTGTGGCCAAATAATAAGCACTCAGGACTAAGGACAGCAGGACAGTGGAGGAAAAAAAAAAAAAAGAAATTATAATCAGGAGCAATTCTAATAGAAGATGGGGCAATGGACAGTTTCTTTGGATAGACAGGGTGCGTATATATGGAACACTACCAGTTTCCTTTGGCACATGGGTGCTGTGCAGGGCTGCCCATGTCCTGTCCCTCTGCATGGTGTGATGGCACCACTGACTGCTCAACAAATGATGTCTCCTCCCTGCGAGGAGCATCTGCAGAAGCAGGAAAATTCTTCCAAAGAGAGCTCAATACCCAAACCAAGAAATCGTTTGGGCTCCTTTGGTTTTGGGGACTTTACATGCACTTTCTTTTATGGCCATTCCTCTTCTCTGATTTGCCGTGAGCACAAGTCTGATGGGGAGCGGCTGAGGGAGCTGGGAAAGGGGCTCAGCCTGGAGCAAAGGAGGCTCAGGGGGGACCTTGTGGCTCTGCACAACTCCCTGACAGGAGGGGGCAGCCGGGGGGGGTCGGGCTCTGCTCCCAGGGAACAGGGACAGGAGGAGAGGGAACGGCCTCAGGCTGGGTCAGGGGAGGCTCAGGTTGGACAGTAGGGAAAATTTCTTCACATAAAGGTCTGTCAATTCGTGGCATAGGTTGCCAAGGGCAGTGTTGGAGTCCCCATCCCTGGAGGAATTTAAAAGCCATGTGGATGTGGCACTTGGGGACAATGGGTCAGTGGTGACCTGGGCAGTGCTGGGGGAATGCTGGGACTTGGTGGTCTTGGATGGCTTTTCCAACTTAAATGATTTTCTGATTCTACCAAAGTACCTGTGCTTGACATCCCGTGTTGAATTCACTGCCACTGCAGTCAACAACCATGTTATTTTCATGACATTTTTTGTAGCTGAAACTCTGGTGCTGGTGTTTCTACCTCAGGGTGATGTGCCAGGGATACAAAGCTGCTCTGGTCCACCTCCCAGGCAGTATCTGTCATCACCATGATGACAATTTACTCTTCCCCTGTGCTCTGGTGCCTCAGTGATTAGCAGCTTTTTCCAGTGAAACAAATGGAAGCTGATGGAGTTGGATGTACATCATTAATAGGAGGGGAAACCTATGAGAAGTGCTTTTAACACCTAAAGCAAAACTTGTTCTGTCAAGAGACTGAAGGCTTTTACCTCTGCTCCTTTTACATATTCTGTGAAATCTTAATGCTCATCGAACTCAAATGCACTTCAATAAATATTAAATTTTGTACCATGCCAAAAAGGTGAGAGCTGATGGCACAATGGCACGTCTGCACAGCACACAAAGAACATCTGACAGAGTGCACACTGATGACAAAATACTCATTGACATGGGGAGAAAAGGAGTAGGAGAAAAACACAAGCAGCTCAGAAAATGCTCATGAAAAACAAATCTCCATCTTAAGTGGCTTAGGTAATGGGAACTTTTCTTTTATAAAGCATTAAACGTGACCTCCCAAGAGTGATCATTTCATGAAACCTAATGTCAGCTTCCAGTCACTAGCTGGCATTTGAAACAAGTTTTCCCACTTACTGCAGAAGCGTGGTTATCTGCTGGCTAACTCCCCTTGAAATCCTGAGATAAGTCATAGGCTCCAGACATGGTACTGCTTCTCTCACTCTCCTAATCCTGAAAGTACAGATAGTTCACCAAAGGGAAGAAAGGCAGCCTGAGAACTTTAAAAAAAAATAAAGAGAAAGAAAGAATGAGGCCAATTTTCACCTATCACTATGATCTCTAAATTGCCTTTAATAAGCTTCTGCAATATAGCAGGGAGCCTGGATTGTGGGCTGCTCGTCTGCGAAGGAGACAGCTCTATCTCCACGCCATGGCTTCTGCCTCCATCCCGGGCATATTAACTTCATTTATCTCCTCCCACAGACTGAGGGAGAAATAACCAGCTCTTGATTTCAGCACCTGCCCTTTATCTCTCTGTTTGTGCAGAAGTCTTCTAAAAGGCTAATTGCTCAGCTTGGACTTTCTTGGCCTTCCACAGTACACAGCTAAAAGCATATGCTTAAAATAATGTTAATTATATTGTTTGTCTCCAGTCAGACTGCTCCAGGACTGGAAGGAAAATCTGAGTTAGATCTCCCATTTCCCAATAATTATTTGCTAAGAAAATGCAGGATATCTTTCCTAACACACACACATATATATATTTATCCATGACCTACTGCTACTACACATGCTCCCTTTGCATCTCGTGCTGCTTCCCACAGTGGAAGGGAGCAGGAGCACCGGGGTGTGCTCCCAAACTTATAAGCTCCATTATGCAGATGAGGATCGTGGCTTTAAGTGCTGTTATTTTTAGTTGATGTTGATTCATGTTTGAACTATGGGCTAAGCAACAGACTCAGGACTTGAATACATGTAGCACCTCTTGAATGCTCACTTCCTTGACAAAGGCCAAGATAAGCAACTTGGAAACATTCACTTGAAAACATCCGTGCATACATTAGGTACTTACACACGAGAAAAAAACATCATTGTCTCAGCTGCAGGGAAGTGAGTGAGTAAAAGCTCTGCCTCAGCCCTCATTTTCCAAATCATATCCGTGTTTCAACCGCCTCCCCCAGAGTGCTTCAGCTGAAGATGGTTATTTCTAGGAGGCAGGAATAACATCTCTGCAGGGTCTCCTGTACTTTACAGCACTTCAGTATGCTGTGGCATAAAAGGCAGGGATGGCTTGAAAATTAGTTAACAATTAATTCTAAAGCTGATATACATATATATATATTCTTGGGATTGAACTCCACAGCTTTGCACATTGGAGTTACATGTAGGTTGTGTCGACACAGATCCAACAGATTCACAGTCTCTCCAGACACTGTCCAAGCTGGCTGGGCACAAGTTGACCCCTGCCCTGGGGGCAGTTTTGGGCCCCTCAGGACAAGAGAGACATTGAGGGGCTGGAGCGTGTCCAGGGAAGGGAACGGAGCTGGGGAAGGGGCTGGAGCCCCAGGAGCGGCTGAGGGAGCTGGGAAAGGGGCTCAGCCTGGAGAAAAGGAGGCTCAGGGGGGACCTTGTGGCTCTGCACAACTCCCTGAAAGGTGCCATCAAAGCCAGTGTGGGTAGGGCTGCTCCCACCCATCCAGACTTGCCCAGAGAGTGTCATTAAAGACATAAGGATTAAAGCTTTCTCCTTTATTTAGCTGCTGAAATGCCTCAGAGTTGCCAGAGTTATTGTGTAACTATATCTTCAGTCTGATCTTGATATGAGTTTGTTGAGCTTTAGAATAGCTTCCCCTGAAAACCTCCGAGACTGAAGTGGGAAGACCTGAGGAACTGGGAGACTCCCAGGAGAGAGGCACAAGAACAGAGGGCACAAAGACTCATGAGGCCATTTCTACAGGAGGGAAAGGTGTGATGCTCCTCATCACTATCTGTGCAAAGGAAGGATGTTATTTGCATGCACAAATTCATGACAATACATATATTTATCCATATGTATCTATACACACACACACACACACTCACTTTTGCTCTGGCCAAACCACTAATCGGCAAAAGTATCAAAAAAAGAAAAAAACCAAAAAAGTAAAAAAAAACAAACCAAACCAAACCAAAAAACAAAACAAAACAAAACAAAACAAAAAAACAAAACAAAACAAAAAAAAACCAAAACAAAAAGAAAGACAAAACCCAGGAGGTGTAAGGTGGGCAGTATAGAAGACTTACATGCCAGGCTGTCTGTATTCACTTTGTAAGTCTGTCCTGAAACTCAAGTGCTTCAGAGGAAAGGGAAGTGCAGTGCTCCAAACAACACTAAGCACCCTTAAAACTGGAAGTACTCAGCTGTTTGGTGAGGACTTACAGAGCTGGGCACATGCCAAAAACTACTGGTTTGTTGCTTTAAGTGGCAATAAAAATATATAATTTTGAATACTGCATATCATTAATGCAGAAAATTTAAACTTGATGGGATCTCACTCCAGAAACAGCATTTCTGTAAATTGTTGCTTTACATGTCCATTGATGTGACACAGTGACTGAAAAAAACCTTAATTTTTTTTCTAAGCACTGAATTTATTTGGTGATGGCTCTGTGTCAAGAAAGAATCACTGTAGCCTCAATGTAAGAGCTTTTAATTATCTGCACATAAGTTGTCATAGAAACAGCCAAAGTTCCAGTGTTCCTCTGTATTCACAGCATCACCATGTAGAAAGGACAACCTGAAGGGCTGGATTTGGGTCCAACACCACGTAGAAAGGACAACTTGAAGGGCTGGATTTGGATCCAACACCTCCGCTGGTGTTACTCAGGCTATTCCTGTACTGCGGCTCAGGACTTGGACTCCAGACCAACCTCTCCTGAAGTAATTCAGTCTGAGTGACTGAAGATGTGCCATCTCAGGGACACAGGGAACTGCAGGAAAGACATTAGTATATGCAGCCAGCTAGAAAATTCCCACTGGGTGTTTTAAAATTACCAGCGTATAAATAAATTACCAGCCGTCGCCAGAGGCCGTATGGACTCAGTGTGCCTTATCAGAGGATATTTTACTAAAGTTACCACAAAAGAAATGGTGCTCTCACCCTCTTATCACAAAGTAGGAACAAAAATAGTTCTTCAGAAAACAGACAGTATTTAAAGTACACTTGGCATAAAAGAGAAATAAGATTCATCGTGTTTAAAAAACACACATAGCTCCCATTTGCTTACTTACCCACTTACACAGATTTCTTTATTGCAGTATTTAAACATCACACAACCATTAATGGATTTTAGCCTCACAAAACCTGTCAAGTTGGTAAATCCCTCAAGAGATTTGAGACATTCTCAGAAATGAATGAAGGGGACTGCTCAGGATTATAGAGAAAGCTCATCATCATGTTGACCAGACTTACAGGTCCTGAACTGATTTTCACTAGGTTGGGTAATTCTCAACTAAAGCCTGCAAAATTTATCTTTATAGCATTTAATATAGACCCAGACAGAGGTGCAGAACACTAGAGACAGAACAAGAAATTAATCAAAAGAGAGAATTATCAATGTTTGGTTACAGCATAACTAAACAACAGATGGAGAGAAGAGCCTGCATCTTCAGGATATGATGAAGAAAACCTTAGCTTTAGCAAATTTTAATTTCTCCACACGCTTCAGTTTAATAACTAATCACAAAAACTCACCCAAACACTTAGCAAAAATTAGGAACTTAAATGAAAACATACACATATGGCAATAGACAGTGTAATCACTTATCAGTCACTACTGATAGGAGAGATGATTTTTTGATATCATAGATACAAAGGGCATATATATGTGTAATTGATTGGAACAGTACACTTTAGGTGATGAGGTCTTGAGCACTTACTCTTAGCCTGTCTTTGGGCAAAGCAACAGCCCCTTGCTTGATGATTTCCAGAACTCGCTCCACTGACAGCTCAGCTCCAGCTTGCTCTAATCGGGAGCTGAAAAAGCTGATCACCTGGAATGAAACATCACAGCACATAAATAAATAGAAGAGGTCTTTGGATCAATTTATACACAAAGCTGTCATCTTCTTTTTTGGCACTGCTGTATCTGCACTTCTTTAAGAATAATCACGTTATTGCCTGTGTCACAGCCAGGGAGACTTTGTTAATGTCAAGTTAGCACAACCCTCAGCATCCTCCTGCAGTCATTTTTAACAGATAGATGATTTCACAATTTAACGCACACAGCTGAATTAATAAATTTACATTTTCAAGTACTGTGCACTGACATATGCCTATATTTCTCTCTGTCAGTTCTGCCCATCAGGCTTTTGAGTTCTTCCAGTCATACTATGATTTGAGCTAGAAATTCATTTTGATTGTGAAGCATTAAAGTAAAATCACTATAGTTTCACTGACTTCTGGACAAAAGGCTTTAAGACAACTATTAAGTATCTCAATATGAGAGACTACATGATTTCCTGGGGGTTGTGCAGCACTCAAAGCCACAGCAAGTGGATGGTGAGAAGAAAGTCCACAAAACTCCTCTTCTACCCAGACTATCCACCCCAAGCGCCGCACATACCTTCCACATCCTGCATGCTAGGCCCAAGGACCTGCACATTTATTCTCATCTTCCAGACATTCCCCTAGTGAATCCAAGCTGATTTTCCCCATATTCACCTCCCCACCCCCTTTTCTGTGACCCAGATGGTCCTTGTTAGCTAGAACTCAGCTAGGTCAGGCTTTAACTTTTATCCCTCTCCAAGCTCAGTAGGTCACACCGGAAGCAGACATCCCACCGGCAGTTCTCCACATGGGACATCAGAAAACCTCCATTTCTATAGCTCCTTTCATCCAAAAAGAACACACTTTGCAAAGCTCATCCCTTATCCCAGGGAAACTCCTCAGTCATGCAGGGGATCCAGAACTCAGAAGAACACGAAAAGGGTCTGGGGAAAAATTTCAACACCTAGAGTTCTCTGAAAGTACCACAAGAGGCACTTGGTAGAGCCTGTCTACATCAGAGCACCTGGCTACCCCTGGGCTGGAGGCAAGAACAATGGTGATGGTAGGTTCTGCAAAATCCTATGAGCTTTGGACACACTCTCTGTGGAAAAATACCAATGTTCACTTGTATCTGAATCACAGTCCCAGTCCGTCAAGTAATCTTCGTTAATTCTCCCAAGTAGAAGGGGGGAAAAGTGTACTATACTACAAAATCTCTGCTGAGCTCTCTTTGTTCTGTAGTGAGACACAGCTGGAGCCAGAAACCATTACCCTAATTATGCCTCCCAGCTCAGCTGCTGTTCATAAAACAAAGACAGCTGATGGCTTGATTACTGTGAGATTCAAATTTGTTGTTCCTGTTTGTGACTCCCCCCGCTGAAAGCCCAGCCCTTGTTTTGAGCTGAAAGACTTGCTGGGATCTCTAGAAACTCTTTTACCAAGTGAATGAGATAGAGGCAGACTAAAGTTGCTGCAAGTTGCTTTTTGGGGTTGTTATGGGATTTTGGTGTTTGGTTTGTTTTGGTTTTTTTTTTCTTGTTTGGTTTTGTTTCTAACAACAGAAGTACGGAAATCAGTCAAGAGAAAACTCAGGTTTAATCTTCCGTGCTGTCCCTACGATTATCTCCATACTTGAGCAGAAAGGGAGAATTCCACTGCCTCTGGCAGATGCTGCAGGTAGGCTTTTACATTCTTAGAGATAAGGGCCTGGTGGAGCACTGTGATCTCTGATCCTTAAAAAAAACAGGAGTAGGAAGATGTGCTGAGTTCATAAGCAAAGGAACTGGAGGGAGGGACCAGAAACAACAGAGTAAAACAGCAAGAAACAGCTTGTGCAAAGAGCGTGAGGACCTCGAAGTGAGGCTGACATGGTTTTGGCATAGAGTTTGGGACAAATTGCTGGTGAAGGATACACAGCTCACAGAGGAATGAGCAAGTTGCCCGCAAACTTTGAAAGAAAAAAACATCTTCCTGCGTTTCAACACTCCTCTGTTGTCAGTAATCACTGGTGAAACCCATCCTCGCCCAGGGCAGGCTCCTGCAGAGAATCCATCCCAGTGGCACTGCCTTGTTAGCTCAAGTTCTGCTAAACCACAACAAAAGCAAAACTTAATATTTAGCTTTTAATCAAAAGGATAAAATACTATCATAATGCAAATGTGTAAAAAAAAAACTGAATGAAGCTCACAAATACTCCCTGAATTCTGATGTTTCCTATTTTGGGAAGTCAAACCCTTCAATCTTAACATGTTTTTGAAAGACTTATGTTTTTGTGGTAAAGGTACTAATCTTCTTTGGGTTATATTTCAAAAGAACAAAAGTAAGACAGGTTTCCAGTATTTTCAGGCTATGTCAGCATTTTAGAGAACTCTGAATGGCTGTTTCTGACACGTAGTGGATGACTAAAATTAAAAATACCTACTTCAATAATGGTACTTATCTCTAAGTGTTATTTGCCTTCGAACAATATAGAAATGGAGTACTTCTCTTTTGGATCCTGAGAGCACAATACCCCAACGAGACAGTCAGGTACCCAATGTGTGCCCCAACGAAGCAAGAAAACAGAAAAGCAAAAAGAAAAAATAAAAGAAGATTAATTATACAGAGGACATCCTAAAAAAGGCATTTGCTTGTTAGCTCCAGATCAGGAATAAAACCAAAAAGCATCCAGCATTACATCCCTCATGGCAAGCTCCAACCTCTGTAGCAGAGGGTCTAACACTTTTCCAACTAATCTAGTCACATATAAGAATATAAAAGCTCAGCATCATATTAAGAAAGAGTTGCCTTTTCCTTTGAAAGAGCTTTAATTATCTTCTACACTTAAGTACCAGAACTGAATTTAAAATAAAAATTAAAATTAACAGATTTCAACTCCTTGTCCAATTGAAAGTAAAATGAACCAGAAAAAATAAACTGGGTGAATAGCATTAAATGAGTTTCAGGTTTTAGTACATGTTTTAAAACCAACTGAGTGTATGAAAAGAAAAACCCCAGATCTCAGGGCAAATAAACAAGGCTGAGAGATGGTGTCTTCCTGATAACTCTGAAAATTAATTTCCTCATTAATTATTTGGGCAACTGGTCTAAGGAAATAGAAAACACCTGCAAAGACTGCTTAAGAAGAAGAGTAAGAAGAAACTCCACAAGCTGCTGTAAATTATTCTTTTCCTAGTCATGCTGAGCACTGAAAGGCCTCTCCGTGAAGGAACATAACCCACTCTAAAGAGCTCTCTCTCCAGTCTGGCTTCCATATTAACAGAGATTAAAAGGCACGTCTAATCCAGGATTAGACAACCCCTCATCAGGAATATCTGATCCCTGTCCAGATAAAACAGTGTACGGAGAGCCTTGCCCTGTGCAGAGTCTATTCCTGGCTGTGCAAGGTACCCAGACGTGTGGTACGACGGGCACAGGGGACCTGGCTTGGCCACCTCCAGCTCAGGCACTGCCAAGGTTTGTATTAAAACACCACTAAAACTTCTAAACAAAAACTCTTTTCTGTAGTGATTTCCAAAACTGGTTTTAATCATAGACTCATGGAATGGTTTGGCTGGGGAGGTTAGATGTCATCCAGTGCCACCCCCTGCCATGGCAGGGACACCTTCCACTACCCCAGCTTGCTCCAAGCCCCATCCAGCCTGGCCTTGGACACTTCCAGGGATCCAGGGGCAGCCACAGCTGCTCTGGGCACCCTGTGCCAGGGCCTCACCACCCCCACAGTGAAGAATTTCTTCCTAGAGATCAATTTTCCATGAGAAACTCATAGTTTCTTTTGTTTCTAAACAGTAAACTTACAAGGTATTGCCAGAGATTAAAACCACTACAAGATTAGAATGATTTAGAAACATTTTTCATTTAAAGGCAATATTTTAGGTTTTGGAGATTATTTTTGAGATTGTGAGGGAGCAACCACAGAGTCTGTTATTTCACCCAGCTATTGTTTTCAATTGGGCTGCAAGGCTGAAGTAACAAAATATTTCCCACTACAGCATGCCAACAGCAAAGCTATCAAGGGCAAGATGTTTTCTCCACTTGGATTCTGTCAGCAGATGCTGAAGTGCCGTGAGGCCTGCGGCAGCCCAGGCAGTGCTGCTGCCTAACAAACATGACAGCTCCTCTCCTTCTCCTCCAGCTAAAAATAACAGTACAACACGTTGCTGCCTCCTCTGCCTGCAACTGCAAAGGTCAGCTCTGCAAGACAGAAGAAAAAATCACTTAGCACAAAATTAATATGTTGTGAACCTGTTTTTGTCAATTTTGTTTCCCCTGGAAAATGATTGAAAGAAACACTTTGACTATTTTATTTCCAGCCACGTTCACCACGGGGAGAGTAATATGGTGTATTGATGGCACAGCAAACGGAGAAGAAAACAAGAAAACAAACCTCTCGTTGTAAAGTACCACGGGATTAGCACTTCAACTAAGTAGATTCCATAGGGAAACATAAATCACAGCTACATTTGGTATCCAGTGGTCATACCTGGAGCAAACAGGAGGCAAAGCCAACCCTCACTGATTTAAGAAGGGGTGAAACAGCTTTGGGTGATTCAATAGCAGGAGAAACACAAGAGGTTAATCAGCAAACTTGGAAGTACTGTATTTCTCAGAATCACTTTGAAATGAGGAGCGTGTTCAAGGACACACGAACTTTTCCAGGTATTCTGCTCTCCACTCCTAGGGTGTAGGAGTGAGGAGAAAGAAACAGGCAAAAAGACCGCCCAAAGCAAACAAACAGCAACAAAAAACCCCCCAGCGCAGACCCACCAAAGCCCCAAATCCTTAGAGTATTTAGCTAGGCTCTGGTAATCAGCAGGATCAAGGTTTTTCTAAGGACATTTTAAGGAAAGCCATAAAAACTTAGTTCTTTAGTCCTGCAGGTCTCACAATAGGGGTTGCTATATGCCAGAGCAAAGACAACTTGATTGATTTTAAGATCTAGCAGGGAGAATTAAATTCCTTGTAGGAAATTGCATCAATCGAGTCCTTTGCATCACTAAGCCATTGCTCCCTGATGACCTCCTGATGTCTATCAGACTATTTTGCAAACAAAATTCTAGCAGCTCCTAGTTGGGCCTGTTCCACCACCTGGTATCAGTCGCTCACTCGTAGGAAATATGAGCAGTGAAAGCCAAGGAGTTCTCACCATGGCCATGAACCAAATACATCTTTAGGAATGATAAGCGAAGATTCTCCACCAAATTCCTGACATATCTGAGGTGGCTGACCAAATTATAGACCACCTCTGAAGTGGAGGCATATAGACAGCTCCCAGCTGAAATATTTCTGCACAAGGCCAGAAGAAGAACTGTAGCATTCCTCTCCGCTCACCATCCAGAAGAATATCCCATTTAAGCTAAACAAGATGCACTATCTCCTACTAAAATGGCTTTCTAAAATGAAAAGTAAAGTAATAGGAAGCAGAAGGTATTTTGATTTCAGTTTCTTCTGTACAGCATTAATGGTTTCCATATGTTCCCAATCAGCTGGCAATTTTTAGATTATTTATAAAAATACAGAGGCAAATAAGTAGTTTTCAACAAAAAGTGTTCAGTGTCCTGATGATTCTTACATATTCACCTGTTTCTGCCTCAATGATGAAGTATACAGAGATTATGTACTATCTCCAGAGTAACCTGAACGGTCCATATCCTGAGGAATAGCCCAGAGTTACTGTGGCCAGGTATTGAAGGTAACCTTGGCAATTCCTGGTCTGGTCTGAGCTCTGGTGGGGCTGCAGAGGCATCCCCACATCTACCTGTGCCTATAGACCTATGCTGGCCTGTCCTCTGTCCCAGTGCCATGCTGCCAAACATCTGCTATCCAAAGGTCTCCAATGCTGANAGGGAACAGGGACAGGAGGAGAGGGAACTGTCGGGGTACACTATGGGGTGATAGAGAGATAGGTCCTGAAGGCCGGAGACAGAGAGAGCCTCTTTCCTGGGGCCAGAGGTGACCCTGGGACTGCATCCAGGTCACTGGGGATGGGCAGAGAGAGGATCGTGAGTTTGTGGGCAGGGTTGGACCTGTGAGAGGTGATGATTGTAGTTTGTGACCTTATAGGGTATTGTTTACCTGTTATCATAATAGGCAAAATCTGGGCACTACCCCAGGTGATTGGGGGACACTGTGGTGAACATTTTTCCTGTTTATATGATGTTATATCCTGGGGGTGCTGGTATTTAGGGGGAATTNGTGGTGCTGGTATGTAGGGGTAATTCTGGCTGTGCAATAAACGTCTTTGCATCCCCATCTTGTGAGTGGAGCCCATGCCCATGCGTGATCACTGCAGGCTGGGCCAGGGGAGCGTCAAGTGGGATACTGTGGAAAATTCCTCCATGGAAATTGCTGTCCAGCCCTGGTACAGCTGCCCAGGGCAGTGGTAGAGTCCCCATCCCTGAAGTCACATTTGCTGGCGACTTGGGTCAGTGGTGGCCTTGGCAGTGCTGGGGTAATGGTTGGACTCCACAGTCTTGAAAGTCTTTNCCCAGCGCAGACCCACCAAAGCCCCAAATCCTTAGAGTATTTAGCTAGGCTCTGGTAATCAGCAGGATCAAGGTTTTTCTAAGGACATTTTAAGGAAAGCCATAAAAACTTAGTTCTTTAGTCCTGCAGGTCTCACAATAGGGGTTGCTATATGCCAGAGCAAAGACAACTTGATTGATTTTAAGATCTAGCAGGGAGAATTAAATTCCTTGTAGGAAATTGCATCAATCGAGTCCTTTGCATCACTAAGCCATTGCTCCCTGATGACCTCCTGATGTCTATCAGACTATTTTGCAAACAAAATTCTAGCAGCTCCTAGTTGGGCCTGTTCCACCACCTGGTATCAGTCGCTCACTCGTAGGAAATATGAGCAGTGAAAGCCAAGGAGTTCTCACCATGGCCATGAACCAAATACATCTTTAGGAATGATAAGCGAAGATTCTCCACCAAATTCCTGACATATCTGAGGTGGCTGACCAAATTATAGACCACCTCTGAAGTGGAGGCATATAGACAGCTCCCAGCTGAAATATTTCTGCACAAGGCCAGAAGAAGAACTGTAGCATTCCTCTCCGCTCACCATCCAGAAGAATATCCCATTTAAGCTAAACAAGATGCACTATCTCCTACTAAAATGGCTTTCTAAAATGAAAAGTAAAGTAATAGGAAGCAGAAGGTATTTTGATTTCAGTTTCTTCTGTACAGCATTAATGGTTTCCATATGTTCCCAATCAGCTGGCAATTTTTAGATTATTTATAAAAATACAGAGGCAAATAAGTAGTTTTCAACAAAAAGTGTTCAGTGTCCTGATGATTCTTACATATTCACCTGTTTCTGCCTCAATGATGAAGTATACAGAGATTATGTACTATCTCCAGAGTAACCTGAACGGTCCATATCCTGAGGAATAGCCCAGAGTTACTGTGGCCAGGTATTGAAGGTAACCTTGGCAATTCCTGGTCTGGTCTGAGCTCTGGTGGGGCTGCAGAGGCATCCCCACATCTACCTGTGCCTATAGACCTATGCTGGCCTGTCCTCTGTCCCAGTGCCATGCTGCCAAACATCTGCTATCCAAAGGTCTCCAATGCTGAAATCCCTGAAAACCTATCACAGTGCTTCGTTATTACTAACCTTGGAAACGTCTTTCCTTATGACCTGCAAACCCACAAGTATGTGAAAGAGATTATTCCATTACCCTTCACAGCAACATTTTATTTGAAAAATACCACATCACTCCAGCCTTCCTTTGGCAAATCAGCACCTTCAGAGGTTCTGTTTTCTACAGCTCTTATTCCTACCTAGAATTTCTTTCATGGTGCCAGCTGAGCATGAGCCCAGGGGTGCCCAGGGGCTGTCCCAGCCAGGTTGTGGCCACAGCCCCAGGGCAGGGCCTGTCCCCTGAGCTGGCTCTGCTGAGGCACCTCCAGTGCTGGGGACAGCTCTGGGCCCCTCACAACAAGAGAGACATTGAGGGGCTGGAGCGTGTCCAGGGAAGGGAACGGAGCTGGGGAAGGGGCTGGAGCCCCAGGAGCGGCTGAGGGAGCTGGGAAAGGGGCTCAGCCTGGAGCAAAGGAGGCTCAGGGGGAACCTTGTGGCTCTGCACAACTCCCTGACAGGAGGGGGCAGCCGGGGGGGGTCGGGCTCTGCTCCCAGGGAACAGGGACAGGAGGAGAGGGAACTGTCGGGGTACACTATGGGGTGATAGAGAGATAGGTCCTGAAGGCCGGAGACAGAGAGAGCCTCTTTCCTGGGGCCAGAGGTGACCCTGGGACTGCATCCAGGTCACTGGGGATGGGCAGAGAGAGGATCGTGAGTTTGTGGGCAGGGTTGGACCTGTGAGAGGTGATGATTGTAGTTTGTGACCTTATAGGGTATTGTTTACCTGTTATCATAATAGGCAAAATCTGGGCACTACCTCAGGTGATTGGGGGACACTGTGGTGAACATTTTTCCTGTTTATATGATGTTATATCCTGGGGGTGCTGGTATTTAGGGGGAATTCTGGCTGTGCAATAAACGACTTTGCATCCCCATCTTGTGAGTGGAGCCCATGCCCATGCGTGATCACTGCAGGCTGGGCCAGGGGAGCGTCAAGTGGGATACTGTGGAAAATTCCTCCATGGAAATTGCTGTCCAGCCCTGGTACAGCTGCCCAGGGCAGTGGTAGAGTCCCCATCCCTGAAGTCACATTTGCTGGCGACTTGGGTCAGTGGTGGCCTTGGCAGTGCTGGGGTAATGGTTGGACTCCACAGTCTTGAAAGTCTTTTTCAACCTAAACGATTCTGAGATTCTAAACCCAGAGTAACCCAGCTAAGATGTCACCAGTGTGAGTAGGCTTGGAGGACACCTCTGGGTTATTCTTTGCTTGTATACACACAGAATTGCAGCAGATGCCTTTTTCTATTTGCACCACCAACCACTCATTATTACATCCCCAGTACATTCTCCAATTAATTCTTCATCAAATTTTTAGCCTTTTCACCTCTTCCATGCTTCTTTTTGCTTGATGAGTACATTATGTGCAACAGAGTAAAAATAATAAGCATTTAAGTCTTTATATGTCGTATCTATTTTATACATTCTTGACAAGGCAAACTGGCAACTGTTCTGGCGTCCAAAACTCATTACAGACTTTACATGCTCTGTATTTTGGTTTGATTTCTGCCGTATGAAACATTATCACACTGCCTCTTAGTATTTCTCTATGAAATACTAATCTGGACTGCAGTTTACAGTCAGAGAATCTTTCATCAATTGGGGACAGAATTTGCTGGAGCAGGGGGACGTCAGAGTGACAAAGTGCGTAACAGGCACCCCCTGCTCATGTGAATCTCTAGAGCTATCTGATGACTCGTATTGTAGAATCCCAGAATGGTTTGGGTTGGAAGGGACCTTTAAAGGCCGTCTAGTCCAAACCCAAGGCACCTTCCACTATCCCAAATTGCCCCAAGTCCCATCCACCCTGGCCTGGAACACTTCTAGGGATGGGGCAGCCACAGCTGCTTTGGGAAACCTCTCCACCCTAACAGCCAGCAACTCCTTCCCAATATCCCATCTATCCCTGCCCTCTGGCAGTGGGAAGCAACTGCCCCTTGTCCTGTCACTAAATGCCGCTGTCAAAAATTACACTCCTGCTTCCACTGCAGCATGGGTGCAGATAATCCACACCTACTTTGCTGTTTATGATCAGAGAGAGGGAGTCAGCATGTAGCAGAGCCCCTGCAGACATACTTGCGGAGCTTCAGAAAAGTAACTTTTCATGACCACTCTTCCATCACCAGAAGTTGCAACATTTACCATTTCCATCTACAATTTACACAATTTGGGCCACAAAATTCCATTGATCACAACAGCCTGAAACCCAAAACAGCTCCCCAATACACAGGAAATTGGTGGATCCATCCACTTCTGAATAACCAGCCTTGGTCACACGAAAAACCTGGCCAGCTCACTGTTGTGTCTGAAAGCAGGCCGGGATGGATGTTAGAGTAAGAGTATAAGAGCAGGTCAAGAACAGAGAGATCTTCCCCACGAGTATATCCTCCCAGCTTCCAGCAACACACAGTTTAGAAATTTACTGAGCCAGACCTCTAGGATTTTTTTCTCTGACTGCTTTTAGAGCACAGGTACATTTCAGACATCCACAGTGTCCCATACAGCTGTGAGGACAGAGCTCCCAGCACAACCACTGCAGAGGAAATCCTGGTAAGTTCTTGGAGACAGAAACTCATTTTGGTTCTTCTCAGATCTTACCCACATGGTTCCCAGACAAGCTCCCTGCAATGTGTGCAGTAAAACCAACATGATTTGCCACTGTTTCAAGGGACAGCAAGACCAGTTAGAACATTCTGGCTGCAGCACACAAGACAAAGACTGGTTCTGTATGGTGCTGCCAATACTGTGTATGAAGTGCAGGACGTGACAGGGTAGACAAGGAGTCAGATGAATCTCATCTTTTATTCAGATCTACAAGCCTGACAGCTCTTACCACTTGCCAGATGGTGACAGGTACATTTAAAAAAAATTTTAAAAAATTCTTTTTTTGACATCCTTGCTTCTCTAACAAAGGAGCTATTTAAAAATTCAACATGCTCCCTTGGAAAGCTTTAAATAGTTTCTGAATGTAACTGGCATTATGCTGTAACCCAATATTAAATAGTTTTGGGGAGGAATTGTTTAAATTGTTGAGGAAAACCTACATTTAAGTGTTACAAAGGAAAGGACGTGCTGCTGTCTGTGGGAGGCACAGGGCTGCAAGCAGAAGGATCTGGCCACTACCAGCTATCCTGGATGTGGGCAAGTAACCAGGGAAGGTCCTTATCTCAGTCAGGAATGTAGGCAACTGTTATCTTCAGTGCACTGCTGAAAGTTTGGAGAGTTTTGAGCTTCAAGTCCTCCACTCCCCAAACTCTTGCATGACCAGAAAATGTGAAGTGAGAACAGAAGAGGAAGGAATAGGTACAGAGCAGGATTTCAGTTCAACATTTAAAATTACTTTCCTTTATGGGCAATCAGATATCTGTCAATCTTCTGTAATTAAAAGCAAATCAAAACAGAAACTCGGAAGATTAATGTGTTATTCACTGCATTCAGAGACTCAGCACCCTGCTCAGCCCTCCCTTCCAGTATTTTGCATCCAGTGATCATAGTGTGGCTTCAAGCATTGCTCAGCTTTGCAAATACTGACTAGAAGACAGAGAAACATTTGTAATGCTTAAAATTTTTCTAGCAGAAGCTCAGGCTCTCCGTATGAACATTAAAACTACAATCAGATGCAGAAATAAGTAACAACTGTTTCCCAAAGTCATACTCGGTGGAGAGTCACACTGCTAACAGCTTCTCATCCACAGCTATTTTCTTCTGTTTTCTTCTAAAATGTTTCCTTACACAAGCAGAAGGTTGCTATGAAGAGAACACTTGGCAGGTGGAAACAACACACATTCAGATACAGCCAGGGAACACGGTAGCTGAATGCCTGCTCTTTAGTTATTTAAAAATAATTCCCTGTAATCATTAATAGGCTGGTGATAGGAATAAGAGAAAAGATAAAGGACTGTTTGATGATGAAAATTAGCTTTTGCTCCCCTGAAAGGCAGGTTTCTAACAAGGAGCAGTCAAGAGAAGCTGACATTGTCCTCTCTTTGAGGGGCGAAAGATGTGTCAGCTTGGGAACTTCTTACCAGAGACATCTCAAAATCCCTCTGATGCTCCTGAGTCAAAGACGTGGGAAAGGGCTGTTAAAGAAATTAGAGGGTTGGAACTAAATGATCTTTAAGGCCCTTTCCAACCCAAAGCACTCTGTGTTTCTATGTTGCCCAGAAGCCATCACAGTGCAGGCCCAGAAAACAGACAAGAAAAATGCAACATTTTAAAACAAACTGATGAGAGGTGGTGAATATTTTTCACCTCTCAAGAGTAAAAAGAGATCACATAACCATGTGTAACCATGAAGTCACGTATCACTCACCAGGTCTATATTTTGCATGATGTCCTGGAAGGAGGGGTGAGTGCGAAACTGCTCGAACAGATCCCGCTTGTAGAGCAACGCATACACCAGGTTGGGGTTGTGATGGAGGGAGTTGGTCAGGCAGGAATTGATGATCTCCAGCATCATTCGGATCACTTCCTCGATCACGTTCAGGTCTTGCGCCTTCAAGAAAGGAGTAGAAGGTCAGTGTGCCCTTTTCCATTGTAAAATATTGAGTAATAAAGGCAGTGAACAGGTAATTATTACTAAAAAAGCTATTAGCTGGGTAATGTCTCGATGGTGAGTAAATCCACGTTGTCTGGAAAGGAATCTGTTTTGTCCAGTAATCACCAAAATTTTAATTGAAATGCATCATACTAGCACTCAGCCTCACAGTTTGATTCTCCCAACAGGAGCCATGACATGAAGCATTACCATATTGTAATCAGCCAGATTCACTAAGGGTTAAGTGAACACAGTCTTTTCAACCTTTCCTATTCTAAGTAAAAGCACTTCAGCATATAATCAATTTATTACATTTTCTGTTGAGCCCTTATGCAGGAAGGTGGGATAGTGAAAAGAGAGAAAAAATTTCAGAGAAATAAAAAGCAGTGGGTGAAAGAGAAAAGCAAAGGCAGGAGAAGGAAAACTGACTGGATCAAACACCACTGCACCTTGAACATCTGTCACTGTTACCAGACTTTTCCCCTTTGACTATTTTTTAAAATTATTTTCTTGGCATTGAAGGACACTTGCAATAAATGAAAAAGGAATCTCCTTTTACAGTGCACTAAGCCTTCACACTAAGATAAACTTGTACAGCTTTTCACTTTGTCAGCGCATTTGACAAATCATTCCTGATGATTCTGAAATTCAAACTTCCTAAGCTGAACAAGCTGGCATGTGAACTCCTGCCAGCTGTCTGGATTTCCCTGATATCTCCAGTATGGTTATTCAGACTCGAGAGCTGTCTGTCCTACCTTGGAATAGGTAAAAAAGGGCAATTCTACCTTGTTTGTATCATTAAGTTCTCTCTATCACATCAAAAACTAGACTGTGAGACTTTACAGGTCTGGCAAGAATGTGAACCATACCAAACTAGCTTGAGTTTTTCTTCTGGATATGAACAGTGAAACTACCGACATTTCCTCTTGCTGACTGCCCACCAAGTTCATTTTCTGAGTTGTCACAAGGCACTTAAATTCTTCATAACAAGGCAGTAGTTACAACGGTGTTTTGTTGGGCTGTCATTCAATCTGCACACAGTTATTTTCTACTATTAAGTAGCACTGTAGGAATTGTCATGTGGCAGATGCATGCTCTCACTGAGGCAGAAGAGAACACAGGAACTTTCATTATCCTGTTTAGACTCATAAAGAGCAAAATTCTTTGCTACCACTTTGCTTTTGCTGCTTTCAGTGCAAAGGAAGGCGCATTTCTTCCTAAAAGTGTAGATCACAGAATCCCAGAATGGTTTGTGTTGGAGGGAACCTTAAAGCTCATCCAGTCCCACCCCCTGCCATGGGCAGGGACACCTTCCACTGTCCCAGGCTGCTCCAAGCTCGGCCCAGCCTGGCCTGGGACACTGCCAGGGATCCAGGGGCAGCCACAGCTGCTCTGGGCACCCTGTGCCAGGGCCTCCCCACCCTCACAGGGAACAATTCCTTCCCAATATCCCATCCGTCCCTGCCCTCTGGCACTGGGAAGCCATTCCCCGTGTCCTGTCCCTCCATGCCTTGGCCCCAGTCCCTCTCCTAGATGTGGCCCTGCAGAAGGCAGCACCATTCCCCTAACCTGCTCCTCCATTTCCTTCATGACACTAAGGACCATGGAGAAGTGAGATCCCATCCTTATTCCCACACTTCAGTCTGGTTATCCCCAACACTTATTTTCTACATGTACAAGAGAGATTTAAGTGGAAGCCTTTTGGAACTCTTGTTTGAAGAGGAATATCTGGTGCATGCATTCCAGTAAAACTCCTTCTTTAGCAATGACACCTGGCCGTGGAGGACACAGATTTTTTTCTGAATGTATCTCCTATTTTCTAATGACTTTGCCACCAAAATTAGCATTGTAGTAGCTATAATGATAGCAGAAACCCTTACAAAGTTGATTACTGTCAATAGGATCACATTCTTCTATGACAGAAATAATCTTTACTTTCAAAACACAGGTAGTTCCTCTGCCTGTAGTTACCTAGTTATTGTGCTATGAAACAGCATCCCATCTAGGTGTTGTGAAGGGTATGTAATGGAAAATATTAGACAAAAATAGAAATAACTGCTTCAGCTGGGATCAGAAGAAAAATCCAGACCTGTCTAACTCACCTGGTGAGTGGTGCTTGCCCATCAACTCAGATTTACTTCAGAATATGATGTATTACAGTGTACTTTAAAAAGCTCTGAGCACTGGAGTAATTCTCCCCCCAGTGCAGCAGCATGAGCTGGTGACCAAGACTCTATCCTAAAATACAGACTACATGACTTTCACAGAAATATTAAGATTCAGATCAAGTGAGATGTATCCAGCTACAAGAAAGGTAACAAACCACACAACTACTTTTCAAAAACTAAATATTTTTTAATAAAAGGTGTTCACCTTAAACCCCATGCATCAGCTAATTGAAACAGAAAGCATTGCTAACCATCTTCCAACAAGCTGGAGACACTGCTATGTTCAGCTTCAAACAATGAAAAGGTTCAGAGGTTACTGCACAGTAATTAAATTTAACATTTTTAAGAGCTGATGGACAGAATCAACCATCTGTATCTCAGCTACCACATTCCAGGTGAAGAATCTGGGACCTCCATGAAGAAAAACTGGAGATATAGTGAAGATTTTTACTCACAACTGACTACACAAAAAAGAATTTTTAAGAAGAATGATCTCCATAAAAGACAGAGAAGTGGCACTGAATCCCTGTATTGCACATGTATTATCAGGAGAACTGTCTGCTCCTATAATTAGAGATTGAATAATTTCTGAGGGTTTAAAAGTTTTCAAAACAAAGGAAAAAACAAGCACAAATCCAAGGACAGCATTTGCACAAGACAGTGGAGAAATGCTGATAAAATGCCATGTGGTTTTGTTGCTCTGTATCATCAGTATCAAGCTATGGCCCCCCTGCATCTAGGCATGGCATCAAGACAGGTATAAATAAAGTCACAAAAACATTTTGTTGTTGCAGTTTATCACCCTATGTATTACTTTCAGAGCAGCTGAACACAGCTGAAATGCTGAATGTGTGTGGCCAAGCAAGGACTAACACATCATCCTCAGCAGCTTTGCAAGACTTTTTTTTTTTTTACTGGATTAGCTGTTATATGAAAAGAAAAGTCAGATACTGATTTGTGAAACGTAGACACATTTCAATCTATTGAACAGTACATTTAAATGAGAGGAGTTAAAAGTTTCCTGTTGCATACAACTGACAAATTCAGTGTGGCACTCGCATTTAAAATTATTACAGTATTCCTTTACGAAACACGGCTCAAATAATGCCTCTGCCAACACTGATGTGTACCAGTCCTCCCCCACCTATTTTTTTAGTTTATTGCCATAGAAATAATTACAACCATCATTAAAAAGAAAGGTGGAAGCTAAAAGCTTGGTACCAACTCTGTGAGACAGAAATCACGCCTGTAAAGGGGATTGGAACGTAGGCACAGCATTCATGTTACTGCGGGTAATTCTAGGTAGTCACCTCATGTTCCTTCTCAGGAGAGAAATTAAATGTGGTGCTTTTCTGCAAAGATTCTAACTTTTAAGGCAAAAAGACAGATGTTTGGTCATGTTCTAGATGCACAAGGAATAAATAAGGCAGCAACAGCCAAGAGAGCCAGGTACATGTCTAGGTAGTCTTTTACTAAAAGGAAAAAACAAGTAATCACGTCAGGGAAAAGAGAATGGAAATAAGCTGAGAAGATGCGGGGGAAGACACGATGAATGAGAACATTATCTGGGGAAAAACAATTTAAGTTTGATAAACACTATCAAGGAACACACAAAAGTTCAAAGCCAAGGCAAACGATGGACAGAGCTGGATGTTCCTAGATCTGACCATCCTGGAAAATTGTTGCTTTCCTTATTGCAATACAATTAATAATTAGCGTGGTATCCTCCTGGGCAAAGACTTTCACAGAATTCAATACTTACATCCTGATGTGTAAAACCACTTGAAAAGTATATGGCTTTTAAATATCAAGAGAAGTCAAGCAGCCTAACCACGAAACCCCAGGCATTTGCTTACAGTTCAGTTCCTTACAGATGTATTTACCCATCAAAAAACAAATCACTGTCAACAGAGGATGCAAAAACTCAGTGTCACCAAAAACCTGTTTAATTTATGGTCCCATCTTCTGGTTCCCACAATGGAACATTCTGAGTGTTCATTCTTTTAATTCAATTTGACATTGAATTTATTTTAATTATTGTGAAGATAAAAAACTGATTCAAAAAGTTCTATTATGAATGAATGTAAATCTCCAGCCTCTAAATGTTACCAGTTCTGAGGAGATAAAGGGAGGCATGTCCTTGTGTAATTCAGCTTAAGGTTGCATAACCATCCCTCATGGTTTGTACTGTCTAATATAAACAGAGACAAAATTATTCAGCTTTCTGTTTTCTTTCCTTCGAAGTCAGTTTATATGGAAAATAACAGCTAGCTGAAAAATCAGAATTCTGGTGACTTGTGATGCTATGAAATGGCATCAATAAGCAAAGGTGGACATGAGTCTCTCTTCCATGATGAAATTAGCCCCTTGACTAGCCCGGACCATCTTTTGACCCTCAGGTCCTGGGTCCAGGCTGCAAGTCAAGCACTGTCCTTTTTCAGAGTGGTACCCAGGGTACTGCACAGCACAGATGGTGACAGATTTCTTAATGATTTTTTGCATTTTTGATCATTAACTCAGGAAGATATGCTGCATACTCAGCTGCAGCTGGCACAGGTTTCTCGGGATCCCTGGCAGTGTCCAAGGCCAGGCTGGACAGGGCTTGGAGCCACCTGGGATAGTGGAAGGTGTCCCTGCCCACGGCAGGGGGGTGGAACAAGATGAGCTTTAAGGTCCCTTCCAACCCAAACATTCAGAGATTCTATTCCACGATTCTAAGAAGCATTAGTGAACAAACTTCTGTCTCATATCATGTCCACATGACAATTACATACTTCAGACTATGTATTACAGATATGATTATATATTTCTTTATTGCAAGCTGGAATTCACTTAAATGTAATAATTTGGTTCCCCCCCTTTTATCTGGATGTACAGTAAATCCCAATCCAAAGCAACAAATAACTGTACACCTAAAGAGGTCTACTTTCCAACTTTTTTACAAATTGGAGATCTAACAGAGCAACTTTTCCTTTGTGGCAAAATCCATATGAATGGTGTTATGCATCATACGACAACGGGTACAGACACCCAGGTCACTGGTGTGTACTAAAAAAAGCTTCATTTCTCACTGTGCATTCACATCACAGCAATTTTCCAGCCAAATTATACTTTCAGCTAAATAACTGCTAATTCTACAGTTAGCACAATAAGCAGGAAGAAGCTTATCTGCCTAAAAAAAGCGAAACCTTGAGCAGGGATTGGTAAGGGAGTACGCTACAACTGCACAATGTAAATAGGGTAAAAGAAAACAACAGGAAAAGGCACGCTGTGCTGAAATCTTAATTCAAAGAAACCTGACAAAATAAAGTGGAAATGTCACACATAATTGCAGAAGAAATACTTGATGGAAATGCAGGCTGACAAAAAAAACATGTCCAAACACAATTCTGAACTTAACTGCTCATGACAATGAATGGCTTTTAGTGAGTGGGAACTTGCTGCCAGTAATAAATGCTTTGACATTTGAATTTCAAAAGTGCAAGTTGCTTTGTGTCAAAGCTTGGTGGCTTTAGCTAACTTTGACCAACACTGCTGGTCCCTCTCCAGCGGAGCCAGGAGTGCACACAGTGCGCAAAAGCTGTGAAGCAGCTACTTAAAACAGCTGGACATGCTGTAATAGTTTCCTTCCCACTAACTCCACAATTCACAGAAGGAAAACCATCTCGGACTCACCACTCTCCCTGTCAGTTCTGAGTGACCCCTTAAGGACATCTGCTCCCTTTGCCCCTCTTTGCAACTCAGAGAATCCCAGGATGGTTTGGGTGGGAAGGGACCTTAAAGCCCATCTTGTTCCACCCCTGCCATGGGTAGGGACACTTTCTCCTATCCCAGGCTGCTCAGAGCTCCATCCAGCCTGGCCTTGGACACTGCCAGGGATCCAGGGGCAGCCACAGCTGCTCTCAGCACCCTGTGCCAGGGCCTCCCCACCCTCACAGACAGGAATTCCTTCCCAATATCCCATCCATCCCTGCCGTCTGGCACTGGGAAGCCATTCCCTGTGTCCTGTCCCTCCATGCCTTGTCCCCAGTCCCCCTGCAGCTCTCCTGGAGCCCTTTAGGCACTGGAATATCAGGGGGTGCTGCACCACATCTGTGTTGCTTCATCCATACTGTGGGACCACCCATCATATTCAGAGCTGAGGCTGAAGGCCTCATTTGGATGTAGGAATAGAGAAAAGGTGAGGGTGGAGGTTGCACAGGCAACCGTAATTATGGCTGCTCTCCTTTCTGAGCCCCTGTCCATGATGACTCACTATAGCTCTTCATCTGTAATATTTTCAGTGAGATTCAACAATTTGCGACCATAAATCATAAAAAATTATAGTCATAAACAACTATTTCCTTCATGACGCAGATATGACTATAAAGGCAATTTTGTCAGCAATGGAAAAAAAGGGATATGCACCCTGCACAATTAACAGATATCAAAAGGACTAAGAATGCCAAATTAACCCCCAACAGACAAGTTCTGCCATTTTTTTTACCAGGGAGAAACCAGCAAAAAAATTTGGTGAATTGTTCCAGATCCATAAGCTGAAGCCATAAAAAGTATAGCTGAACAGACAATTTCAGTTCATTTACATCACTTGTTTTTTTGATCTGGCTTTGTACATGCTAAAGAATACTTCAATAAACTATGGTTTTAGACACTCAGTAGTTATTTCTTCTGTCTGTAACACAGCTATTCCAGATTTTAGGGTGGTACTCCTCAATCTTTTGAGAGGAATAGACAATAGATGCTCCAGGGAATTTCATCTTGATAACATAATTTATCAGCATCCACAACTATGATGATGTAAATTTCCCTTTTGTCTTTATAGGAGAATATCTATAGTTAAATACTTCCAAATAATTTACTTTATTTTTAGTTAGTTTAAGAGAAGCATATGTATCTTGTTTGTATTAGCTTTGGGGAGCTTCCAAGAGAGCTGTCTGAATTTCCTGCACTTTCAGCAGAAAATAAAACCTTCAACAAAATAAACTTGCTCTGCCAAAGGAGTGGAAGAACGGAGGGGAATGAAGGAAGCTCACAAGAAAGCTGTTCTTACCCTCAGTGAGCAAAGCAACTTCAAAGCCAAGCCTTTGGTGACCAGAATCTTATCTTCATCTCTTTTACTGGCAATACTCTTTGGCTGTTCTATGTCACACTCAGACAACTTTTGGTAAAGTAGGTATTACATGAAAAAATGCAGGGCCTATAGTGATTATAGCCTCAAGAATTAACCCTGGCATCTCTGATCACTGCTTAGAAATGAAAGCAGAGCTGTCACACCAGAGCAAAGTTTGTTGCCAGACACTTTGCTAAATAAACTGTCCATCCTGACACTCCTCCTCTGCCTTCCCAAATAACTGGCAAGCTGAGAGTGCAGGTCTTCCGCCACGCCGAGCCAGCCCATGCAGGAACACATTTCCCAGGAAGAACACAGCATTTGCAGCCCGTATCCCGATGCCAACACCCACCACAGCCCACGACAGTGCTACACTGGAGGAAATACCGTGGTGTGTGTCACGTCCCAGAGAAAAAGGCCCAGGAGCAGTCTGCTTCAGGGGAAAACACACCACAGGACACCTGCCAAGGCAGCAAGCCCAACTGCTGTGATGCTCCCTGTTTGCCTGACTTGCACCGGCCCAGGAAATACCAAGCCATACAAATATATCCCAGGGAAGGTGCAGATGCTTCACTGGGACTTCTTACATGACTTCACCATACCGTGTTCATTATCCAGCTGACCTACAGCTAATCCACAGCTCATCTCCTGGTCACCCCTTCACCTTCATCTCTTCTTCCATCCATGCCCTTTCTGTCTTTGAAATTCCAATCCTCAACCACTTGACTTTGAAATATTTTAACTTACCCCCCACCTTCCTCAAAGTCAGGCTCCAGCATCAATCAAAAATTATTATAAAATGGCCCAGATTCCCTCAGTGCTTTACTGCTTCTTGGTGATGTTTCACTCTCATAGCCCTGTGTCCATTTTACCTGTTTACTGAGGTAAATTACAATTCCCAGAATCACGGAATCCCAGAATGGTTTGGTTTGGATGGTCCACTGGCAGGGATGCCTTCCACTAGACCAGGTTGGTCCAAGCCTCCCCATGAATCAAATCAAACAAACTGATTTTCACCCCAACTAGCTTAGAAAAAGTAAATTACTCTGGAAGACATCTACTCAGGGTCAAGCTTCAGAGGCTGGTCTAGGCCCACCAAGAAGCTCCAGCACATGGGATCCACCACAATGCCCAAAATACCTGACAGTCACCAGCTGGGAACTCAAGCACTCCCCAGACAGTATTTCCAAACCACATGCAACAACAACAACAACAAAATGCAAACAGTATTTAGTAAAACTGAACCCAATCATTGTCTAAGATTCCACAAAACCTGGGAAGCAACTGCTACTAGAAAGATGACAACATTCCTACTAAGAAAATTAAAACTGTGAATCTGTGTTTTGTCATACTGTGCTTGAAATACTAATGAGGTTTTATTGCTGTTGAAAGGAAATGAAGGTTTCTCCATTTCTCCTTGAATCTAAGCAGTATTCCCTAGAGGTATGGGATGATTTTGTTTAGTTTGACTGGTAGAACAGGAAAGGACAAGTCCCATATGCAACCCAAACCCCACCATACAAAGGTAAATAGATCATCATGATACAGGCTTTAATTAACAGAACCAATCTACCTTGAGGAGAGCTCAAGGACTTTAAAGACATTCCTCAAGTGAAAAATTTATGATTCCAGCCCTACACATTCAGCTTAGCTGTAAAATGTCACCAGCAAAACTGTTCGGAGAAGTTATACTGCAATTGGTGCGGCAGGAACTGAAACCTTGATACTTATCATGGAATGATAACCATCACAGGATGGTTTGTGTTGGAAGGGACCTCAGAGACCCCCTTGTTCCAACACCCCTGCCATGGGCAGGGACACCTTCCACTGTCCCTGGCTGCTCCAAGCCCCGTCCAGCCTGGCCTTGGACACGGCCAGGGATCCAGGGGCAGCCACAGCTGCTCTGGGCACCCTGTGCCAGGGCCTGCCCACTCTCACAGACAGGAATTCCTTCCCAATATCCCATCCATCCCTGCCCTCTGGCAGTGGGAAGCCATTCCCTGTGTCCTGTCCCTCCACTCTCTTGTCCCTTCTTCACTCCCATCAGGAGCTTGGCAGGTCTTATATAAGACAAAGTTTCCAATTTATGCATTAAACCTAACAGTAATATTAATAGTAACATAAATAGTACCTAACGACATCTGTAGACCTTGAAGTATATCTTAAAGAAGATTTCTGATGATCCTCTTTAAAGCAAGTGGTTCTTCAAAAAGGAACAAATTTAACAATTTTGTAGGAAGATATACTCACTGCACAGGAATTCATTTTTGTGTTTCAATTCCTGGTTAAGTCCAGATTTAAGCACCTTTACCGTGTCCTTATTGCTTCTTTGGAATGGGTTCTCATTCTTTTTATCCTGTGTGATGTTAATTGAAGTACAGAAACCCTCATTTTTATCATGAAGAAGAATAAGATGGCAAAGCATTACATCTTGCAAATGGCCAGAAAAAAACACCCATTAACAGTTTAAACCAAACAGTTTTCTTCACATTTTTCCTTCATGCCTCCCAAACTTCACTACATACAGTACACCAGAGGTGCAGGAATGTAATTTATCCACCAGTTCCCTATCACCCCAGAGTCATTTCTGACTATACTATCAAGTATTTTCTTCATCCTTGATATTATGTTTAGCACTAACAACTGTGACACTCTCCACAAAAGTATATATACATCTATTAGCATATTTCCTATGACCCACATGCTATCATTCGAGTAAACCACCCAGTGTTATAGATTACTCCAGTGCTGGGGACAGCTCTGAGCCCCTCACAACAAGAGAGACATTGAGGGGCTGGAGCGTGTCCAGGGCAGGGAACGGAGCTGGGGAAGGGGCTGGAGCCCCAGGAGCGGCTGAGGGAGCTGGGAAAGGGGCTCAGCCTGGAGAAAAGGAGGCTCAGGGGGGACCTTGTGGCTCTGCACAACTCCCTGACAGGAGGGGGCAGCTGGGGGGGGTCGGGCTCTGCTCCCAGGGAACAGGGACAGGAGGAGAGGGAACGGCCTCAGGCTGGGCCAGGGGAGGCTCAGGCTGAATATTTGGGAAACTTTCTTTCGTAAAAGGGTTGTCCATCCCTGGCACAGCTGCCCAGGGCAGTGTTGGAGTCCCCATCCCTGGAGGGGTTGAAAAGCCATGTGGATGTGGCACCTGGGGACATGGGTTAGTGGTAGTTGGCAGTGCTGGGCCAATAGTTGGACTCGACTTTTCCAACCCAAACTCGAGAGGGCTTTTTGAAAGCAAAAGATCCTACAATTCTATGATTTTGCAGACCTATCTTAAGTGTGCAAGCAATTTTAATTGAGAAGGTATCAAAACAAACTGAATATGTACTGACCCCTGACTAAAGCTGTCGACTTCACAGAAGCTAAATTCATAAGTTCTCCTCTGATCCTCACTGACACCGTAGTTCAGCATCTCTGCTGTGACACAGCAAAACCATCAATGTTTTGGAACAGTTGTCTCCCACTGGAAGTACCACTCTGAATAATTTTGACCCTATCTAAGAGAAAAAACTTCACACACGAGACTGTGTAATCTAAGTCCTCAATACTAACAAAGACTGCATGGAGTTTCCATAATTTCCATACTATCCAAGCAGAAGATTTTCCGGTCCTGATGATGCACAGGATGTCAGTGGGAAAAGTCAGTGCTTCTCTCTGCCCAGCAGCCAAAAGATACTGTACTCCTGCCCTTGGGGTGAAAATTGCTATTGAAATTTCTGTGAGAGGCATAAGAAAGCCAGAAGGGGTTCGCAGAGCAGACATATCCATCATTACAATTCGGGGATTGCCAAGGAGGCAAGGGAATGGTGTTACTGCTGAGGACACATCCTGCCCCTGCTTCCACAGTGCAAGGCTCCTGCTCTGCTCAAACACCAATAATCACTGCAAAGGGAAACTGAGATGGGTAACACAATAATAGAAAATTACCACAAAACAGAAAAAAAACTCTCTTGACTGCCTCACGACAATATTAGGCATGTTTAGAAACAGTAATTACAAAAAAGGTTGATTTAACCTGTTGCCATTCATATAGAAGGTGGCAGTGTGCACACAGGGAAGTTTTTATGATGGTTCAGTATTAAAAAACAGCAGTTATGATAAAAAATGTCAGGTCCCAGACAGCAGACGCCTGACAAGGGGTTATGGCATGAGATTCCCTAACTGCTGTGAGCACAAATGCGCTGCTTTACAGCCATCATCTTATACCAGAGCTGAAGATAAATAATGAAAAATGCTTTTATTTCTTATGATACATTAAAAGATAGCAGCATGGTTAAAGAAGTAATTCTTTATGACACCACTCGGCACACATACTATATTCATTCTTTCAGTGGTGTTAAGTATTTTGAAAATTAAAGGGAATAGATTAACAAAGATGTGTGAAGCCTATCAGAAAAACCACATCATTGAGCTTCGAAGTGGTTTGCAGTATAAAGGAGATAAGTTCTTTTAAAATATTAGAAAATATAAAAAAGTGGTTTTGTTTTCCTCTTACCTTACCAACCCTTCAAAACTAGTCACTGCCAGTAAAAGTATCACTTATTCTATTAACCTGGGCCCAAAAAACCTCCATGAACAAATTTCAAGAACTGCTCTCTCGAGCTGAGTAAAATGGAAATTTTAAGAGATGAGAAACAGCCTTCTGCGCACTGACAGCAAACAAACCAAATAAATTGGGTAACTTTTAGATTAAATCTCTTTTCACTACATTCCATCCTATTTTTCAAGGACATTTGGACACAAAGGCATTGCATCAGTTCTGACAAACACAGAAGTTGCTGACCACTGCTCTGCTGAATATTCTGGAAGCACAGAGCAGCTGCAGCCTGAATGCCAAAAAACGAACCTTTAACTGAGACGTGGAAAACCCAAAACTCACAGAAAATAATTGTAGAAGTCTACGTACACAGGCACTTGTTCCAAAATGAACTATGAGCAACAGATGGTATTTTCTCAAACGTTGAAGCAAAATGCTCTTGATAGAAATATGTAAAAACTGCATTATTCAACTAAACAAAATTCCTGAAATATTTATGAAGTCTTGTCTATTTTGGGACCAAAGTTAATTTTGTGTAGCCTGGTTCATAAAGCACAGCAGTGACAGAAAGGGACAAGATGAGAGATTACTGCTGAAAGACAGCAAAGCACCTGGGTAGGTTGTACATCCATCCCAGGGTCCCTCAACTCTTCCTCACCAAAATCCTGTTAGTGATTATGACTGGTTACCTATAATTTACACTAAGTTTTCTAACAAATTCTAATTAACAGTCTACCACATGGTAAGATGGCTAATTTATTGCAGAAAAATAATTTTATGTATCAGAAAAATTCCACGAAGCTTTTTCCCATGGGAATGTAACATGACTCTTCCCATTGACTCAATTTATCAAAATCTAGAAGATTAGTGTTGGAATGGGAAAACTTGTCATTATTTGTGCAGATAACTTTTTTTTGGCTGCATTGAGTAAGCATCTGATTTCTCTGCAAGTGCCACAAATTATCTGCTGGTGAGTAGATAAAAAACCTGCCTTTGGGAACTGCAACATCCATTTTCTCCTCAGTTTATCTGGGGAGAACAGATATACTTCAGATAATGAGTCCCATTGCAGTGAATAAAACAAATTGAACCTGCAATGTTACAATTCATCTTATTTTCTCTAGAACAGGATGGCTGTTTTTTGTTATTAGCCAGCATTATCTTTGAGGTCAGGGGTTTGGGGTTAGCACACACACAAATGCTGGAGTGGAACAGACTCTGTACACACCGTACCAGCTTGATAGCAACAAAAAAATGCATCAGAACAGAGTGTCTTTGGAGAATATGTCATGTATTCAGTAGTGGGCCACGGCTCACCCAGCTTGGGCTCCAGCCTGAATATGAACAAGAGCAGCTCTGGAAGAACTCCACCATATTCCAGTAACATATCTGAAGGGCAATTAAAAAAAAAAGGTATCTTACGTGTCTCAACTTTGTTTCAGAGACGTGAAGGCAATCAGACATCTCCCAAAAGCACTGGGGATAACAAATACAGGAGGATTAAACAACGGCAATGTATTAGAGGCTTGTCTTCCCAGAGCCTTCTCTTCCCCAGGCTTAACATCCCCAGCTCTGTGCCTCTAACTCGGAGCTTGTTAAGAAGTGCTACTTTTTGTCCAAATTCTGGGTTATTGTTTCTATAATTAACCACTTCTGTGGAAGACTTCCTATTTATAAAAGCTTATTTAGCATAGCAAACGCACAAAGTATTCCCCCAATTCACTTAGCTCCTAATCAAAAAAGAAATGAGAAAATTAAGAGAAGCAGCTGATTACATGAAAGGGAATTAAAAGTTTATCTTTTCAATTACACCTGTGAAAAACATTAGGGTGTCTATACAATTCAATAAAAATGAGTAACAGACTCTTATAAATTTCTATTTCTTCTAAACACATTCTTTACATTTTCTGAGAGGTTTTTCAGAAAGATATTTCACAGAGAACAAGAATCCACTCTTGTCAATGGGGATAAACAAAATGTAAATTCTCCTTTCCACATTTCTTTAATACTGTTTTCAGGCCAGGTGATGAGGAAATCAGTTTTCAGTAAGTGGCTTATTTTGCTCCTTGTGATACCTCACATGAGCAGCAGAGAGGAGCCCTTTTCAAACCCTTTTTCAAAACCCACTTTTGGTTTTGAATTTCTGTCTATATAAATAATTTTTCTTCTCCAAACTTTTTTCTTATTCACTTCATACCAAGACTGTCTTTTAATATGGTTGACTCATTCCCTTTAAAATATTCTCCTTTCCTTCATCCCATCATTCAGTCTCCTGGCCACCCACACTGCCAATCAGCAACAGTTGTGTAACATTATAGGTAATATTAACAACAGCCATCAGTGGGAGAATTGCCCTCAGCAAGACACTGAAATGCTGCTCAGGGGGACAAGACCTCTCCAAGAAGGTAAACTGTGAACTGAGGAGATTAACTAGCTTCAGTAACATGGCTACAACGTGGAATAAATGTTGCTCTGTAGAGATCGAAAATGGTTCCGTTTCAACATTTTATAGAATTACAGAATTGTTTAGGTTGGAAAAGCCGTCCAAGACAGAGCCCAACCATTCCCCAGCACTGCCAAGGCCACCACTGACCCATGTCCCCAAGTGCCACATCCACATGGCTTTTCAACTCCCTCCAACACTGCCCTGGGCAGCTCTACCAGGTCTGGACAACACTTCCCATGAAGAATTTTTCCCCAATATCCACCCTGAGCCTCCCCAGGCCCAGCCTGAGGCCGTTCCCGCTCCTCCTGTCCCTGTTCCCTGCGAGCACAGCCCGACCCCCCCGGCTGCCCCCTCCTGTCAGGGAGTTGTGCAGAGCCACAAGGTCCCCCCTGAGCCTCCTTTGCTCCAGGCTGAGCCCCTTTCCCAGCTCCCTCAGCCGCTCCTGGGGCTCCAGCCCCTTCCCCAGCTCCGTTCCCTTCCCCGGACACGCTCCAGCCCCTCAATGTCTCTCTTGTCCTGAGGGGCCCAGAGCTGGACACAGCACTTGAGGTGTGGATTTTTCAGTTCAGACAGATTTGAGCAGCATCTCGACAGGTGAATAACTTCTTCCATTATTTTATTCAATGTGAAGCACATCATCTTCTTCTTGTATCACGCTTCTCAAAATCAAGAATCTTGGCTTACCCTAATTTCTATTATTTTCTTTGTCTTTCCAGTGCCAAATCACAGATATCTGCAATGAAGGAATCTAAAGATCTTTGTTAGTTTACTTTTTTAATAACTTCTTAGGATCCTTTGATAGAAATAGATGGCTTTTTTTTAAACAACAACTAAAAACGTACAGAATTTTCACTGGTTAGTCTGTAAATGTCCCTGAAAATATGAAGAGGAGAAATTGGAAATGGAAGGTACAACATGTTCCGCCAATATCTCATAGAGAAAAAGCAGCACACAAAAATTCCAATTCCAATTAGGTATTTAGTACCCAACAGCCTAAAAGGTTTGGTACATACTTTCTTCCTCATCCATTTCCTCTACTTTATATGGCTGCATGTTTAAAAAAACAATTACTGGGATGTTTATAACATATGGTCACATACTTATGGTTTTTAAGCACTACATTTTTCAATCAAAAACTTGCGTTTGGAACACCAGAAAATTGTTTTAATGCATTGTTGAAATAGATTGCTGTTATAAAAATAAATCCTACCCTTTGGAGAGCTACTGCATTAGGTTGTTCTGTTTGTCTGTGGATATCTGACCAAGATGAACCATCCAGGTGAGTAATCGGTTTCTGAGAAACCCTGAACAACTCACTCATGTGAAAGAGGCAGCAGGAAAAGCATCTAATGACCTAATCAGCAAAGAAGGGTGCTTTGGGGATCAGTACTTTTCCTTTTTTCATCCAAACACTTCAATACTTGTCCTTAGTCTGAATAAAACAAATGTTGGTTTACATGGCAGTAATAAATGGTTTTATAAAGAGGCTTATGAGGGCTTTATCTTAATAATGTATCACATTTTCTATCTACAGCTACACCTGAGACCCTTCTAAAATCCCAGCATTCCCAGGTTTCCAGTTCTCTCAAATGCAATCCAATTAGCTGTGCAAGAGAAAAGTCAGCATTCAAAATTCTCCTGTTTAATTTATGGAGGTGCGAAGGAACACCAGGGTCTCATCCATTTATAAGACAAGATCTTACACCTTCTTCAGCTTAATCATCTTTTCTTTTAAGACCACTCATTTAAGCAGTCTTACCAAAAAACTGGGGTTTTGTACTCAACCCTGTTTGGTTACAAAATTTGAACAAATGCCATAATCTATACCCTTTACTGCAAAATAATGACAATGTCCTAAAGCTAAAGGAGAATAATAAGTAAAAAATCATGATTTTCATGTTTGGTTGACTTCAAATGTGTCTAACAAGCAAAATAAGGGGTTTTGAAATTACTTTAGCAGGTGTTTGCACAGCTAATGCTGGAAGTTCTTCTACTTATTTGTTCTCCTGCCCCATAAACCTGAAGAATGGAAGATTTGCAATCAGATGATCATAAGATGCTATTGCCACAGTAAATGTTCTTTAAAAGAAAGGAATTTTCACACTTATTTTCCAAAATAATGAGAATTTCTAAGTGAAGTAAGGCTTAACACCATCTATGAAACACAAATACCAGACACCAGCAACACTTTTGTGGAACTCCTGAGCGATGAAAGACCATCACCTTTTAGAAGAACATCATCTTGATGCTCTTCAATGTACTTGTCTAAAAATCTTTCAACCACAAGCAATGTATTCGTGAAAACACAACAATGAAAAAACCAGCTGTAAATAACTATTAGTACTTCACCGTAATATACAGAAGTTCAAACAGTCTGAACTTCACCAACATCTTTTTCACAAGAGTTCAGGATGGTTCTTCTGCTTAAAGATAATTTATGCAGCATTTTCTCATGAAAGTTTCAATTCATTTAAAGGAAAGAACTGATTAAGAATTCAGACAGAACTACAGAATTCAGCTATTACTCAATAGAAAAGCTCACTTTAGATTTGGGTTAGGTTGGTTATTTCAGTCTATTCTGAAATAGCTATTTTTTGGTGATATAAAAATAGGGAGATTAGGTAGGAGTAATATTCCATAAAATATAATTCATCTGGAGGAGGCTATGACTAATATTTAGAAAAAGTATTTATAGGCCCTCTGCTCAATACTGGAGACAGGCAAACCCAAGAATAACCTGATATTGAAAATGTTACTTCATCAGCCATCAAGTCAGAGTAATCGAAAAGAAGGTATTATAGTGCAAAACAAGGTGACTCTCCGACTAAGTGCAACTTAAACTGCTAGAACCCACATACCACACAAAACCCACCCAGCAGTATATTGCTTTACCATACGCTTTCAGTAAACAACACCCTAATAAAAAAATGTCTTCTAAAATCACATTTTAAGTTCATTCCTATAGACAACATGAGAATCTAAAAATTCACAAACAAAATTGAAGATTTTTAGACCACTAACAATGCACGGCCAAGGTATTAAAAAAAATCTTACGGGGTTTCTTGATGACATCTGGAAATGGTAGAAAATACAGACAAACCACTGAAGAGACCTAGGCAGTGCTTTGGGTGGTAAGTAGGTGGTTTCTGAGTTTTAAAAAAAGATTATGACAAAAAAACCCCAACAAAACAAAACTACCTTGGCTTTTTTCCTCACCCCAGTATTTGACAAATATGGACATATCTCAGTTAGGAGTCTTGATTTAATTTGGCAAAAGTTTCCCATTCTGCCAACAGTGTATCCAGCTCTACACATTTTGTGCATTCTTAGCAGTTACCACTGAGCAGTACTTTACAGACTACCAGCTGAACAACGTTAATTGCATCACACTAACTCTATTATGGCCGACTAGTTTATTTGGAAGTGGGTTTAATTTCATTTCTGCATCATTACTGGAGTCATCAGATGATCGCAGTGAAGACTTCCCCTTTCTTTGTGATAACACACATTTATAGGAAAACACTTCCATGTGCTGGCAGAGCTCTGCATTAAACTGTTCTTTAGATAATTAAAAAAATCAGATAGAGCTGCAGGATACCTAATTTAATATTAGCTATGCAAGCACAGAACATATTATAGGACCTGATGAATCTACAGGTCNTGCTTTACCATACGCTTTCAGTAAACAACACCCTAATAAAAAAATGTCTTCTAAAATCACATTTTAAGTTCATTCCTATAGACAACATGAGAATCTAAAAATTCACAAACAAAATTGAAGATTTTTAGACCACTAACAATGCACGGCCAAGGTATTAAAAAAAATCTTACGGGGTTTCTTGATGACATCTGGAAATGGTAGAAAATACAGACAAACCACTGAAGAGACCTAGGCAGTGCTTTGGGTGGTAAGTAGGTGGTTTCTGAGTTTTAAAAAAAGATTATGACAAAAAAACCCCAACAAAACAAAACTACCTTGGCTTTTTTCCTCACCCCAGTATTTGACAAATATGGACATATCTCAGTTAGGAGTCTTGATTTAATTTGGCAAAAGTTTCCCATTCTGCCAACAGTGTATCCAGCTCTACACATTTTGTGCATTCTTAGCAGTTACCACTGAGCAGTACTTTACAGACTACCAGCTGAACAACGTTAATTGCATCACACTAACTCTATTATGGCCGACTAGTTTATTTGGAAGTGGGTTTAATTTCATTTCTGCATCATTACTGGAGTCATCAGATGATCGCAGTGAAGACTTCCCCTTTCTTTGTGATAACACACATTTATAGGAAAACACTTCCATGTGCTGGCAGAGCTCTGCATTAAACTGTTCTTTAGATAATTAAAAAAATCAGATAGAGCTGCAGGATACCTAATTTAATATTAGCTATGCAAGCACAGAACATATTATAGGACCTGATGAATCTACAGGTCTTTTCCACTCCAAATGGCTCTATGATTCATAGAATCATATAATCATAGAATGGTTTGGGCCAGGAAGGCTCAAAGATCATCTCGTTCTAAGGCCCAAAACATCACAACATTTACTTAAAGGTCAAATTGTTCACATCAATAGCGAATGAAATACTTGTTTGCTACATATTGGATTAAAAATTAACTTCTCTGCACGTAGCTCAATCTAGAACACTAACAGATTTTAGATCTGTTCCATTATGTTTAAAAGACAGCAAATACTGCAGCTCATGGACCTGATTTTACCCACCCTTTAGCAACTCCAAGTTTCTAAGATAAATCTGGAGCTCTTAATTATAACAGACAATTTCTTCCTAGGAAGTAAATGACGCAGGGGAACCTTTTAACATCTATTGATGTACGGGGGAGACTGGGTTGGTTCTCTCTTGGGGAAACTCAAATGAAGGACTATTTACGAAGTACTTGGAGCTTTGAATATAATCAAATGTAATAACAAGATACAAGCTCCCCCTCAAAATTTCTTTTNTTAATTGCATCACACTAACTCTATTATGGCCGACTAGTTTATTTGGAAGTGGGTTTAATTTCATTTCTGCATCATTACTGGAGTCATCAGATGATCGCAGTGAAGACTTCCCCTTTCTTTGTGATAACACACATTTATAGGAAAACACTTCCATGTGCTGGCAGAGCTCTGCATTAAACTGTTCTTTAGATAATTAAAAAAATCAGATAGAGCTGCAGGATACCTAATTTAATATTAGCTATGCAAGCACAGAACATATTATAGGACCTGATGAATCTACAGGTCTTTTCCACTCCAAATGGCTCTATGATTCATAGAATCATATAATCATAGAATGGTTTGGGCCAGGAAGGCTCAAAGATCATCTCGTTCTAAGGCCCAAAACATCACAACATTTACTTAAAGGTCAAATTGTTCACATCAATAGCGAATGAAATACTTGTTTGCTACATATTGGATTAAAAATTAACTTCTCTGCACGTAGCTCAATCTAGAACACTAACAGATTTTAGATCTGTTCCATTATGTTTAAAAGACAGCAAATACTGCAGCTCATGGACCTGATTTTACCCACCCTTTAGCAACTCCAAGTTTCTAAGATAAATCTGGAGCTCTTAATTATAACAGACAATTTCTTCCTAGGAAGTAAATGACGCAGGGGAACCTTTTAACATCTATTGATGTACGGGGGAGACTGGGTTGGTTCTCTCTTGGGGAAACTCAAATGAAGGACTATTTACGAAGTACTTGGAGCTTTGAATATAATCAAATGTAATAACAAGATACAAGCTCCCCCTCAAAATTTCTTTTTTGCTGAAACCACTTTTGTAATACTGATTTTTAATAACCCCCATAATGGCTGAATTAGAGGGACCCCAACTGAAGCCATTCATCCCACATAAAACAAACATTGCTTTTTCTTCTTAGCTTTGTTTTACAAGCTACATTACTTCCAGATGACGCTCGAGGGGCCTAGGAGTTTCAAGAGTTAGATGGTTAAACAGACAGCTGCTTTCTATTTACCATATAAATCAGGGGAAAATCAAAGAAGAATCTAAATATTGGAATTCATTTAGCTCATTATGGAGCACAAACTGAGGGGGAAAAGAAAATAATACAGAAATCTCGTCATCCAGATGCAAAGTTTAATTCTGGTTATCAAGATGAGAGAAAAACTCATCAACATTTGCAGAATTCCAGCCCTCCGTGATAGCCAGCTTTGCACAGTGGGTAAATTTACTGGATTGGGAAGGAGTCAGGAAAAGTCAGCTCTGATTGGGAACCCAGTACCACCAGGCTTTGCTACTGCAGACTTTACATATATAAATACATATTAAAAAATGTATTTTTATATATATACATGCCCACACTGAGCTCACTACATTTGTATTTTTTAAATTTTTCCTTTTGGATTGCCAACATGCACTTATTTCTGTACTAAATAACCCCAAAAGCCAACAGAAAATACAGAGGATTAAAGGATGGTTCTCCATATATTGATGGGAGTATATTTATTAGTATGAAAAGTTTGATATTTCACTACAAGGTTTCTCTCCCTGACAAATTTCATCTACCACTGATGGTAGTGCTGTTTAAATGGCAATAATTGAATATATTGGCACTAAGGGTGATTATTTTTAGAATTTTTCCTAACACATTTAAGCTTCATCTGGCTAGAATAATTTATTTTTTTTAAACCCAAAGTTTAGTAGGTAAGACTCAAGTGATGATGTGTTCCAAACTACCTTAATCTAAAACTATTTCTACATTTGACTTGTATTTTCCACAATTTTTGCATTGAGAAAACTGGGTTTTTTCTTACCTCAGCAAGAAAATTACACAAATTTGCCAAAAACCAAAATTTACTCTCTTCTCCATCCACTCTTTCCCTAGAAAGTGTTAAGGAGACTCTCTCGTTACCAGCTGTAGTTTAACAAGCAGGGGAAGTGCTCAAAAATCATAAACAAGACTATGAAATCCTTAAAAAGAAATTTTTGGGGCAGATGGTAGCTCCAACAACACGTCTGACATGCTACTACCCAAGAGAAGTTACCATGTCTCTAGTAATGCTGTTAAGTACCCCTGATTTGATAAATTACATTAGTCTGTAAACAAACTACCAAGAAAATCATTGATACGTTTACTTAACTAATATGTCTTGATTTGAACTGAAAGAAGCTAAATTCTCAATTATTTTACTACCAGTTTTCTTGTTTGCTAAAAACATTGGAAAATACGCCTTCATTGAATGCAAGAAAGATAAACCTAAGTGGACTATTCCAATTTCCAGTTGGATCAAAGAGTGGTATTTCAAAACAGGTCAATGCTGCGACAAAAACAATTAATAATAATATGGCTTATGAAACAACAAGTAAACAAATCAGCATGAGAATTAGTCTAACAAAGGATCCTGTCTTTGAGGCAATAATGACAGGGGGTGGTTCTCTCTGTCCTGCTGGCTTCTCCATCCTGCTCCTGAATCCCACCACACTGACAAGAGTTTATCAGGAAGGGACCTGGACACTGGTCCAGCCTCAATTAATCAAACAACTCGCTCTTTTCTTTTTTAACAACCAGAAAAACCTCAGCAAGAACAGTATCAAGGCCAACTAGGTCAGCTCCTTACTCCCGTTCCCAGCTCTGCTGGTATACCACAGACCTGATGGCAGACTGCAGCAGACGCTCACAAAAAGGACATCAAGAAACATGGTAAAGGTAGAACTCAGTATATTCCTACCACCATCACTGATTGTAAGTTTAGGGACTGTGTATTGGGCCAAAAAATTACAGGAGTAGAAAAAGTACTACTGTTCAAACACACAGAATTTAAGACAGTACCTTAAGCAGCACCTAGAATATTTTTATGTGTGATTTAACCCTTGGATTCAGGTTCCATGCAAATTCCCCTTTGTATTACAGAGCACAGTAAGAAAAAGAATAACTTCTAAATTAAAGTGAATGAAAAAATGGTGAAAAATGCATTTTTAAAATACATATTTGGTCTGAACAAAACCTGGAAAGAGAATTGCTTACTGGACAAACCTCCACCTCTCAATAAACAAACCTGTGCAGAGCAGGCAATATTGGAATCACCCCTTTCCTTAGCTCCATGCTGGGATACAGAGGTGGAATGGGCTTCAGGACTGCAGACATTTCAGTCCCCTCAGATCCTACACTCTTCCTTGTTCTTACACACAACATAAACACAAGCTTTCAGAAGCAGAATATGCTGAAGTGATGAAATCTGGCCTCAACTTTTTTTAGTCAACTGCCTATGCTTCAGACTGAGCAGTAACTTGAGCAAATTGGAGAGGAAACAGAAAGGACCAGAAAGCCATACTTAATAGTTTACCTTATCGTTTCAAAATAAAGGCCATGAACTTATTTTACTCTCCCCTACACCAGTCTTTCCAAGTGCTCTCTTTCTCGCTTCCATCCCTACACCATACCAACACTAAAAAGAGAAGAAATTCAGTGAAGTAGCTAAGCCTCTTGGCATTATTCCAGGGAGCTTTCCCAGCTCTATCAGCTGCATTGCTCAGTTGTCTCTGTACGTAAGGGGACAACTTTGTACAGAAAGCCTTTCCCTGGGCCTTTCTTTAACTGTAGTATTGTTTACATCCAGCAAGTTAAAAAGAAGTCCAAAACCTATAAAATATTTTTCAAGCATTGTATTCTTACACACCCTAAAATATGTATTTTCATATGTACATTATTACATGTGTATGCGTGTATGCACAGAAATAGACATATTTATTCATATGTGCTCTTTTACAGACATGTATCATGCTGTTTCATTATTTAAGTCATTAAGCTATTAAATCAAATAATCTTTTTAGGTATTTTTATATTTAATGCCAGAGTAATAGGATATGTAAAGTCTCAGGCAGGCACATTCTGGAACACGTATTAGCCCTGAAAATAAAACAGTTGTTACATTTTCATCCTCAAAAATTGAGAGCAATTGATCAATCAACTTTTCTTTCCTTCACACAGCACTGCAGTGAGGGTTCAAATGAGTACAGACCAAAGGTACTTCAGCAGTACAAAGGCATTATTCAAGTCCTTGCAAGATGTCTCCTTCTTCTACCCTAAGCAGAGATTTCCCAACAAGCCGTGCAATTAAATACAAAATTGTTGCCTGCTTGTGCGCATTGGCTCAGCAAACTGAGGGGACTGTAAGTATCCATGTATTCAGAACATATTAATTTGCCCCATGACTCCAGTACTCCCCCAGAGGCTCACTGGGAACTGTTTTCAATCATTTTTAGGCATTTTAAGATTCTGTGGATGCTAAAGCCCAGTTCTTAAAAATGCTGTTTTCAACTGTGCAATTTTAATATCCTGAATTACAAATGGCTTGAAAAGAACAAGTTGACAGTAAGTCTCTTCCCTCTGAATAGTTGTGGTTTTGTTCTGCCATTTCTAAGTGTAATTCTTGTTTTTTAGAGACGTTTCAGACATGACATCATTCACACAGGTTCCTGTATTTTGATGTTGGTGGTTGCTCAGCTGCCACACTCTGAGAATTCTTTGCAGATTTAGGGATGTATAACTTGAATTTCGAAGCACCCATTACAACATTCATTTTGATACTCACATAATCAGGAAGTGGAGAGTCGTTTGAACCCAGGGAACCTCTCAAGGACTGCGTGGCTTGCTCCAGCACTTTGTTGTGTTTTTTAGACAACAGAGAAAATAGACTGGGGAAAAAGAAATTAAAATAACTTCACAATTATATCCTGAAATAATTAAGACTGTACAGTAAGAAAAGAAGTCTTATTATATACATAAAATTTTTAGAATGCAACACACTATGGTTATGTTATTTTTTTTTGTTCAACATATGGGTAAGTAACAGCAAATTTTGAATCATAAATATTCTATACAATATATGATCTGAAGAACATTTTATGTGCATTATTAAATTCTTAAAGTCAAACTGTCACAGAAGGAATGGTAGACATGCAATTTTTAAGTGCAACACCTCATGCAATACATTGTAATGTACACTTAAGTATCTTGCATATTATCCATTCTAATAACCTAATTGCCTAGAGAGGAGAAATCCAAGTATATGACAAAAGCTTTGGGTATTTCGAGGCTGAGTTATTGCATTTTGCTAGTATACATTATTTTCAAATTTATTTTAGCCTAAGTCAAGGAAAAAAGGATTACTTTAACTTCATAAATAAAAATCTTGTTAAATCAGAGGTCCACATACATACAGAAAAATAAACATATTTTTCTTGCATTTTGATAAAAAGCATGGCAATGGCACTCACAGAGGGTGGTGTAACCCCCTCCCTACAAGGAGAACGGTGCAAGCAGCAGCAGTGGGCAAAGGCCACCAGCTAATGCTCAGCAGCAGCAAGGAGTCAGATACTCCTCTAAAGCCCTGGATAGCTCAAACACGGCTGTCAACTCACAGACAAACCCATCCCCATCTTAGAAGAGCTTCTAAGACCATCGAGTCCAACCATTCCCCCAGCACTGCCAAGGCCACCACTGACCCATGTCTGCAAGTGCCACATCCACACAGCGTTTAAATCCCTCCAGGGATGGGGACTCCACCACTGCCCTGGGCAGCCTGTGAGAGAACAACCCCTTCCATGGAGAAATTTTCCCTAATATCCATTCTAAAACTGCCCTGCTACAACCTGAGGCAATTTGCTCTTGTTAAGAGTCAGATGTTTTTAGGTTTTCTGTGTTTAAAAACATCATTTGGACTTCTTTACTTCTTTTTGGGGCATTACAGGACTCCTATCAGGTTTTCCTAGGATGACTATGTGTGTTTTTAGAGGGTGGAAAGGCTGGCTTGATCAAGAATCAAAAGGGTGACAGGTGAGGGCCTGGCATGGGGTGCCCAGAGCAGCTGTGGCTGCCCCTGGATCCCTGGCAGTGTCCAAGGCCAGGCTGGACACTGGGGCTTGGAGCAACCTGGGATGGTGGAAGGTGTCCCTGCCCATGGCAGGGGATGGGACTGGATGTGCTTTAAAGTCCCTTCCAATCCAAACTATTCTGCGGTTCTATGAACAAAATCCATTTACAAGTGGCAAAATCTACCTCAGTATTATATTCTGGACAGCCTGCATTTTTTGGAACTGGACGAGTGTTTGAAGGCATGTGCTCGCAAGGCTCATCTGCCTCAAGAAATGATCATTGGCACTGGAAGAAGTCCCCTAAATTTTTTTAACTTGTAATGTATCACTCATATTATATCCTTCAGACATGGTAGGAGTGGACTCCTAGGAGTATCAGTACTTGTCACCCCACTGCTGGTCAAGAGACTCAGAAAAAGGCTGTTCCAACACTCCTCACTGCCATGAGGAATTAGTTACACTAACTCACAGCTATTAGTCAATACCACTAGAATATTCCATGTTAAAAGGGGAAAAAGCAACAGAGAAATTAAGATACATTGGTAGCCTTCCACCTTTTTCCCCCTCCCATATTCTGTTATTGCATTCACAGACTGGTATTTTTGTTCAGATCAGTAACTGGAACTGCACACTGGTCCTTGGTAGGAAACAGCAGCACTACTTCTGCAATCATAGGTATCTTTGAAGATTCAGATTTCAGAGATACTGTCATCAGCACCATCTAGTGCTGTGGAGACAAAATAATCAGTTAAAACCAATCTGGTGATGCTTATGATGGGGTGCAGCAAAACCAGGTTAAATCTCGTGTCTGCTCTAGAAGATAATTTCACAAAGAGGAAGAATTTGGAATAAAGCGGATTTGCAACTAGTAGATTCTTCTCCAAAATACATATAGCATTTTGGCTTTAAACGAAATTTAAATACAAACAAGGAAGTGGGATCAAGATTTTGGAAAGTGCATGTGTTCAATGCATGTGAAGAGGAAAATGAACATACAATGGTACTCTGCATGGAACCAGAATACCAAAAAGTAAATTTATTAATTCCAACAGAAATGCAGAGAACTGGGAGGAAATAGAAAGGAAAAGGATGGACAATTTCTTTATATCTTCCTTAAGGTTTGGGGTTTTTTAATAATTAAGTGTACTATAAGTAGAGTTTATTGCATAAGCAAGACCTTGATGACTGATTTCTAGTTCCAAAGGAGCAGTGCAGGGGCTTTTGCTGTCTTCCCCCTTGCAAAATTCTGCTTTCCTGCCACAAGCTCATGTGTTTTGCACCATGCTGAGACACTTCTCTGTGGTACCACTGCCCAAAACACAGATACCCAGGTTAAAAATTCACAACACAGTTCTCTCCTCCATCCATTGGTTATCCTTCTCCAAAGACCATCCCTTAGATAAGCACAAGGGCAGAAATTTTTCATACTAAATTATTCATAATAAAAATGCATAGAACTGCAAACTCCAAGAGCTCCAGAGAAACACTACAGCTAAACAAAGAAAAAAAATATAGGCCAGATATTGTTATTAAGGAATGGATTTGGAGCTCCCAAGGAAGTACCATTGCCTCCTGAATTGGTGTAAAACTTCAATTCCAAGTCATTCACTTATTATTATGCCTCTGTCTCTGGCTCTGAAAATCACCTTGATAAATATCAGACTAATTTTTAAAGTCTCAGCACAGAGTTAGTTACAACCCTCAAAAGGCACTTGTATGAAATTTAGCTCATAAATATCTTTCATCATCAGAAAATGCTGCATTCTAAAGGACATGCCTGATTTTGTGGCAGTCATATCTCCAGCATCTGTAAGGTTTTGGGTTTGTTTTTGATTTTCAGGACATGAATAATGCTATTTTAAAAAGGCAAAAATGCTTTACAACAAGGTTGCTCCCCTCTCCACAACAAGGTACAAGATCCAGAATGGAAACTGAGACTGCCTCCCAAATTGCCCTCATGTGTCTTCATCATATGTCTATTTTTGCCCAACTAAAAGTCGAGATCGAACACAAAAATACATGTATTATGTGGTCACTGAGGGCAGCACACATAGGCTAACAAGAATATGGGTTTTTCTACTGGAATACTTGTCCTCTTTCATCCATTCTTCTCCATTGACTGTCAGGCAGGCTATGGAGCTCAACAGCTCTTCAATCTCACCCATTATGGATGTTTCATAATAATAATAAGTTATGTTCAGGACAATGAAAACATCCCGGTACCCCAACTCATCTTCCCCTCACAGAATTACTTACAAGCCAGTGTTTAGTAAGCAAAACAATAAGTTGGAATAAGAACAAGATGAGATAACAGCTGGCATCTGTTAGGAAGATCAGGAATCAGCAGCTGGCATTATCAGGAGAAATTCCTGGCTGTGAGGGTGGTGAGTCCCTGACATAGGGTGCCCAGAGAAGCTGTGTGCAGCTGGAAGTCTCAAGGTCCCTGGCAGTGTCCAAGGCCTGGCTGGACGGGGTTTGGGGCAACCTGGGATAGTGGAAGGTGCCCCTGACAACGAACAGGGAGATCTTTAAGGTCTTAGCAACCCATACCATTCTGGGAAAATGTGATCTATTACAGGCCATCAAATCACACCGGGGATGAGCTCAGCCAACAAGGAGGACTCAAGGCTGAACAACAATCTCAAGGTCCTGTGGTTGTTTGTTTTTAAGGAATTAAAAACAACATTGGTTTCTTACCTCCCTCCACACAGCAGTTTTTAATTTAACTCAGGGCTGAACTTCAATAAAAATAAAAAAATTAATACAGACTAAAGAGTAATGGTTGCTTAAATACCAGTGAATTGATTAAGTGCTATTTGCACACATGATAAAATTCCAACCAGTAATATATGAACTTAACACTTTCAAAAAGTCAACTCCACAAAGCCTGTAAATCCCAAAAGAAAAAAAAAGCCAATAAGGAGACTCATTTAACAAGTTCCTCAAGAAGTCTGATTTACCTCAGTTTGAAACAGCTCATACAGCACACTTTTCACATCAAAAAAAGAATGTATAAAATGCAGCTTTTATAACAAAAAAATTGGAAAAAAAAGATACGGGAATTAAAAGTAGAAGTTGAAAGGAAATCCAAAGCTAGAATTTGCCAAAACCCTTTCTGAAAGCTTTGGATAATGAGAAGGAAAGGTACCAGCATACTTTATTTTAAGGAAGTAAATAGGATGCTCCAAGATAATGACATGACAGTTCATCCTGAGCATAGTACTGGAACAGTGATTGCCAGACTCATTCCAAGGAGGATCTCACCAGCACTGAGAAATACACCTCGTCAATGCTCTTTCAGTGAGACTGGAAGTAAAATAAAGCACAAAAGTACCCCTGGTGTAACAGGCTTGACACATCATTTATATGTTCTACAGGGGATTTCTTTCTTAATTAAGACAGCTGAATAATAAAAAAGTAACATGGGATGCATTATATGAACTGAGACATCCCAACAGTCTGAAAAATATTCTTAATAGGGCCAAAAAGGAACACATTCTTGGCCCATCTAAATACCAAAAGCTATTTAACACTTGATCAAGCAACCAAAATACTTTCAATATACAGAGAGAATATATAAGGTGACACATACTGATATACATCAAAGGCAAAGAAATGCCAATGGCCTGAATTTGTGCCAGGGAGGTTCAGGTTGGAGATCAGGGAACGGCTCTTCCCCCAGAGGGTGCTGGGCACTGCCCAGGCTCCCCAGGGAATGGGCACGGCCCCGAGGCTGCCAGAGCTCCAGGAGCATTTGGACAGCGCTGCCAGGGATGCCCAGGGTGGGGTTGTTGGGGGGTCTGTGCAGGGCTGGGAGTTGGACTTGGGTGAGCCTTGTGGGTCCCTTCCAACCCAGGATATTCTGTGATTCCATAAAATACTATGGTTTAATTTTGCAAATGGCACAGCCATCACAGGAGTAACAAATGAAGAGAAAAAGGCATTTTAATTAAATTTTTCTTTACCTTTCAAGACGTTGGACACAAAATAAACTTGCTGAGATTTACCGCCGCAAGAAACAATCTAAGCTGCTCCCTAAGTATGAAGGATTTCACCCTGGGAGCAGCAACTAAGGACCACCAGACAGCAAAGAGCTGCCCCTAATGCAACAAAGTTGCTTGCTGAAGGAGTACCTGCCTTTGGTTTTAACAAAAATACGGTCCTTCATGACAAGAAAGACACTGAGGGGCTGGAGCATTTCCAGAGAAGGGAATGGAGTCGGGGAAGGGGCTGGACTCAGGTGAGTGTCAGTCTCTTATTCCAGATAACAAATGATAAGACAAGCAGAAATGGCTCAGATTGTGCCAGGAGGCTTAGTCTGAATATCAGAAAAAGTTTCTTCCTGGAAAGGGCTGTCCAGCCCTGGCACAGCTGCCCAGGGCAGTGGTGGAGTTACCATTCCTGGAGGGGTTTAAAAGCCATGTGGATGTGGCATCTGGGGACATGGGTCAGTGGTGGCCTTGGCAGTGCTGGGAGCAGGGCTGGACTCAAGCTTAGATGTCCTTTCCAACTAAAACAATTCTATGGTTCTATATCCAGTAAAGTTGTGCTGCGCAGCAACTGCCCCCGGCATCCTCTGTGAAAGATTTCAAAACAATCTGAAAATGCAAAGGTTCTAAAGCAGAAAACAGACTTCTCCATGAAATGCTTGAAAACTCATTTATTCAATGGATTTGAGAAAAGATGCAAAAAAAAAAGGGTATTGAAACAGAAACTAAACTATCATTACATGGGCACAGATCTCTCTTACAAAGGAGGTTGAAGCCAGGCTCGAGGTGCAATAAACTCCTATTTGCACTGTCAAAGCAATGGCAGAGAGGGAAGAAAAACCTGGGAGGAAAGAAGAGAACCTCAATACCTAGAGTATGAGATGAGCTTAGACTGGTGCTGTGACACAAAGAAAGAGATGGAAACCTGAAAAAAAGGGGCACGCACAGAAACAAACTGATGACATTAGCAGAGGAAAATCAGATCGAATTATAACACAGCAAGAAGGGGTAAGGATTTGATTTCTCACAATTCAAATTACTACTGAGCTTTTAAAGGTGAATTTTAATTTATTTGAATATCTAGAAATAATCTATCTGTGCTGAGTAAAAAACTACTTGAGGATTAAAGCGCCTCTCCACAGAATTTATTTGAAGCTTGGAAATTCAGATGTTCTGAATTTTTTCTGCTTGCTCTCCCAGTTCAGAAGTGCTGCAAACAAACTGAACAGCACACAAACACAAACCACTATCTGGTGATGGAAAAAAACAGTTCCATGGATCAAAAAATCTGAGGACGAATGTTCTCAAACAATTCAGCAATATTCCATGCTGCTTTTTCTCTCTCCCACCATATACATGCCAAATGTACCATTATTCTCTATTTTGAAGAATTAAAGCCCCAAACACCAAAACCTTGTTACACAAAAAATACTCCTTTTAAACAAAAGGATTTTACAATGCCACAATCATATTAGAAAAAAGTTCTAAAAAATATTTTATTTTTGAAACCTGACATCTAAAAGTTAAAACCACACCTTGATTCCTTTATATGTAAGGAACACTCCTTGGGTTTGAGCTATTTTTTAAAAGGATTACAGCAAAAAAAAGTGTGTGCTGTGGCACAAGAACTCTACACATGGATATGTGCCTGCACAGACGTCTCCAAGCAGAGAACCTGAAATGCCCATCTGGTTGAATAAAAGTCTGTGAAGGGTCATACCAGACATCAGAACAAAACAAATGCACTGTGCTGCTCCACTTGAAATACAATAAATGCATTGTCCCATAGACCTGTATGGGGGACAGGTTGTAAGCAAATGCCTGTCTGTGGGCAATGGAGAAGTGCTCTGTGAGCACTTAAGGAACCCAGCACCGGGAGAAATCCATTTAGTACAAATAAATGCAGAGAAAAATCCCTAAGTTTCCCGTGCTCATGTCTGCTAAAGAGCCCTTGAGGCATTCTGCATTCGAATTATCCAAGCTACAATGGCACATACATTGAAATAAAGAGAGACAATAGCCATGGAGAACTCCAAGGCCTTTGCAGGGCAATTTACTCCATAGAGGGGCACTGCTCTTATTTATTTGAGCCCAACTCTAAAGCCTGGGAGACATTTAGGATCCCAGGAAACAGAACCTAACCAATTAAAATATTAAATAACAGAATAAACGGAAAGTAAGAACACACTTTATATCTTTCTTTCTAATCTTGTAAAGTGAAAAACAACTAAATTCTGCTGAATAAAGATTTGCTATAAGGTCCATCTGGCTTGTGGACATAATGGGAAACCAAGGGACTCACAGTGTACAGACTCCACAAACATCATGGATGTAAATAACATAGTTTGCAGGGCCACACTGATGGACAAAGAGTGTTCAAGGGATCAGGGAATGAAAAGAACTCCCAGATAGTAACAGGTTCACATGAAGAGGGTATTGCCATGTTCTGATTTTGCTGGACAGTGATCAGACTTCTTTCTGCTTTTTTTATCTTGTGCCTTCTCAAAAATATAAGTTTGTGTCCTCTTGGAAACAGGCTGTGTGCCTCAGTTGCCAGCTATTTCAGGGCAAATCCTAAACCACAGAATCTTGGAGTGATTTGGGTTGGAAGAGATCTTCAAGGTCATCCAGTCCTATCCCCTGCCATGGGCAGGGACACCTTCCACTATCCCAGGTTGCTCCAAGCCCCAATGTCCAACCTGGCCTTGGACACTGCCAGGGAACCAGGGGCAGACAGGGCCTCTCTGGAGATCCCGTGCAAGGCCCTTACCCCCACTTCTGAATAAAGAATTTCTTCATAATATCCAAGCTGAACCTTCCCTCTGTCAGTTTAAAGCTGTCCTGTCACTATCTGCCCATATAAAAAGTCATTCTCCTGAGCTGCTCCCTTGGCATCACAAATGGTCTTAATGCAGCCTGGGTAAGAACATTATTTCTATCCCATCTCCCTGTTTAACAGCAACATAAAAGGCCACTCGTTCAATTTTACAATCCTAAACTTGATCATAATAAATTATATACTTCAAGACATCTTCATGACAAAATATCTCATTAATTTTAAAGAGTACCCTTTTATCTGCCACTGCTTACATGTGAGCAGAGATCTGTAAGTCATGTGCTGTAAAGCCATATCAAATTTTGCCTCATAGAGGATAGGCTATTATTTAGAATATTGTTATATTAAGTAGAAAAACATGAAGTCACCATACACTTCTAGGTATATAGGCAAAATCAGAAACAACTTAGAACAATTAAGCGAGGCTTTGCATTAACGAACAGGATTTCCTGCTAAAATGCAGTTAGAAAGACAATGACACTAGAAACAACATGGAAGAAAGGAATTTGATGTGGCAAGACAAAAGCAAATATTTACAAAATAAGCCAAGAGTTTAATTTCCAGAGACCAGGAAATGTATTTTTCAACTGAAGGCATAAATTGTTCAGCATCTCATGGCCACTTTCCAGCCAATGTTGGGAAATGGATGCTCCTATTGCTAGAGAAGCAAAAGGAACAGAAAGCAGTAAATTCCTTCCCCTGTATCTTGGTACAGATCGTTTTATTCCCCTTTTGTCTGGCATGCTAAGCAACATCCTTGTAATTCCACTTACAGGGCAGAGTCGGGCTAGGACCTAACACCAGGTTGTACTGAAATAGAGACTCAGTAAGCAGACTGTGATCAACCATGGACTGAATTCCTGCATACAAATCCTATAGAACATGCTGATTTTGACAGTGTAGTGCTTTGCTGAGCACCATTTCTCTCCTGCACTTTTTTTAATCAAGAGAGTGGCAAGTGGGAAACTAAATTCTGAAAGGCTGAAAGCTAAGGGAGGAAAATGTGTGCAGTCCAGTATAAACAGAAAAGGTGTTTGCAAAGCTCAGACTAAATGCAAGGTTTATTCTGAGCTTAAAATCACAAAACCTGTTTTAGGTGTCTCAGGGTATGCATGCAATTCCTTTCAAGGATCCCTGTGTTTGTCCTGTTACTACTTTATAAGAATATCAAGTGGGCAGAGTCCACAATATTTCTATTTCATCTCCTTGCTCTTAATTCAATAGGGTAAGTGTCTCATAGCTGCTGAGAGATGACATTTGCCTTGAATGAGGACAAAACTCTGGGTGAGAATCAGAGGAAATTGCTGGAGAAAGCATCCTGAGCAAAACTCCCACCCAAAACCCCAACAACAGACTCCTAACAAAGAAACAGCAACATGAAAATCAGAAAGACACTGCAATCATGCAACCTAAGGTCCAAATCCCTGTCCTTTGAGCAGCTTGGATTTGGCACAGCTTTGCTCAAACACACTGGGTGTGCATGCACACATGTATTTGGGTGCTTGCTACACTTGGAAAGAAAATTGCTCTGCCCTCCGAACTCATTCTGACAGGAAAGAGTCTGAGCCCACTTTGGGAGTTAACAGACTTGTTTTGTAGGCAGAAGGTCACAGGGTATGTGTCTTGCTAACAGCCTTCTTTCTTCTAAGATTTAAGCAGAATGTGAGTCTGGAACCTGAGTTCTGTACCCAGAGCCCTCACAGAGCTCACCCCTGGCACACCCCTGGCACAATCCCTTCCTTATGCAGTCGCGTGGGCTCAGTGAGAGTTTGGATTTCAGTGCCCTGGCACAGTTACAATGAATTAATTGTTCATTACGATCTCCTCTGAAGCTTGGAAATAATGTCAGTCATAGAATGGTTTGGGTTGGAAGGGACCGTAAAGCTCATCCCACTCTACCTTCTGCCATGGGCAGGGACACCTTCCACTCTCCCAGGGTGCTCCAAGCCCCGTCCAACCCAGCCTTGGACACTGCCAGGGATCCAGGGGCAGCCACAGCTGCTCTCAGCACCCTGTGCCAGGGCCTCCCCACCCTCACAGACAGGAATTCCTTCCCAATATCCCATCTGTGCCTGCCCTCTGGCACTGGGAAGCCATTCCCTGTGTCCTGTTCCTCCATGCCTTGTCCCCAGTCCCTCTGCAGCTCTCCTGGAGCCCCTTCAGGCCCTGCCAGGGGCTCTGAGCTCTCCCTGGAACCTTCTCTTCCCCAGGCTTTGAACTAACTTCATAAAATCTGAGTTTTAGTATCGAAGCAGAGCAAGAAACAAGCCCCTAGGAGGACACATCATTGTGCTGCAGACAGAGAATACCATTTTTGTCTTATGCCTTTGTCTCCTTTCCCCCTCCTTTCTTCCAGTCCCTGTCCTAAAGGTCTCTTTGACCTGCTTGCTCCACAGGAGGGAGTTTACTGTTTTCCTCACAGACTGACCTTCTCTTTGGCCAGGTGTCCATCCTGATCACATCTTCCTCCCCCCACAGTGATCCTGCTAGTGAGCATGGGAAGCCTCTAGCTGTCTCTCCCTCAACATCACAGTTTGTCTGGTTACCCTATTGACATAAAACCTCTAAAATTTTAACAAACTGGACACATTTTTTGTAAGAAATAAAGAAAATCAGTTGGACCATTCAGTACTTTACAATAAAACCATTGTTATGGATACTACAGAAATGACCAAAAATTCAAACCTGACATAGGTCTCACTTCTAAGATGTTCTCCCAAACATAATTTTGGATGCATGGACTCTCTTTTGCACAACAATGAGGCCACTTCTAAACGTCCAGTGCCCCATAAAGGAAAAAAAATTGAAAGATAACACATTTATATCTGCGTATAACTTCCATAACTCTTCATAGTGGGTAGCAATCTCTTTTTCCCAAATCCAAATCTATAAGTAATTTGCACTGTTAACTGCTGAGAACTTTAATGAGTACCATGGGCTCTGAAAAGAACAGTTATTAAGGAAATGAGCATTTTTTGTCTTACAGATAAAGTCAGATGGCATGTGTACAGTGCTCCTGAGGCCACACAAAGAATAAAGACAATGTAAAAATAACCCCAAACCAGTGAATAACCCTACAGTCAGAACAAAGCACAATGAACAATCACTTAATTAAAGACTGTATTTCACTTTTGAAACAAAGATGGTGAATTAAAACTTCTCAGAAAACCTTAATCTGTTATTTCATGAGCTTGGAGTCAAATTTAAATATTGATCAAGGCAATTTTTAATGTAAAAAGTGCAAAAAGCATAATATATTGAGTGTATTACCACCTCCTTCAGTGGAATACCTCCAACCATATCACATTAGTGATTCTGGCTCAAATATCGTGCTTTACTGAATTTCCAGAAATGAAAAAAATACATAGTTTGAGCTGAAATACTATAAAACCAAAGTCGGAGTTGCATTTTGATCATTCCTCCTACACCTTCACCAGGAATTTCACACTGGATGTTCAATCTTGGTACAAAAACTGCAATTTACAAGGCATGTGTATTCAAACCAGCACATAGAGAATTTCAATTTTCAAATTTTGCTTATGCACTCCTTTCTGAATAAATCATGCCTGACATGAAATACCTTGGAAGGAAGAGAAGAGGACTTTGGGTATGGTACTTGATAACGAACTCAAAATTCACACTACAATATCTGGTATCAAATTATCCACACAGGCTCGAGCAGCAGCCTGTGGGAACCTCTGAGGTTTAACAAGGCCAAGTGCTGGAGCTGCACCTGGGTCGGGGCAACCCCCGGCATCACTCCAGGCTGGGATGAGCAGCTGGAGCAGCCCTGGCAGAAGGACCTGGGGGTGCTGGGGGTGAGAGCTGGACCTGCCCCAGCCCTGAACCCCCCGTGCCCTGGGCTGATCCCCAGCGTGGGCAGCAGGGGAGGGGGGATTCTGCCCCTCTGCCCTGCTCAGGTGAGACCCCACCTGCAGAGCTGCCCCAGCCCTGGGCTCCAACAGCACAAGGACCTGGAGCTGCTGCAGCCAGTCCAGAGGAGGCCACGGAGATGCTGCCAGGGCTGGAGCCCCTCTGCTCTGGAGCCAGCCTGGGACAGCTGCGGGTGCTCACCTGCACAAGAGAAGGCTCCAGGGAGAGCTCAGAGCCCCTGGCAGGGCCTGAAGGGGCTCCAGGAGAGCTGCAGAGGGACTGGGGACAAGGCATGGAGGAACAGGACACAGGGAATGGCTTCCCAGTGCCAGAGGGCAGGGATGGATGGGATATTGGGAAGGAATTCCTGTCTGTGAGAGTGGGGAGGCCCTGGCACAGGGTGCCCAGAGCAGCTGGGGCTGCCCCTGGATCCCTGGCAGTGTCCAAGGCCAGGCTGGACGGGGCTTGGAGCAACCTGGGATAGTGGAAGGTGTCCCTGCCCATGGCAGGGTGTTAGAATAATACGGACTTTAAGCTTCCTTCCAACCCAAGCCATTTTGGGATTCTATGACTGAGTGTATGCACCTACATAAAACACCCACACTTCCTCCCAGTGAGGTATTTGTTAGAAATACTTCTCCTCTCTGCAAATAGCACTGATGTGCAGATACACATACTCTGAAAAAGATGAAATGCTTAAAAATTTTCAGAAGCACATGAAGGTACTACTACTTGAAAAATGGAAAAATGCAAGAAAAACACAGAATAATGTCAAATAATGTAACATCAAATAATGTAACATATCAAGTGTTTTTCAATACAAGACCAAGATTAAGTTTAATGTCTATTACTATATCCATCCTGCAACAACATAGTACTTGAAAAATAAGTATCTCAAATAAAAATTGTTTACACCCTTCATTGTAATGTCAGTATCATCTCCTTTGTTGCATTTCTGTGAATTTCAGTTCTTAGAAACAAACCTGTAAAAGGTAGCCTGCCATAGATAAACCACTTCTCAAAGGAAATTTGAGGTCAAAACAGATAGGAAATTAAAGATAGGTATTTTCATCCTTAAAAATACTGCATCATCAAAAGAAAACATTTATCAAAAATATTAAATTTTTTGTAAGAGATGTTAACATAGAGTCAGAACCCAACAGCAGTGGATGCTGAACAAAACAAGGGATAATGAAGCATTTCATAAGAGTGCTATTCACTATGGAAAAAGCTACAGTTAATGACCTACACGGAGGTTAACTTGGCTTTAGGAAGTCCCAGCCTGCCCTTGCCCAGTTCAGTGTAAATGCTGTGCCAACATCCTGGGAAATCGGCCCACAGTATTTTCTTAACTCCTGTTGTTTAACATTTCTCTTTATTTTCTTTATTTCTCTCCTCTTGGTAGCTTCAGCCTCTCAACAGAACCCATGTCCTTTCCTGTGTATGTCTGAGAGATAATGTCAGGGCCTTTCACCTGCTTCATTTTCCACGTATCTTTATTATGAACAGTAAAGTTGACCTTCCTAACATCACATCCTAAATTCACAGTATTTAGTGATTTTCCCCGCCTTGTTCTACAGCTCATAAAAAAACCCCAAAAAACAAACCATAAAAGGGGAAAAACAACCTGTGAAGTACCACTGGAAGGATTTAAAAGATCTGTGAATGTGAAACTTTGGGACATGGGTTAGTGGTGACCTTGGCAGTGCTGGGGGAATGGTTGGACTTGATGTTTTTAGAGGGTTTTTCCAACCTAAATGATTCCATGAAATATAGAGCAAGGACCTAGAAAGGTTAAAAACACAACTCCAGGGAACAGCATATTGGAATCAAGAATATACCATGGTTTCCAGCCTGTACAAAAGCATTTAGAAATACACTACAGGCAGTTTGAAATGCTCTGGACCAGTCATCGTTGCAGGAAGATGACAGTTTTGGAACAGATCATCTGGAAGCCTTTAAGGAAGGAAAAATGTTTGCAGCACCAAATTGTCCCAGCTTTTGTCTCCATCACCACCACTGTGCTCCCAAACAAACACGTGTGATCAAAATCACCATAGCTCACAGCAGGAAAAGGCTTGTCAGCATCCTGAAGGAGCTCCAGCTTGGACCATCCCCTCATCTTTTATAAAAACACTTCCCATATCTAGCAAAAGTCACATCTTACCCAAGTTTCACAATCCAACCTTGACAGAGCTGAAACGCAATTCTGTTTCTTCACTCTAGTCTGCCTGTCAATGTTTTTAATGTTATTCTTCAGTGAAAAAGCTGTTACAGACAATAATGGTGAGATCTAGAAATGTTACATGGGCATGAATAGCCCTTATCAAGAGAAAACAGGTTTTATTTTAGGTAAAGCTTTAAAGCTATTGTTCATTACACTTCAGTAGGAAAAACATCATTTCCCACATACACTGTCATCTGGAATTACCTTACCCACTACTGAACTCGTCACTCTGAAGAGAGATTATTTTATTGCCTTTAGACTTCCTCAAGTCTCAGGATTGGTGGGACAACTAACACAGATTTGATTTAATGATTTATTTCAGCATTCTTGCAGTTGTGCAATATTTTTCCATCTTAAAAACTAACATGATAGCTTTTAAGTCCCAGTCCTTCAAGCTGCACAGTAATTAAATTTACATTGTCTTCAATTTATTTGGAAATTAACCTCCTTCCCACAGAAAAAGAGGTTGTGCTTTACCTCCCACTCAGTTTTATAAATCTTATTCTGCTGTGTAATTCTTTCTGCCTCTATCAATCCAAAAATCCTCCTAAATTCCAAAACATTGCCCTCCCCAAAATGTACTTTTAAAAAGACACATTTCTGTGATGTTCCAGGTCATTCTCTGTTTTTCCCAAAGTTAAGACAACACTTCCAGGAACTGACTTCATGATGATAAAGCAACCACTAACAAATTTCATGTTCTATACCCTACAAAACCCAAGTACAACTGTCATGGGTTGGGATATTACTTCCACTCCTGCTTGGGAAACAAATGCTAGGTCATGGGATCAAATATAAACTGTATTTCAATGGGATATTCAGAAGAGACACAACAAGAGTCTTTCTAGGCATGTACAAACATCGTTCTGAATTTCTATTTACCCAGGTAACAGAACCACAAAATCACAGAATCATTTAGGTTGGAAAAAACCTCTGAGACCATCGAGTCCAAGCTGTGCCTGATGCCTGCCGTGTCCCCAGCCCGGAGCTCTGAGGGCCACGTCCAGGCCTTCATTGGACCCCTCCAGGGATGGGGACTCCAAACCTCCCTGGGCAGCCCCTGCCAATCCCTGACCACCCTTTCCATGGGGAAATTCCTCCTCCCATCCACCCTGAGCTTCCCCAGGCCCAGCCTGAGGCCGTTCCCTCTCCTCCTGTCCCTGTTCCCTGGGAGCAGAGCCCAATCCCTGCACCCTCCTGTCAGAGAGTTGTGCAGAGCCACAAGGTCCCCCCTGAGCCTCCTTTTCTCCAGGCTGAGCCCCTTTCCCAGCTCCCTCAGCCGCTCCTGGGGCTCCAGCCCCTTCCCCAGCTCCGTTCCCTTCCCTGGACACGCTCCAGCCCCTCCATGTCTCTCTTGTCCTGAGGGGCCCAGAGCTGTCCCCAGCACTGGAGGTGCCTCAGCAGTGCCCAGCACAGATCACAGTGACAACCAAACCCATGCAGATGAGTTTTTCCGGCCCTGGTGGTGTAATCTGGATTAATGCAAGGCCAGAACTATCCCGGATGCTGAAGCAATTTATAAATGAGAACAACTATACAGACAGTATAAAGACTCGCAAAGATAAAATCAAGATAATCATGGTATTTTACAATTAAGCCAAGTTGTGACAGGGTGATGAAGTAGAGACTAGATAAATGGACAGGGAGGTGGGCAGAAACCTGGCTAAACTCAACGGGTCAGAGAGCTACACTCAGCAGTACAAAGTCCAGCTGGAGCCCAGCCATAAGTGGTGCACCCCATGAACTGACACCGGAGGAGGCCACGGAGATGCTGCCAGGGCTGGTGCCCCTCTGCTCTGGAGCCAGCCTGGGACAGCTGCGGGTGCTCACCTGCACAAGAGAAGGCTCCAGGGAGAGCTCAGAGCCCCTGGCAGGGCCTGAAGGGGCTCCAGGAGAGCTGCAGAGGGACTGGGGACAAGGCATGGAGGGACAGGACACAGGGAATGGCTTCCCAGTGCCAGAGGGCAGGGATGGATGGGATATTGGGGAGGAATTCCTGTCTGTGAGGGTGGGGAGACCCTGGCACAGGGTGCCCAGAGGAGCTGTGGCTGCCCCTGGATCCCTGGCAGTGTCCAAGGCCAGGTTGGACGGGGCTTGGGAGCAATCTGGGATAGTGGAAGGTGTCCCTGCCCATGGCAGAAGGTGGAATGGGATGGCCTTTAAAGATCTCTTCCAACCATTCTCTGATTCTGGGACCAATGTTTTCCAACTTCTCCACTGATGACCCAGATGGTGGGGCAGGCTGCAGCCTTGGCAAGTTTGCAGGTGATACAGAACTGGGAGGAGAAGCTGATGCTGATGATGGTTGTGTTGCTAGAAGGACAAGGACAGGCTGGATAAACATTCCAGGAGAAATCTTATGAAGCTATGAGGGGATGTATCAGATCCTGAGTGTTACAGCACAACCAGACATAAAGCAGCTTTGCAGCAAGGGCCCCCAGGCTCCTGGGGAACATAAAATTGAAGGTACACCAGCAATGGACCCTCACAGCAAAGAAAGCCCTGGGCACCACGGGCTGCATGAGGCAGAGCCTCACCAGCCCACTGAAGAGGTGATCTCTCCTCTTTGCTCAGCACTGAGAAGCCTCACCTGGAGCACTGGGCTCCCCAGCAGCAGAGACGTGCAAACACTGCAGCAAGTCCAGCAAAGCCCCATAAAGATGATGAAGGGACTGGAGCTCCTGACATGCAAAGAGAAGCTGAGACACCTGTGATTAGCCTGAGGAAGAAAAGGCTCAAGGGGGTCTCATAACGTACAAATATCTGATGGATGACAAGGTCGTGTTAGGTCATAGGTAGGACTTGATGATCTCAAAGGTCTTTTCCAATCTAGATGATTCTGTGATTCTGATGGGAAGGTGCAGAGATGATGAAGCCAGACTCACTGGTGCCCAGAGAAAGGACTAGAGGAAATGGGCCCAAATTGAAATAGAGGAAATTGCATTTAACTGTAAGAGAAAAACCACAAGTTACTCAGAGAGCTTGTGGAGTCACCATCTTTGGAGATATTAAACATCAACTGGATGTAGCCTTGGGCATGCAGCTCTTGGTGACCCTGCCTTGGACATGACAACCTCCAAAGATGCTTCCCAACCAAGCACTTTGGTGATTCCCTGAAATGATTGAGCACAAACACTGAGCACTATTCCATAAACAACAAAATGCAAGGAAAATTGCCTGCTGGGAATGAATACCAAGTCAATGTAGAAACCTGTAAAGCCACAGCTGCAATAAAAAGCACTCTGGGAAATACAGAAAACATACTTCAGGGTAAAATCCTACAGTAGCAAGAGGATGGCTTGTTGATTAATTACAAGAATGCAGCATTGGAAAGATGTGATTTTATTTGTTAGGTTGGGAGTTTTGTATAATCACCAACTTTTAAGTTTTGCTGGGTGAATGTCACACTAAAAGCAAGGACTTGCATCTTTTTGCACTCTAGTGAAAACTTCAATCTATGTTAAATTCCCTTAAAAGTCTTCTGCAAAACTGAGGAGCAATCACTGAATTTTCACCAAACGGAAGTCAAAAACCCTACCACACTACTGCTGACAGGCCCATTAGAGGTATCTTGCCATATCTTACCTATGAAACTAGATTTTCCTCATTTACAAAATATTCTGATAACTAATACAGAACATGAGCAAGATGTAATACTGCACATTATGCACCTAGAAGTATTTAAGGCAACCAAGTGCACAAGGCAGGAACATTAAATCTTTAAAATTTTTAAATCTTCTTTCATTAGTTACATGTATTGAACCAGTTTTCAGCTACACTGATGCCCCAGAAAACTTTTCCAGCAGAAGAAAAGCCAAATGCTAATCACGGTCCTGGAGGTTACACTGGGGCTGCAGGATTAGTCATCTTTGGAAACCAGTTGTGGTTGTTCTTATTTTCCTCTCCCACTGCTTTTTCTGATCTGTGGCTGCTGCAGTGGGAGCATTCTCATCAATGTTTTCTCATAAATTCAGCTTACAAACACGAAAGAACAAAAACACTTAAGAATAGCTCACAGCTCTCACCCCCTACATCCTGCTGCAGAGTGGGGATCCAAAAACTCCTTACACAACTTAAATCAATCCTTTGGAGGATTGGAATAAAGAGCTGACTAATTCTTCCCCCCAAGCTTCTCTCTGCATTTCTTGGTCAAATAGGCTGTGGTGAGGAAGGGCGATACCAAAATGTGAGAAGACATAATAGTTCTTGCTGTCAGATGTTCTCAATGGAAGCCAGAAATGAAAAGAACAGGAGGAGTTGTTCTTACAGTGTTGTTAATTCTGCAAATCTGGAGTGGTTTGGGTCACTTAGGTCAGCGTGAATGGATCTTGGTGCCCGTCGCCAAGTTTTCAGGTGCTACACCTTCAATAGGCAGGTCAGCAATGTCCCCTGTTTCCTCCATTCAGCTCTGCTCCTCCCCATCCTGTTCCAGCCACGTGGGGAGGAAGGCCAGGTCTGCAGGACCCAGCAGCTCGGGAGCTCTGCCTCTGTTGTATTGTGCTTATGACCCCTCACTGGTGGCACCTGCCTCTTTGATGGAGAATCACTGATTTAGATTCAGCAGCTGGGCAGCTGAGAGACTACCCAAAACTACTTCAGAAGGAGAATCATGAGGACGATGCCTCTAATCACTTATACAGTTAATCAAATATTAAATAAAGAAGACTTTTTAATAAAAGAAACCGAACTTTCCACACTCATGCTATCCACAGCTGCAGTTAATTAGAAGAATAGAAACTCTCAGGTATTTTCACTAAGCAGGTCTGCCCTGTGGCTCCTGTGCAGAACATCTCTGCAGCACATATCACAACATCTGCTTTCAGACGACTTGGGATTACTGGAAAAACCCTTGGGTTTTACTATATAAGATTTATCTCCTGGACTCATCACTTTTAAACTGACATACCAGACCCACATCAGCAGACCACTCAGCCATCCTTCTTACACACAACATCCCATAAACCAAATTATGTTTCAAGTGAAAGCCTCCTATGAAGCTACGAGTACGTTGTGAGGTTCTCCCATTTTTAACTGCACTGTTGATTCTTGGAGTTATTGATCAAAAATTATTGCTAAACTAAAATTTTATGTATCTTATGAAGTGGGACACTTTGCATCCAGCCTTAAAAGCCTAAAACTTTAGATCTCTTGCCCTCTACATTAACAAAATTAATCTCCTGTTGCTTCTGTTCTTCAGAGTCCTTGACCAAAATTTAAAATTTTGTTCATCACCACTGTTCATATGCACAATTTTAATCTCTTGAGGTCATCTATCTCTGTCTCCAGGAGACACCTGAAAAGACGTTTGCTCCACTGTTCTTCTTGTGAATCATTTGTTACTCAAGGTTTGCAAAATTCTTTGAAATATTTTGGTACTGAGGGTACTGCCCAGTTCCAGGTAGACACCCAGATCTCTCTCAGGAGACCCGTGTATGTGGCTTAAACATTTAGTTCTCAACTGATATCAAGATGTAGATACTCCTACTTAAAAGGGAAAAAATAATATACGTTCTGATGCTTCAGGCGTTCTGACTGGAACATCTTAATCAAAATTATCAGTTGTGACAACTCTAGCTGCAGTCAATACTTTCTTTAATTTGATAAATTGGAAGATGTTTTGAATCAGTAACATATGTTTGTTATTTTCTAAGTGAATAATTTTCTATATTTAGGCAATAATTACACATTTTACTAAGCTGCTTTTGCTAGACAAAGTTCATGCAATGCTGTTTGGGAGATCCAAACAGACACCAGTGCATCACCTAGATGGAGAAAGCCAAGAATCCCTGCAGGGCACTCCCTGCTGCCAGTGGCAGCGACTTAAGGAAGCTGCTGGAGAGGTGCACCCAGTGAGGTCAGCAGAGACTACAGAGGGGCTGGACTTCAGCAAGGTTTTTGTGTCTAAGGATAAAACTGGCCGAGATGAGCATAAATTCTTTCTCCTTTCAGCTATAAGCTGTTTCAGTATATTCAGCCTGACACGCATTTTGTTAGCATTCTCCTGAGCTCTTCAGGCAAGCTATGGCATTTTTCTCCTTTTACTCCCAAAACAATAGCTTATTTACATACTTACCAAAGAATAAGACACCCTCCCAGTGCTGATTAAATGCCAGACGCTACGTAGGAACGCAAAACCCCCGGACTCTGAACATACTGCTACAATGGAAATGTGTGAAAGTAATTTTGTTCTAGTTTCATCTCATGGGAATGTGGGCTCATAAGCATCCAATTAAAAATAATTCTGACTAGTTGAGATGTGTTATAGCTTTACATGCTAATGTGGTAGAATGCGTCTAGAACATGCCTGTGATGGATTTTTACCAGGGTGGGAGGAATAAAGATTATTATAGAGAGAGAACATTACTCTTGCAATTTTTTGCCTTTCAATTTCATTTTTTGTACATGAGAATGTAGGGTTTTGGCAACCTCTGCTGCTTTGTACTATTTGGGTCCAATCACCTGGGGAGCCTGAGAAGACATAATTTTTAATGGGAAAATTCCACATCAAAATGCAGTCTTTTAAAGAGATCTGTAAAGCAAACAAATCAACAAAATCCTGCATGGCAATCTGCCTGTAACTTCCATTTTTTATGCCAAAAGAAGCCACTTTGATTCGCTCATCTGACACAAGGCATAAGAATTCCCTTAGCTACTTCCTCCTTCAAGTCCAGTAGTTTTGGTTGGACTTGGACATATCTTTCAGGAGAGCATCCAATCTCATTTAAAAATTCCAATCTAGGGAAATCTAGAGCCCTTGTTAAACTATTCCAGTGACTCACACAACATGTGAAAAAAAGATGGACCAGTCTCAGCTGGGTTTGCTTTCCAGCTACTGGAGTGCATTGCATTTTTGCATAGGATCACAGAAACTCCTGAGCTGGAAGGGACCCACCAGGACCATCCAGCCCAGCCCCTGGCCCTGCACAGACCCCCCAACAACCCCACCCTGGGCATCCCTGGCAGCGCTGTCCAAACGCTCCTGGAGCTCTGGCAGCCTCGGGGCCGTGCCCATTCCCTGGGGAGCCTGGGCAGTGCCCAGCACCCTCTGGGGGAAGAACCTTTCCCTGATCTCCAACCTGAACCTCCCCTGACATACCTTATTAAAGAGCCCCTTATTGAAGGATTTATTTACCCTTAATCTTCCGAATAATTTAAGGAGTAAACTCATAAAAATGCCATAGCGTACTTCTGATTTCTTTCAAAGTCAACCTGGACCTTTTATCTTGGAGCATGATCTATGTGTGTGGAACTCCACCAGCTTTATCAAAATAGACCTTGCTTTCATCAAGCTCAGGCAATTACATTTTTATATCAGCAATCTCTCCCCTTCACTGATCACTCCTTCCCTAAAAACTATTTTTGATATTTAATTTTAAATAGGGGAGGACTTAACAAATCAATGCAGAGCATTTCCACTAGACATGCACCCACCTGATAAGCATCCAGTTAAACTCTATTTGAGACCTGCAAGCCAGGCAATTCTTCACCCAGTGAATACCCACAGCATCGATTTTATATCTCACTGGTTTCTTGATCATTATGCTGTGCAGTACAAAGATAAATAATCTGTAATAGAATTATTTATAAACAATTGTGCTCTGCCAAGTCACTCTATGTTGAGTGTAAAGTGATCCTTCCATAATAAACAACTGCAAGCCTTCAATAAAATTATGAGCAGCTGACTAAAAATCACAATCACAAAGCAATAAAAAGTTATATTCATTCAACAGCCCTCTGACCTTTATTTTTTTTTAATTCTATTTTTCCCTCAAAGAAAAATTATTAAATGAGCTGGATTTTCGGGAAATGTTGTTCCACACCAACACAGCAGCCAAAATAGTCTCATCTCCTGACCTGTGCCCGCAGCTCAGAAACTGAGTCCCCACAAGCCATCTTGCATGGAAGCTCAGAGAACAGAGTTTCCATAGAAATTTACAGGCCACTCTAGAGAAATCTCAGCATATGGGTACTGACAAACCAGCCTGAATCCTTGAAGAAATATTAATGCAGTTTGTCTTTTTTTTCTTTGACCATTTTCACTTGTTCTTACCTCTATTTACTTCTTACTTAATTAAATTCTGTCAGCTGTTCCACGATCTGCCTAAGACTAAAGTTTAAAATACACCATAACCAGTGAAATCAATTACTATCGACTATTACAGCAACTCACAGCACTGAGCAGGCATTGAAAATAAAAAGTAAAACTGTGTATATTAAACCCAGTAGGAAAAAGACCATCTTTGAGACTCCAAGTTAAACACTGGCAATGGCAGCAGACAGAATTTATCAGTGGCACAAGACAAAAAAATTTGTTCATTGTCACAAAAATGTACCATTTCCAACTCTGACATTAAAAGCTGGAGAAATTATGCCACATGTTTCAATAAGAAGAAAAATTTCTCAACCCGCCCCTAACAATACTCCCTGATAACACAATGACACTGCAACCCCTGAACGGTATCAATCCTGTTCCCATCAGCCTCTCAGCTTGGCAGGATGCTGAGCAGAGATCACTGAATGGTGTTCAAGGGAACAGAAAGGAAAAAGGGAAGGAAAAAGACCCACAGATCATTGGTCAAATGCCAGCTTTGGAAGCCAAGTGCAGAATCTTATTAAAATATCCTGCAGGAAAAGAATGTTTTTGTTGGGGCGCCCTCTATGAAGGCATCTTCCTGGTCCCTCCAGGAACCGCCCTTCGGAAGTCCGTCCCGCCTACGACGGTGGGCGGACGAATCTGATTCAGGGGGCAGTTCTTTGGGAGGATCCCTTGACATAGCAACTGTGTAAACGCCACGCCTCCCCTCGTTGTTCCCGCCCTTTGTTCCAGAACCTTCCAAGTTGTACGGTCCCCCATTGGAGCATGTTGAAGATCTCCTCCCCCATGTTAACGCCATTGGTTGTATGTTCCATGTCTCCGCCCAGCCGCTGTTTCTCCATTGGTTGTTCCCTTGTACTCCTCCCCTTCTTCCTCCGCCTTTTAAGCCTCTGCACAGACCCTGCTCCCCTCAGACTTCCCTGGATCTCGTTCCCCAATAAAGCCGTCACTGTCGGAAGTCTCCGCTTCGCTGCCTCTTTGCTTTTGGGGCTCTCGGGCTTTTCCATCTGCCTCCTCTGCCCAGGGGGGAAGAGCACAGAGCTGCCCGCCTGCGCTGTGCCCGCACGGCAACGCGGTTGGCTCTACTTCGTGTCTGCAGGCAGGGCACAAGGCCGATCTCAGGGAGCCAGGCGGAGCTCCCGAGGCTCGCCGCCCCGGCCAGCGTGTCATGTTTTTAGTCAGTATTGTGAAAAAAACCCCACAGTTTATTTATTTTTGAAATGCACTTAAATCTACCAAATTTTTACATCTATTGGAGAAATAAATTTTTCTTTGGGGAAAAATATTTTAAACTATGCTATCTACCATTCCAAAAATAGCTTGTTTTAGTGATAAATGAAGTGAAGCTGGTTCTCGTCTGTGACAGATCCAGATTCTGCCATCTTCATTACTCTACTTCTAATCCTATGACAAATGTGGGGCCATTCATGAAAGCCATGACAGGTTAAGCTCACTGTGAAGTACGGATCAGTGTTTGTCCTATCCCTGGAAGTGCTCCAGGCCAGGTTGGACGGGGCTTGGAGCAACGTGGGATAGTGGAAGGTGTCACTGGTCCCTGGAAGGGGGTGGAATGGGAAGGGCTTTAGGGTCCCTTCCAATCCAAAGCATCTAATGACTCCAAGCAAGGTTGACATATTGACTATTTTACTTGCACTAAGTTAGGGTGAGTTTTTTACATTGACTGCCTAAAAACTCAATGGCAACAAATGCTCAGGATTATCAGAGAAAAAGAATCCACACCCGTCAAGCCCCACTGGAAAGAATACGAATTGCTGCACATCTCCACATAACATTAATCCATGTAAAAGCCACTTAAGGTTCAATAATAAACAAATCTGCCTCACGTTTTTCCCCACTCTCCCTTCACAGACTAAAGTCAAAGAGAATATATCAGAGTTGCAAATGTTTAAGCTGTTTTTGAGGATGATACCTTGACACCTTTCCTGCAGTGCCAGGTCAGTAATCCACACCAGGACAGAGGACTGGGATCCAGGCCCTATGCCTCAGCACAGATCACACTCCAAGGGAAAAGGAACTGGCAACTGGGTAATGAGTTCAAGTTGGCTTTAAGCAGCACTTTACCATCAGGTTGCAGCAACAGAACCATTTCTGGTAATGAACAGCATTTCTCAAAGCTAACCTCCAAGGCCCTGATCCTGCTAAGGCGGCACATTCTCAAATGAATGTAATTGCATAATGCCATTGACTCTGATGGCATGGGAGAAGGATGGCTGCAAAGCTGATCCTCCATACAATAGGCCAGAACACTTCTGAAAGGGAGCATTGTAATCCTATAAGACACATTTTGCTGTTTAAACAAACCTAGCATTAAGAAAGAAAAGATAAGCAAAATGGGTAAACTAAATGTCAATTGGATATTGTATTTCTTAGTCTTTTTTATCTGGGCAAAAAACCACAAATTTAAATTAATCCATAATAAATTTTAGCTCTGCTACTTTAAGACATATTTACCCAATTTACAAGGCTCAGCAAAACTGTATTTCCTGCTTTCACACACAGCATCAAGCTCGCTGTGAAACTAAAACTGACCAGAATTTGTTCAGCATCCCAGAACTAATCATTGCTTGTTAGCTGCCTCTTTGCTAGTACATGCACTACGCCAGTCTGCCTTCAAAAGCAATTTTCCTGAGCTTAAATGCAACCCAAAGAGGTTTAAAACAAAACAGGAACACACACGAGCTCTAAAACATGACATGATGAACACGCAATGCAAAAGGAAACAGTTACGAGTGGCAAACATATCTCACATCACAAAGCACAGTTGCTGCAATAAACAACATATAGCACAGTCTCCACAGAATTATTAGATATTAGAAATTTCACATTACAAACCCAGGTTCAATATTTATGCTATGCTAATACTGTGCCTAATAAAACATATATTGTATCCACTATGTTTCTAGAATTTGCAAGAGACCGAAAGCAACGCTGGCACTAAAACCAAATGAAAGATACCTGGAAAACTGGTACTGCGGGCTTGCTCCCCATGGGATAGCAAAATATGTGCTATTTTGCATTCCCTTCTCCCTGCTTTAACCAATATTGGCTGTCCAGTAAGTGTGGCGTGTGGTGTGCCTGTGTGACATGTCACCACCAGGATCTCACACACATCCATGGTACATTGAAAACCTTAGAAACACAGAAAGGTTTGGGTTGGAAGGGACCTGAAGGGCCATGTATTACCACATCCCCTGCCATGGGCAGGGACACCTTCCACCATCCCAGGTTGCTCCAAGCCCTGTCCAGCCTGCCCTTGGACACTGCCAGGGATCCAGGAGCAGCCACAGCTGCTCTCAGTACCCTGTGCCAGGGCCTCCCCGCCCTCACAGACAGGAATTCCTTCCCAATATCCCATCCATCCCTGCCCTCTGGCAGTGGGAAGCCATTCCCTGTGTCCTGTCCCTCCAGGCCTTGTCCCCAGTCCCTCTGCAGCTCTCCTGGAGCCCCTTCAGGCCCTGCCAGGGGCTCTGAGCTCTCCCTGGAGCCTTCTCTTGTGCAGGTGAGCACCCGCAGCTGTCCCAGGCTGGCTCCAGAGCAGAGGGGCTCCAGCCCTGGCAGCATCTCCGTGGCCTCCTCTGGACTGGCTGCAGCAGCTCCAGGTCCTTGTGCTGTTGGAGCCCAGGGCTGGGGCAGCTCTGCAGGTGGGGTCTCACCTGAGCGGGGCAGAGGGGCAGAATCCCCCCTCCCCTGCTGCCCATGCTGCTTTTGAACATGTTTTATCCAAACATTAATATATTTGCATGTAAAATGTACCAAAATAGTAATGACAACTATAATTCTTTGGTAAGTACAAAGACAGGCAACACCATCTGTGGGTATCAAAACATCTTTAGAAACCTGCTGCTCAGGGCTAAGTTTTATATTCTTTGCCAGGAGCACTGGACAGAAGGGTGGTGATTTATAAATCAAAGTAATTAATTACCCTCTGCCTTCAGTAATTTAGAAATGCCAACTCTTCTCTAAACAGGCTGATCACACAATAAAACACTGCAGTACTTAATACAGGATGGATGCATGGATTCACATAAAAAAACTTTTGACACCTCAATTATTCTGTTGTATTTGATGCTATTTACAGACCTAGACAGGCAAATTTCCTGAGCATACAACTTTTGTAATCATTCAGTACCAAAACAACAATAGAGCATTAGCCATTTAAAGCTGCTACCTCTATATTTTTCCAGCAGCAATTCTTATTTCAAATCCTCTGTTCTCTTCCTATCTCAAAAAAAGATAACCTGCAATGAAAATCTGAGATTTTACAGTCTCCCAGATTGATGTATTCTGTTGTATCTCAACTGATGTATAAGTCCCATTCCAAAAAGTGATACCAGTAAAAAATTTCTCCATCAGTTTTGTGCAGGGAATAACTAGATGAACATTTTGCTCTAAAAATTTCACAAGCTTGTTACATGAAAACACATATAGTGTTATCAGTGCTTATTTTCATCCACAGAACACCTGAAAGATCCAATATTCATGGAGTAGCACTTAGTCTCCCAAGGATGATTTTGGCCACTTAATGTGTAGTACTATCACTGTACAGAATTACCAAAATTTCATGGAAACAAGCTGGTAAAATTACACTATTTCTTTTACATTTTCAGGATATCATTCCTACATTACATCTAAAAGATGATTTTAGTGTAGACTGCCCTTATTAGTAGTATTCATTTTAAAATAAGCCTTTGAAATTGCAGGCTTTTGACTACTTTAATACCATATCCCTGTTCCAAATTAATCTGGAGAATGCCCCTGGGACAGCTAGATTTTCATCTCCTGTTGAGATCTTCAGAGTAATTCTCCATCATTATGTACTACTATAAAATTTTTTCTTTGTACAAAAAGAGCTATTTCAGCTTGCATGCCGTATTTTCTTCCCTTGACAATCAAGCTGGTTTTACTTATGTTTACTGTGTGGTCTCTTGCTATTGTATGCTGGCTTAGCTGGGAAGCTGCATTTCCACCCTGGATGCTTTCCATGTTCTGATCAATTTTGTCATGCAATTTTTCCCTTGTTTGCCCAAAGCTTGTAGGATCTTGGTTAATATATTTAATTGTCCACAGCATCAACAATGAAATAGTAAAACTTAAATTTTTAGTTGGAGTAAACAGCTAAGAGAAATTCTTTGGGTACGGCAAGTAGGACGTACTTTTAAATTCACCCTTTTTACAGTTTCTGTAAAGCATTTATAATTCTGTATCACGAACAAGAATTTGGGGCTGATGAATTTTCATCATTCTTATTCTGTATAATTAAAAGTGATCAGACATAAAAACAAGAGAGTTCCTTCTTAATTGTCAGTCTCTTCTCCCAAGTAACAACCAAAAGAAGGGGAAATGGACTCTGTGTCAGAGAAGGTTCAGGTTGGATATCGGGAAAAATTCTTAACCCCAAGGGTGGCCAGGCACTGGCACAGCTGCCCGGGGCAGTGGTGGAGTCCCCATCCCTGCAGAGATTCAGAATCCATGTGGATGTGGCACTTGGGGACATGGGTCAGTGGTGGCCTTGGCGTGCTGGGGAGTGGTTGGACTCGATGGTCTTGGAGGACTTTTCCAGCATAAACAATTCTGTGATTAACTGCCAGGAAAATTTCCTGAACTTGAGGAAAAAGCTCTATCATTTCCATTTTTGAAAAGCAATTTATATAGACAATATTACAAATAAAACAATGGTGTCAAGGAAGTATTAGACACTTGCATGTAAGACAACTCAAATATCTGCACCAATTCCAAACACTATGCAACCCCAATGGAAGTTTTGTGAATCACAGCTCACGTACCTACGTCAAGTGTTTGGAAATGGATTAAAATACTTTAACATAAAAAGCAAAGTGTCCAAAGGCCAAAGAATTTGTGGTCTAAATTTGAAAAGACAAACCCAAACCATTATTAGTCTCCCATTTCTAACACACTCCTTAGATATATACATCAAGGATGCCATAAAGACATAAACCATCTCCCCTTATATTCATCAGTTAATTGAAAACATGCACAGATCAGTCACAGGGCATGCAGCATGCAGTAAATGGAGAGCAGAGGTTAATAACCTGGAAGCATAGGATCTGAGAATGTGAGAACAAGTTAAAGACAAGAGTTCCTCTCCATTGTCACTGAGGGTTGAGAAGCAATGCTGCAGCGTAGAGCAGTGGGAGTGGGGGAAATACAGTTTGTCCAAGACATACACATATCTCCGCAAGTGGCGGCAGGTGTAACTGAAAGACAAGGGTAGAGGGAGACAAAACAGAAAAAAGAGGTGTTTTCCTTTAAGAAAGCTAATTCATGGTTTAACATCCCTGGCTGTTGTGCCAAAAGTCAATGGAAGATGCCAAGAAAGCAATGGAGTGGTTTGACATAAAACAACAGTTTCAAGAAACAGAGGGATCTGTTTGCCCCTATGCCCACACGCTGGTTCTGCCACTGCTGCACAGGGAACTGACCAAGTCTCACACATTAGGCACAAGAATTTGGGCTTCTTTTGGGTGTGTGTGTCATTTCTCTCTCCCCTCCCCCATCCCTTTTTCTTCTTGATATCATCTTTATCCCAAGTTTTATCCCTCTCTCAAGATGCCCAAAAACTATAAAGGCAGGAGGCTGGCCCCTGGTCTACAAAGGTTACCTTTAAAAAAAACTGAGAATGTTCACAAAATTTAACCGTCTTTCCTGAAAACTGACAGTTGACTTAAAGGGAAAAAAATCACACAGAATTATTGATCAGTAGGAAGTGCTCTTGCAGCCTGGGATTTCAGTGGTGGAGTATTCCCGTATTTAATTCTAGTTGCTCAAATGCAATGCTTAATCATAAGAGTTACTCAATTAAGACCTGTCCAGCTTTTCCACGAAAAACTACAGTCAGTTCCATGAAGTAACTATAGAGCAAGCAATAAAACATTTAAAATTGATATTAAGCAACCCTGAATGCGCCTGAGTAAGAGATACACTGCCTATGCCTATGCACAGGATATCCTCCCACTCACAGTGGAAAGGAAAATAAGTTCATTAGCGTAGCTCACCTGCAACAAACTCCATCACTGGTAAACTCTGAGGCACATAGAAAATATAACCTCAACTACCTTTTATTAAAGGGTTTGTATAGAAAATACTTCACTGCCTAATGGTGCACAGCCCAGAGTGTGCCAAGTGTGGTGATGTGATGTGATGATGTGACTCAGTGATCCTACAGCTGGACTTGGTAATCCTGGAGGTCTTTTCCAACCTCAATGATTCTGTGACTCTAAGTCATCCAGAAAGTGCTTTAACCAGCCTAATATATTGTGAGATAAAAACATCAGCTCATGATGGTCCTACCAGGCTCTGCTGTCCTCATTTGCAGCCAGGGGACATGGCTCTCTCCAGGACAGACATACCCATGGAGTGCTAAACTGGGGAAGTTTCCCATGGAGATTTATGAAATTGTCTTTTGCTGACTTTGGCAAGATTCAACAAACACCTGAATTCTAGGCTCCAGCATTCTCACCAAATCAAAAAACCTCATTGTTTCATGGCTTCATAGGTGGAAAATTGGCCCAGGGGTTATTCACCCAACCACCTGCATTTCTCAGGCTAGTGTCTCTCTAAATCCCTACCTGACATAGTCACATGTGGCTGAAACACTGAGACAAAATCATAGCGTACATTGGGCAAAAGACAGGACAAAAAAGAGTGCCACCAACAGCTGATCAGTGCAATCAGCGGGGCCCTATGCCCAAGACTATCAAAACCAACACCGCCCTCTGCTTCGCTTTAAACAACACTGACTACTGAGTTAAATGAGTCCTATTTTCGCTCTGGAAGCTGAGGAACACAAAATCCCTTTTGGCACTTCATTTGCAGATATAATAATTTTCAGAAGATGAAGCAGCTTCAAGGAAGCAATTTCCTAAGCTTTCATGCCTTTTCTGCTTTCCTGACCACAGCATGTTCTGAGCAACACAGGCTATTCTATTCACTCCATAGGTCAGGGATGGAGAAGGATTTACAGGATCCCACACTGAGGATAACCCTCAACCCACAAACCTGCCCTTCCAGCTACCCAGAGAGGTCATATAATTTTTCCAAAACCAGATTAAAGAGCATATTTTAGAAGGATGATGCTTAGAAGACTTAAATGATTTTAAATCCACTGTTACCATTTACTGTATTTAGCCAGGCTTCTTACTAGGAAAACTGCTCTCAGCCATTCAATCTTGTTATATTTATCAAGAAATTGAAAGGGCCTTCCATTATAGAATCCAAGAATGGTTTGGGTTGGAAGAGACCTTAAAGCTCATCCCATCCCACCCCCTGCCATGGGCAGGGACACCTTCCACTATCCCAGGTTCCCCCAAGCCCCAATGTCCAGCCTGGCCTTGGACACTTCCAGGGATCCAGGGGCAGCCACAGCTGCTCTGGGCACCCTGTGCCAGGGCGTCACCATCCTCACAGACAGGAATTCCTTCCCAATATCCCATCTGTCCCTGCCCTCTGGCACTGGGAAGCCATTCCCTGTGTCCTGTCCCTCCAGGCCTTGTCCCCAGTCCCTCTGCAGCTCTCCTGGAGCCCCTTTAGGCCCTGCCAGGGGCTCTGAGCTCTCCCTGGAGCCTTCTCTTGTGCAGGTGAGCACCCGCAGCTGTCCCAGGCTGGCTCCATAAGGAAAGTGATATCACCTGTCTTTGACCCCTGTCAACATTCACCATAGATTGGAAGAACGATACTTGATTCCCTAATCACCACCACTGTATTTAGGCTTAACTGACCAACTGGATGAGGCCACAGCATGTGGTGGGAGGAGGAGAAGTTTCCCCAAAACATCACCCAGAGGTTCTGGAGACACACACAGGGTGACATAGTGCCTGCAGCACTCCCCTCCACAGGCCATTCCTATTTTCAAAGCTGAACTTGTCTACTGAGAAGTCTGATGTTAAACCCACACCAAAAGCAATGCAATCCCATAACTCCGTGGCTGTTCACAGCCACTTTGACCAGCAGAACTTACGTCATATTGAAGACTAAGCATCTCTGTTATTAAATCCTCTGAAGTAAATCAGAATAAAATCAAGGCTTAAGAGCAGGGTTCCTTTAAGACCACGTACATTAAGAGACATTGACATGAATTTTCACTGACCACTTGTGAGTTAGAAATCAGTTTATTTGATCCACCAGAAATGAGGTCTCCAGCTACATCTACTTTTACATGTTACTGAATTTTTTGTTTTCTGCTTGTTTTTTGGGGCACATTTCTTTTACTTTATAGCAAAAGACGATCTTCAACGACAATGTAGTACTGAAATTTTTGAAAAGCACTACTGCAAAAAATAAAGATCATCATATTTGACTGATGGGGTGTGTGTGCTTGTGTATTATTCAGGTATTCTGTTTACTTGGAGGACAAAACTGTAGCTCACACTGTACTAAATCCCACTTCAAAAGACTGTAATCCTCTCGTATAAAAAGCCATCTGATCAACATTTTGAATTCCGGTAAGACAACATTACAGTGTCAACTTCTAAAAGCTAAAAGGTAGAGTGCCCTGTTACAAAACTCTACCAGGGAAATTAGGGTGGACTGGAGTTATCCCGAACAAAAAAAAAAGTAACTATTCATGTACAACACTAAGCTTGCACTCTCTTTATTTTTGGTAATGAAAATAAAAAAACTCTTCTTTAGCCTTCTCACTACACGGAAACACACAGTGACATTCAATAGAAATTTAAATTTACGAAATAAAGGTTCCACATGCTCCTTTAAAACTTCAAGTTATTAATGTTCTTTGTTTTTAACAGCCATGGCTATGAAAGCCACAGAACCCCAAAATTCTCAGATCCAAAGCAACAGAAGTCAGCATCACCAGTATTTTAGAAACTAAAGTGCCAGGATGTTTTCTGTCTGGTAGTTCCCCATCTCTCACACTGGATGAGCTGGGGCCCCTGTGATTACAGAATATCAGCTGGACGGAAACATAAACATGGAAACCCAACAACATACTTAAGATAAGAGAAGATGCTCAAAACAGACAGGCATTATGGCAAAGCACCAAACTCAGCCTTTATAACGTCAGAAAGTAGCATTTAGAAGGCTCCAAGGATTTACTCCCACAGGTATTTTCATAGGTTTCTTGTTTTTCACTTTCTCTACTACACACTGAGGGTGGAGAATTCAAAGAGACAAAATTTGAACAAAACATCAAAACCACCAAAAAAACACTTATTTGCTAACCATCAATAATGTGAATTTTGGAATAAAAATATACCTACAGTAATTTGATACTGTAAGAGACAGCACAGAGAACCTGACATCTGTGCAGAAGCTTGCAAACTACCTGCTATTTGAGATTTTTTTCTACTCGTGTTTCTGGCATCCATTAATGTTTCCTTCCCTGATCCTGGCACTGTCTAATCTTGCCCAGCAGCTGGTATAAATTGAGAAGGCAGGGAGGAAGCTGCAGTACTGGCTAGCAAATGAAAATGAAAAAAAGAGAAGAGAAAAGAAAAAAAAAAAGGAAAAAAAAAACCCCAAACAAACCACATTAGTCAGCTGTATCAACCTTCGAGAAAAAAATAAAAAAGGAAAGTTGCTCAAAGGGATAATTGGTCCTGCTTTTAACTCTCCCCAACTCCTGAGCTGTCCTTTCCTCCGCCACCCTGCAAGGACAGCCTGTTCCCATCAAGAGGTGAACACTTTCATCTGACTGCTGTGAGAATACTCTCACCCATTTATCCCAATCTCCTGTAATCCTGGAGCTCTGGTCCTCTGCTTGAAAGCTTTTCAGATTTGTCTGAACCAGAAGTAGTTAAAATGAAGGCTGCGACCCTCTACTGTACTCACTGCTCACTGCCTGATACCCAGGCACATGCAGGGGAAACATGTAATTTCTAGATACATATAAAAATTAACCCAGTATATCTACATTCATTTGCAATTAAGTGCCAGTTTGATGAAGGCAAAGAAAAGTTTTCTTTCCTAAGAGCCTGGCTAACCCCAGTCAGTAAAGGTATTCTGATGACAGCAGTTAAACAAGGGCATCAAAGACACACTTTAAAATCTATGGAAGTTTGATGCTGAGAGCCAGAGGGAAGGTGGAGGTTACTGTGTGAATAAACAGAATATTTTCAGTAGGAAGGGACCTGCAATGTCTCTGTAGTCCAACTGCCTGACCAGTTCAGGGCTGACTAAGTTAAAGTATGTTAAAGCACTGACAGAGGTCGCCCAGAGCAGCTGTGGCTGCCCCTGGACCCCTGGGAAGTGTCCCAGGCCAGGTTGGATGGGGCTTGGAGCACCCCAGGATAGTGGAAGGTACCCTTGCCCATGGCAGAGGGTTGAAATTATGTAAGACTAAAGGTCCCTTCCAACGCAAACCATTCTGGGATTCCATGACGGTCCACCTCTCTAGGAAGCCTGCTCCAGGGTTTGACCACCCTCTCAGTAAAGAAATGCTTCCTAATTTCCAGTCTGAACATCCCCTGGGCAGTTTTGAACCATTCCCACACCTCCCTGGGATTTAGTGATAGGACAAGAGGTGACTCTTTTCCTCAGGAAGCTGCTGCAGGGAGCAATGAGGTCGTGTTTCAGCCTCCTTCTGTGCAAACCAGGCAAGCCCAGACTTTCCAGCTGCTCCTCACAGGACATTCCTTCCAGCCCCCTCACCAGCTTTGTTGCCCTTCTCTGGATGCATCCACAGACCTTCACATCCTTCTTAGATGGTGTGTCCAGAACTGCACACAGTGCCTGCAATGAGACTACAACAACGCTGAGCAAAACGGGACAACCCCCTCCCTTGACCAACTCGTTTTGCTGTGTTTGATGCACCCCAGGATGTGGTTTTCCCCCTGGGATGCCAGGGTACAGAAGGATGTCACAGCTTCCTACAACTTTAGTTATTCTCCTGATCATCTGGAAGACGTCTAAGCACCTTGTGTGAAACACGCAGATAGTCAAAACCAACAAATAAATAAGACTTTGCTAAAGACTCTCCCAAAGTTTCTCTGAAAATTTCAACATCCTAAATGGCCACTGCAATTATTTTGGTTTAGGTGATAATATCACTTCCAATATTTAATTCGAACTCCACATTAATTCAAGAAGTGTACATAAGACTACAGCCACAGACTAAACACCTAGCAAAACTAAGAGTTTGAAAATAAGAAGTGCTGAAATTCATTATATGTTTACATTCATTTTTTTCATCCAAAATTTAAGACTTGAACAAGACAACAGCACCAAGCAAAACATGCAAAGCCACTTACAACCTTATTTGTTTAAACCAGAAAGCTGATATTTTCTCTAGTGAAGTCAACTGCAATTTTAAAATAGATTTATCAAAGGCAAAAATGTAAACAGCACCAGGCCAACATCTTAACAACACAGAAAGGAAGCAAATTGGGCAGGGTACAGAAAAATGGTATAAAACCAGTGTTTACTAACCCCTCCACAAATACAACCTAGGCTGAAACAGCATATACAGGATTCAAAAGAAAAATTCCCAGTGTTAATGTTTAAGTAATTGTAATTCATAATCTTCCTCTTGGCACATGCCAGATTTTATGAGAGCTATAAATCTTTAACATTATTGAGAAAAAGAAAGGTCTTGAAGACATACATGCCATGTGTATTAGATCAGAGAAACTAGATTAATCTGCAGCAATAAAAAAAGCCAATTCTGCTAAGCCTGATTAAATATTTAGGTCATATTGTTTCTGCGGCAGAATTTGAAAAATGCACAGCAAATAACATCCTTCCCTGAGCTTGAAGACTTAATCACTGTATTTTCAAAAGGCAGTTATGTTACAACACGACTCTACAGGAAAGCCAATATGAAGGTCTTTAAAAGAAAAATAAATGGAAGTATAAGCTAATTAAACTAGTACACGTTAGTCAACACACCAAACTACCTCTCTACACGTGGGCAGAACATCACGACATGCAGCGAACATTTTATTACTGTTCATGTTTGATAACTTGTGTTCTAGGAAGTCCTATTAGTCACTACTCCTCTGTTCCCAAAGACAAACCCAACCAAAATACATTCTGTACTCAAACACTAAATATATGATAACAACAATTTATTAGATCATCCACTTCATGAGAATTGATTTATATTCTGCCTGAAATATTACCAATTAATGTTATTTCATACAGTACAAAGAGCTGAAAGGCAAATCATCTCTCCGCCTATCTGAAGGTCAGGTTGGACAGGGCTTGGAGCAATCCGGTCTAGTGGAAGGTGCCCCTATCCATGGCAGGAGGGTTGGAACAAGATGATTTTTAAGATTCCTTCCCATCATGGGCCAGTACAGGACTCTGTGATTCTTGCCAACAGTGAAATATATCATATACATCACGCAAAAATAGAATTTTGGATTGAACTTTTCATTTCTGTTTAGTATACCTCCACTCATGACACAATGAACTACGGTACTGATGAAGCACAGCAGAAATCTAACTATCTATTTCTTTTTCAGTACCAAGAATGTTTTGAAAGATCAACATGCCCAGGTTCCTCGAAACGTGTTCTGGGCTTCTTTGGGGTGAGTTTCTGCCACTGTGGTGTTAGCACAGCAAAACTGCTTAAGAAATTCCCTATTTTTCATACAGTTTTTTAAAAATTATTATTCTTACATTAGAGTCATAATTAAGATGAAAGATACCTTAAGGGGTGTCTAGCCCAACCTCCTGCTCAAAGCAGGGTTAAAACCTGAGGAGGGATTTATCTGGTTGGGTCTCAGAAGCCTCCAGGGACAGAGACTCTACAGCTTCCTTGCGCTGCTGTGCCAATTCTGCCACGACCATGAAAAATTGCGTTTTTCCCTCAGCCTGGAAATTCCTGACCATTCTCTCATCTTCCTGCCACACCCTCCTCTGTAAAGAGCCTGGCTCCATCTCTTCAGTAGCCTTCTCATACACATGGGAATGCTGCTCATCCTTTGTGTGAACCTCCTGCTGTAGCCTTGCCCCGAAGCCTTTTTCCTCCATGCTAAACAAGCCCAGTGCCCTCAGCCCACCTTCCCAGTCATCACGTGGCCCTCCACAGAACTCCCTCCAGTTTAGCAACCCCTCTCCTACATCTAGAGGCCCAAAACCTGGAAGCACTTTTCCAGATGTGATCCAAAACAGTGGTCTGGCACTGGCACAAGTCAACACGCATGGCACTCTTGGATGTATTCTACCAGATCCTGTAGACATGGATGTGCCAGTTCTCAAGTAATCCTGCCTTGATCCTTTTCCACTGCTGGCACTTTCCTTCCTCCTTGATCCCCACCTAATGTCCTCTTCTAAGTAACATTCTCATAGACTTCTAAAAATACTTCATTCCTGCAGGCCTTCTTTTCAGATACAAGTATCCCTAAATTTCTATCTTGTATCATGGAGTGATGACAGGATTTTAAATTACATTACTGCAAAACAGCAGTTTGGCGGCGAAGGGTCACCATGGGGTTAAAGATGCCATAACAACACAGAAAAGGATGAAAATTATTTAAATACTTAAGAAGCGATTATTTGTGATAATGTGTCACAGATGTAAGTTCCCATGCCCTGAAGCAGCACTCTGTCACAGTACTGGCCAAATGTACACGACAGGCTTATGAGAGGAGTATTATCTTTATGCATGAAAGCATTTATAGCGAAGGAGGACAAGGAAATGAAAACCAAACAAGTTCTGGAGATGTCTGATAGACTGAACACAAAACGAGAAATACATGAGATTCTTCTATAGAGAGGCCAAATTACTTCTGTACAGATGAAGTTCCATCAAAAAGAACAAAAGGATTTATATATTAAAAGCAGACAGAAATAACTGATGACCCATAAGCAAAAAAGATATAAAAGTGCTCAGGGGAAGTGTCTATTCAGTTCTGATGTTTCAGACAAAGACGAAGGCTTTAATCACCCAGATGCACTGGTTACTTGGAAGGCACATATCCCTGGAAGCTTAAGAGATGCTACTATGGGAATGTTGTTTTGGAAACCTCCTGTGCTTTTATCCTTTGGCTAGACACCTGTGATAATTCACAGGCTCTGCACGGGATTACAGGGATGCTATGACACCCTCATTAACACAGGCATTTGCATCTCCGTCTGCCTGAACCTGGAAAATCCTCCATCGGGAGACAGCAGCAAGAGAGGGCACGGCACACGAGGGCAGCGGTGTCTGAGCCCCTGCCCCGCGCCCCCACCCACCATCCCTCCATCTGAGCCCCTGCAAACTGGGGTACTGGGAGACAGGCCCTAGCACACAACTAACGAGTTACTGAAGCATGTCTCCACACAACTTCACAGTAAATTCATTTATTCATTACAAAACTAAGTGCACTTACTTTACCTAAAAGCCTGTTATTTCCTAAACTCGCTGAAGGCCATTACCATTAAAAAGGCTGAGTCATTCAATGGTTATAAAGACCTGCTGCACATTAAAGTTGTTAAATCCCGATTCTTTCACATGTACCTATAGTTTCACCCTCCATTTACAAATGTCAGATGACTCAATGTGCAATATTGTCTTTGAGAGCCACAAAAACTCCAGTGAAAATACATGGTGGTGGAAAATACCTCAGTTTGAGTACTTAAGAGACTCAGAAATTTCACAAACTATTCTTTTCTATTCCCGAAATCCACTAGAAAGCCTGTTTGAAAATCCTCACTGAAGTGTGGGGTCTGAACGAACAGAAAATTTCCATGTGTGGTAGAAAGGAAAGTTATCAGGAAGCATTTGGAGGGCACTGACACAGGTCAGTTGGGTATAACACAGCCCTGCTTGCGTCCCTGCAGCCACTCATACCTATCCTGACTTCACACAAGTGGAGAGGGACATTAGTGCACTCCACTGCAGAGCTGGAAAAATACTAGACATACATAATGACATCAGTTAAAATGTGAAATAAGCAGCAGCCCGACAAGGGAAAAAAAATATAATTAATGCTATATTTTTGGCTACACTTTTGTTCCATACCAATGTTTACTCAGAACCATTTTAGTTTGTCAGATAAATACTTGTAAGTTCATTAGTCATTCATTTCTTTAGATCACAGTGCACAGTTTTTTCCAAAGAGAAAATTTCTGGAAAGGAAAGAGTACATGTTGTATCAGAATAAAGTATTAATGAGCCAAATACCCTGCAACTGAGGATAAGTGACAGGTTCAAGCAAGTAATTATCTTGAGTCACCTCTATTTCTGTTAAGGAACACTGTCCCATAAATATGTTCCATTCAAAACAAATGGAGAAGACAAGACTGCAGTTTCTAGGATTCTACTAGAATGGTAAATAATAGTTTCTAAAAGACTATCAGAATTTCCTCGGTTTTTTTAAATCTCAGAAAAAAATCTTATGCAGGACAACTTATTGGTATAAAACAGTCTTTTTATAATACAGAACCTGTAATGATCACATCTAGATATCTTTTAGGTCCCTTCCAACCCAAACCATTCTGTGATCCCCACATTAGACATCCAAATCCCAAATAATACAGTGGGACACAACCCAGCAAACATTTCGGTAGCCTTAACATTTTTTCCAGCTAAAAGAAATCAGAATTGCATTAGCAGGACTGGAGTAATGCTACTGGCTTTCTCATTTTTGCTTCCTGTAGCCATTAAAAATGCAGAAAAACTTAAGTGACAGAACTCAGAACAATCTCAGCCTACTCTGCAAATTCATCTGTAAAACAACACCAGAAGTGTATCACAAAAATAGTTATTTCTCTACAGGTTTCCTCAGATATTTCCCCTTCTCCATCAGAAGAGATTCACAAGATCAATAGCTTCACGGTTCCACCAAAAAAGAAAAGTTTAATTCCCCAATTTGAACACTACATCAAATTATACTGTTTCCAAAGAGCTTATGTGGCACAGTGATTATGAATGGGCCATTCATAGTAATTAAAGATGTCACAATGGGGCCTTCTCCCTCCCAACTCCAGCTCTGTGTGACATGTGTGATGTTCTAGATGCCCTGAAACAGGGATCAAGGCTTCAACACACCTCAGTTCTATGCTAATTTGAACCACACATCCTGCCAGGCAGTGACTTGCAGTTTGTAAGACCCTGAAATACCACACAATTTTCTCAATGGCAGAAGACAAATGAGTCATAGAAGTAGTAGTGTCCTGCCCCCTGAAAATGACAGAATTATCCTGCTGGTTGCGGCATACAAGTCAGCAGAGACACAAAAAGTGGTTGAGGGAACAGCAAACTACGTTGTACAAAGTTGAGCTTTCAGAGTGGTGCATATTTTGATACTAAATACCTCTTCAAGCCAAATCAGCCATCAAAATGTCATTTTTAAGGAGTCCTGTGGCCATTAACTGCAGAGTAGAAGATAAGATAGTTTAACCACTCTGTTCTATGTCAGAAAAACCTGACACAGGGAGAAGCAACTGTTTCCCCAGTAGCCCTCCATGGTTCACTGATCCAATCTGTCCATCTGGGGAGCCTCCATGACCCTGTGACCTGGGGGTCCTGGGCTGCGAACGCTTCCAATGGCACGTGGGGCACTTGACTGCTCGTGCCAGATGGGGAACGAGGGTATTACTGTCCCATCAGATGCCCACTCAGAATCCCCAGCAGGTTCAACCAGGCTTAAACCAAGTTCAATGATATTTCCACGTTGGAAACAGATGATATCAGCCTAAAACCTCACCTCCATATGTTGCACACAGGCAAAAACAGGCGAGCCCACATGGGGTACTCCTCTTGCTGTTGACATAGCTAAAGCAGCATGTTAGTACATTTGACCACAATTAAACTCAGTTCTTAGTAACAAAGGATGCTTCTTTCCTCTTAAAAAATTAACTTCATTCTATTTACATCCCTAAGTCATGCCAGCAAGAGCCCATTTGCTACTAATATTCTCTTTTCCTGTGTCTGAACAGTTGTTGCCTCCCCTTTTGTCACAGCCTTTCCTACTAATTGCAATGACACCTCCCAATTTTGGAATGGCTGATCAGCTTATAAGCTTCCCCACAGCTAATCTAGGTCAACAAGCTACTAATAAGGCCAGCATATGTTTCTTTTATTTAACGCTGTTGAGATCTTTATAAATCACTTCTGTCTCCTGATAAAAGGCACCTCAGGGATTCGAGACCCTCTGCAGGTTTGAGGAGTAACAGTGACAGAGCAGAGAATGAGGGGTATAAAAAGAACTGCACACAGAGCAGGGAGCATGTGCCTGTGCACAGAGCAGGGAAGAGGAGGCAAAGCTGCCCGACGGTTTGACCGGGTGACTCAAACAGCATCTCCAGGTGTCCTGCTGTGCACACAACCTCGGCTACAGGCAGCCCACAGGTGAAAAGCAAAGCTCAGGCTCAGGGGCTTGAAGTTGCTTGATCTTCCATTTCCACAGTGTCCTCTTTCAAACATGGCCTGAGCATAAGAATATCATGAAGGTCCTTTTTCTGAGAAGACATTAGTTTTCACTCTACTTGGAATGCTTAATAAAAATTGGATTACTACTTTTGCAACATACTGCACTGCATAGGGGTTAAAAAAATCTCATTATTAAGCAGTTTCTCATAAATGGAATATAATTTTATCATGGAATCATAGAATGGTTTGGGTTGGAAGGGACTTGAAAGATCATCTCATTCTGTCCCCTGCCATGGCAGGGACGGACACCTTCCACTATCCCAGGCTGCTCCAAGACCCATCCAACCTGGCCTTGGACACTTCCAGGGATCCAGGGGCAGCCACAGCTGCTGTGGGCAATCTCACCACCTTCTCCCACCACCCTCACAGCCAGGAATTCCTTCCCATGTAATCCTGCCCTCTGGCAGTGGGAAGCCATTTTATATCCAGGCTAGACAATAAATGTTATCTTTTCTGAACAAAAATGCTACAAACTATTTCAAAGTTAAGAAGCACTAAATTGTCTTTGAGGATTTTAATTCTTACTTACAGTTCTGCAGCTGAAGAGGATTTATTGCTAAAACCTGTATCTTACAGCACATGGTAAATACCACCCAAGTGAAGGATGGAGGGGAAAATCAATACAGATTTTTCAAAGTAACAAGTTCACCAGTCCGAGTATTGTACGGCAATGTAAGTTTGTTGGGATGAACAGGTCATCAGCTACTGCTTTAGAGCAAACACAGAAAATCAAACAAGCTGGTTAAGTTGCAGACAAGTCACCTGAAGCTGTATACACAGAAAGTGCTCTTTGCCTGTTCACCTCAGTGACATGATGTCTGCATGAAAATAATCAGGGATAGGAATTACTAAAAGCCACCGTTTGTATCAACAGGTTCCTCCAGAGCATGGAATTGCAGAGTAGGGCTGCGGGGCATCCTGCACTGCCAGTGAAATTAACATAAGCCTGAGGTTAAAAACATCATTTAGAAAATTTAGGAAATAGTCATACTGTTGTGATAACTTTCATTGAAATAATTTCTTTCTAGCACAACCCATATGTGATTCAAAAGAGGACAAAAAATAACCTGTTATTCTTGAACAGCTCACACTGGAGATACTTGAGTTTCACTATCAGAAACTAGGGATTTTTGACTATTCCACTCACGTTATTTGCAGAGGCAGATTTCACTGCTTTAGTGAAACTGTTCATTACCCTCAATTCCTTCCTTTCTTCTTTTCTTTTGGTTAAAAAAAAGGAATGGGAAAGCTGATGCTCAGAGGGTTCAGTATTGAGCAGTACAAAGCTGATGCTTAGAGGGTTCAGTATTTAACAGCTCTGGCCACAGGGCACTAATTCCAAGAAGCTTCATCGTTTATTATGTTATAATTTAACCTGTGAAGTCCCTCAATGTCTGCTGCCATGGGAGCAGAAGCAGTCTCTTTTCTCTAGGGCTTGCCATTGTGAACACTCCTCTGCTATGATTAAGAGATCAGTAAACTGAGATTTAATTTAATGGCCCAATTAAGAGATGAAGATTTGAACCCAGATTGTGAAAACCTTGTCTATTGATCGTTCCAACAGTGCCATTACAGCCTACCCAAGCCCAGGCTCTCAGTGTGCACGGTATGATCCAAACCTGTGTGTTTCAAACGATCCCCAGAGCTGTGCAGCTCTAAGCAACATAAACCCCTTGTTCCAACAGTACCAACGGAGAGGGAATAAAGGAGAGAGGAACTAGTATTCGTGTTACGCGTTAATAAATGTAGAGGTTGGTGATTTTGTTAAAAGTCAATCACTGAACATCCTACTAGTGTTATTTTGCTTTTTGATTACTGAAAGCTGACATTCCTGAAATAAAAAAGTTTTTCAAAATAAGGTTTCCTAGTGCCAAGGGGCTTCAACTCCCAAATCTGGAACAATTTCACGAAGTTTTCTGTCTGAAAAACTGTTCTAATTTAACCGCGTTCATTACCCTACTGTAAGAAAGATGCCAGAATGATGAGTTTAACAAAATCACTGCATACCCTATTCACCTAATTTGATTTGCTCAATTTAGACATCTCAGTTGAAGTCTGAAATGTCAACTTAGCTCAAATATTATAATTTAAAAATCACAACTCCTGTATGAGAAGAAACACTTCGGTTCTATACCCACATTTCCAAACGAGAATTAAATTAGAAAGCAAACAAGTTTGAAGCATTCATGCAGCAACCTGGATTATGCTTCCAAGTTTTTGCCCTTAAGAAGCACCTTTGATTTTAATAACTCCATCTCAAAAGTTCTCTGCTCCAACTATCCCATTGCTATTCTCCAACAAAAGAGGAAGCTCTCTGCTACAGAGCTTCCCAAAAACAGCATGGACATTAAAGAAAAGGAGGCAGGAAAACCAGAATGCTCAGAGAGTCTAAAGCTGTGTGGGAGACAAATTTGTTTATCTTCCTATGTGAGCAGTCTAGACAGTTTTGAGCCAGCAATTACATCTCATTATTGGCACTGCTAAATGGTATTATTAAGCAATTGGTAAATTTTAATTCCATCACATTCACACACTAACAATTTCAGATTTTTCGGTTCAGTGTGGCCCCTAATACAGATCACACAGATCTTGCTGCTCTATAAACACTCTTCTTCTTTGTTGAAACACAGTGATTCACACAAATTTTCTGAGCAGAAAATGGATCAAGAGTAGCCCTGGGAGAAGGACCTGGGGGTGCTGGGGGTGAGAGCTGGACCTGCCCCAGCCCTGAACCCCCCGTGCCCTGGGCTGATCCCCAGCGTGGGCAGCAGGGGAGGGGGGATTCTGCCCCTCTGCCCCGCTCAGGTGAGACCCCACCTGCAGAGCTGCCCCAGCCCTGGGCTCCAACAGCACAAGGACCTGGAGCTGCTGCAGCCAGTCCAGAGGAGGCCACGGAGATGCTGCCAGGGCTGGAGCCCCTCTGCTCTGGAGCCAGCCTGGGACAGCTGCGGGTGCTCACCTGCACAAGAGAAGGCGCCAGGGAGAGCTCAGAGCCCCTGGCAGGGCCTGAAGGGGCTCCAGGAGAGCTGCAGAGGGACTGGGGACAAGGCATGGAGGGACAGGACACAGGGAATGGCTTCCCACTGCCAGAGGGCAGGGTTGCAAGGAAGCATTTTATTTACAATTGGGTGTAAGGAAGAATTTCATTTACAATTACAGTAGGGAAAACATTGGACAGAGAAGGGAAGGTGGAATGAGATGGGCTTTAAGGTCCATTCCCACTCAAACTATTCTGGGATCCTATGAAATACACTGCAGTAGCAATACAATGTTCCTATAGAAACTCACACATTACAACTTAAAGACAATTTTTAGTCCAGCATAAGATAGGTTTCAAAAGCACAGTTTAAAGTAATATCCTGTACTCTTTTTCCTAAACAACAGTCATAAATATTTTTACTCAAGAAAATCCCATCAGACTGCTATAAGAGGAAACCACACCAGAGAAATTAAATTACTAACATAGAAAACCATAAAGCAAATAAACGGTTTGGCTGGGCAGCTGAAACGTCCCAAATACAGCAGCACACATCATTAAGGATGGCAATTTTCACAGTAGCTTAAGAAACATAATTGATGCTACAGAAAGATGAAGACTTTGCTGAAGAGTGAAAAGGGAACTCAGGGCTTCATCCTTCTCTCAGATGTGAGACCTGAGCAACTACAGCAATGCAGTCAGACTTTAAAAGCATCCATGTCTAAGTACACTGCTTACAACTTACTTAAATAAAGATAAAAACAACCTTTACAGCTGGAACATAGGTTTCAAGCTTTGCTCTCACAGCAGGTACAGCACAGCTGTGATGACACTCAAGTACAACCTACTGCATCCCACAGCATGCACAAGTTACACAGGTCTCTGATCTGTATCCCTTTAAAGCACACACTCTTCCCTAATTCCACTTGACTCCTACAAGCATCAGGAAAATTGACACAAACCTCTTTCCTCATGTCATTCCCTGAATCTCCTGAAACCTCTGTGACTGACAAAGAAATCAACAAAAGTGCAACCAATAAAGTTCTTAGTGTCTCACACAGCCCTGCACATGAGCAGCTGTGGTGATAATGCAGGAAAACTGGATAGTGTTTCTAGCCCCATAAAGTCATTTAATGTTAGAAGTGCCCGTGTAATTAGTGAGGTGCATGGCAACCTCTAGTGGCATATGACTGCTTAAGAAACAGCAAACATTCCAACACATGGAGCTATAGGAAAAGCATTTGCCTGAAGTGATCAGTCCTCTTCTGGTCACTAATTTTATTAGAATGACACGGAGAGGAGATGCCAGAACACAGCTAATCTGAGGAAGACCCTCCAAGTGTTCCAAATACTACAGCAGTCAGGCAAGCTGCAGAAAAGCCAAATATCATGAAAACTGCTTCCAAGTAGGTTAAAGGAAGTAATGCCAACTGATTTGCAGTGTTAAGTGACAAACTGAATACCTGCACTACAATGCAGGTACATTTAAATATAATTTCAAGATACTACAAAGGGCAGCACTTCACAGTGCAGTGCAGTAGCACCCTCAGCACTCCACTGATAAAAGAGCTCTGTGTAATTAAACACAAACCCGTGTAGCAATGCAGGGAATCTCACAATCACAGAATATTCTGAGCTGGATGGGATCCACAAGGATCTTTGAGTCCAACTCTTCAGCAAATGGCCCATACAGGGATCAGAGAAGGCAAGGATTTCCAAGTCAGGGCAATCTACAACAGAGGACATCCAACACTAAGTCAACCCTGGATCTCACTAGGAAACATCTATTACTTCTATTTTTACTTCCAGCAGCTGCTTGTGATAGATTTACACAAATCTGACAATTTTCATGCTTTGCTGGAATATGATACAAATTACCCAGCACTACGAAGTTGTATTTTACTGAGCTCTTAAGTGCACTACATTGAATATTCCCAGCTCATTCTTTCACAGAAAACAGTCTTCAGAATTTAAAACAATTGGCTGTCTCTGCTCAGAATAGGATTAGGAAAAAGCCTGCATGGAAATGGAATTAATTCTCACATTAAGGAAAGAGTCATTAGAGCATCTGGTGAGGTTTAAATTATGACTGTCTATTCAGTTGTATTGCTAAGCAGATTTTAAGTGTTTCAGAGCTACTTAATTTAGAAACCTATACCCTGAAATACTTTATGTAATACAAAGTACTATCTTGTTTTTCTTTCTCAGAAAACACTTTCTCATTAAGATGCTTGTACTCTGATGGTGAAGCAGAATAGAAGTATAAATATACTTACTCTGCTTTGGCATCACAGAACAAAGCTGGGTCCATCACTGCTGGCTAAATTTAATAAATGTGAATAACAGACTTACTAAGGTAGAACAAGGAAGGACCGTATATGACTCAGACATCAGCCCCCTAAGAAACGTGTATTTTTACTGCTTTTCTTGATAACTAAAACTTTATAGCAAATCTAGTGTCTTTTGAGAGGAAATCAGGTTAAAATACTTCCTTTATGGTGTTTAAACCTGCCAAGGAACCCAGGGCTGTAAAGTTCCTGAGAAGAAAATGCAGTAAAGTCTAACAGGAGACAGGCTGCTCCGGCAACTGGCTCTTCCTTCCAGCATGCCTGAGTCCTAGTCCCACAGGACATTTTACAACAGATTTTAATATTTTTTTTTTAAGTAGAGTCTTCTGATTTATAAGCAACCATGATCACAGTGACAAATAAAATTCTTGGTGGTCATATCTGCCTATTGTCCAGATGTACAGTTTTCTAACTCCAGAACAAGATCCTCTTTCCCTAATACTCCTCTTGTTTTGCTGGTTCTGCTTCAAATCTAAAGTCACCTCCTTCATTACAATTTCCACTTAGAGTAATATGGAGTGCCCGGCTACAAGAAGACAGCAGCTTAAAAGCAGTGGCATGGAATACCTTAGGACTATGTAAGAATGTCATAGTATGTATTATATAGATCTTATTGCCTTTTTTTTTGCCTCTTCAGTTTATGAGTATGGCCATTTTCTCTATTAACCCTTACATTATCTCCAGACAGAACAATACAGCTCCAATCCTGCTGGCACCCAACGGCTGGGATAGCCAGCATCCTTCTCTCTGCTGTCCTACCAGATCGACATGTCTACAATTCTCCAAATGCACTGAGGTCTCAGACTAATTTATAGAATCACAGAATAGAACTATAGAACCATTTAGGCTGGAAAAGCCCTTGAAGATCACCAAGTCCAACCATTCCCCAGCACTGCCAAGGCCACCACTGACCCATGTCCCCAAGTGCCACATCTGCACAGCTTTTAAACCCCTCCAGGGATGGGGACTCCAACAGCTGGACTCGATGATCTTCCACTGTGACTGAATTTCCTTTCCCTGTTTTCTGTCATTCACCCCTTTGCCTTCTTTCCGCACACCTCAGTGTCAAGCAGCAGCACAAGTCTGTCTGCCTCCAACAAGAATACCACAGCTAAAAATCAAGCAGCAATGTTAAAGCCATATTGTAACCATGCATGTCAAGAGACATGAGGAATAAGGCTCCCAAACATTAGAGGATCCTGCTGAAATGCTGCATTAAATCATTGAAAGAGAAATTCTTGGGTCTTGAGACTAGCAAGACAACTGCTTCCTGCCCCAAATATAACCAGAGGAACACATCTCACTTCGGGGTGCGGAAACAGCAGTAGAATAAAATAAAACTAAATCAGAACCCAGGATCCTAGGAGGAAGCTCTGAGGTGGCAAGCAAAGTATCATAGTAAAAACAAGACCAAGTTTTTGAGAGTCAGAGAAGTGTATCTCACACCACACCAGGATCTCTGATTTCAGAATATTTCAAATGCTTGGAAAACTCAAGACTTCATGTCTGTGAGTTGAGAAATGAGCACAGCAAATATTTAAGACAATGTCTGTGGCAAGTAAGGGGAAAATAGCTCCATTTCAAACTCTGAACCCTCTTTACTTCTGCCAAGGGTATGAAAAGAGGGCAAGTATCAGGCAGGTGAAAGGCACCAACACAATGCATTCATTCTGGTAACCTGTCCTACTTTTACCACCAACCATTTTCAAAGGAGAAGTGTCTTGGAGAGAATTAAATCCTTAAGAACAAGCTGTATGTCATGTTAACCCAGTCCTTGACAAAGTGTACAGGTACACAATTATTATTTTTGGCACACAGTCTGTATCTGACAAGCCCTGTAACAATTTATTCCAGATCACATTAAAAAGGACCTTCCCAGTTTCCCTTGGAGCGTGGAGCAGGGCTGGCTGCCAAGATGAGAAGGATGCCTGGCGCTGGGTTACCTGCCTTTACAATGTACTCTGCAGCACAGAAACACAATAGGAAGGACCAGTTTCAATATCTGCTTCTTTAAAGTTCTGGCCTTGTTTTAGAACCAGAGCAGATACTGACTATTGATTAATAAACTTCATCTGTTGAAAAGCATCGATCCAGGCTTTATTGCCCATATTTGCAGGGTATTGTCACAAAATGATGACTGCATTATGTCTGATTTAAAAAACAGACCTTTTGCCAAATATGCAGGAAGAAATAAGCTGAAAATCTATGCTGTATAGTACTTGAGAAGCACCACTCAGTGCGTTTTTATAATAACTGGATACATGACGGAATTTGTAATTCACACAAATCCCTGGAAACCGTCTGTTTTGAAGGCAGCTATTGAGCTGTTCTGTTAAGAGGATCAAAATGCAGAAGTTTCTCAGACAGAAAAACTAGTATTTTTTCTGTCCATTCAGAAGAGGTTGAAATACAGAGCAAGTAACATTTATTTCGGGATTATTTAGTTACTCAGTTATCACTTCTGCTGTTTAGTTCATTGGTATGTACTATGGCGTGTAAAATTAATGTCTCTGTACTACTAAGGCATACAAAATTCAGGTTTCTCTACTCTTGGGTTTCAGTAAAGATGATTTTCCAGCAGAGTCTTTATATTTACCTGATGATCCTCTGAGCAGCATACTGATGAAGAGAGCGGAACTGCGCCGACATATTTGCTAAGGCTGCCAGACAATTTGTATGAAGGTATTTGTCCTGCCAGAAAGAAGAGGGAAGATAAAAAAACCAACACACCGAACTGTTCTTTGGATACATACTGACACCTCTTTCAGGAATCATTCAAAAGACTGAGTAAAACATGTTGTTTTAAAAACACAGGGCAGAAAAGCAAAGCATATATACTTGGTGATGTTTTAACACGTTTTCTTAAAATAGAAGGTTTATAAAAGAGTGATTCCACACAGATTTTAGAGTGTACACATATTTATGTGTATGTATTTGACATGACATACATGCATTCGTCTTTCAATGCTCATTTACAATTGGCACCACAGCTGTAAAAAACACATGAAGACATTTTCCTCCTTTCTACCTTCCTCTCTCTCTCTTGTAGTCTTATCCTAAAACTTTATACTTCATAACTCATTGACTCTTTCACAGCATTCCATATATCCCACAACTACAACCATACCATACTTCAGAGCACTGGTCCCCATTTCAGCATCCCTGAAATCATTTGACCAAATAAGCATTTATCTGATGGCCCTTTCAAAGTCAAGGGTTTTCACAGAATGAAACTTGTCCATTTATCCAATCCAAAAGGGATTAATTTCCCTATTCAAGTCTAAAATATTCATTTACATAACATAAGAGAGTTTAAATACTATAAATATATGACAAATTTGTTCTCGTTCCTTCCAATTCTTTTTATCACAAAAGCAAAATCCTTAATTTCTCTGGTTTAAAATAGATTTAATATTTTGGCTGTTGTTTAATGTAAAAAATTCTGTGCCTTCAATCACTGAAAATATTCAGAAGTGCATGATAGTACATCTGTGTTTGCAAAAAGGTAAAAAAGCAAATGCTTGAAAAATGCACAAAACCAATCCAGGTTATTAGGCTCTGAAGCTTCTGCCAGAGCTCAGAAAGGTCTTCTGGCCCTGTCCCTATCGTACTTCTCAAAAACACTAACAATAAATAGACCTGAAATTCCCACTTTTAAGCCATTTAAGAGAGGGAAACAGGCTACAACGAATCATTTCTTCTCATGAAACTAAGGAACTCTTTCTTCTCAACCTAAGAACAGTTTGATGCCAGAATTAAAGTCTTTAGAGAACCATACTCAATGAACTGGATGACAACACAGAAATTGTGTTACAAGTTCAGAAACGCTTAGTTAATATAGCTGATCTGTCTATTTTCTTCCCTTCTGCAAATCCAGATGCCAACTGGTTGCAACAGGATTAATAAAATCCCACCCCCTGCTTGAAATTGAATTCAAGCTGCTGAGGTTAGGAATTCCCAAGTGCTCCACGTAAGTCTTACCCTTGTCCGCGTCATGTTGTACTGGATGGTTCTTATCACAACCAGTATCAGAAGACTCCCAAGTGAGATCTCTGTTAGGACACGCTCAGCATACCAAGTGATGTTTTTCAGTATCTGCAAAGGAAAAAATAAAAGAACAAGGCTCTTCAGCACCTAGGTCTGAATGAGAACATAAGAAGCTGTCTGGAATCTCACATTCCTTAAGACATGAAAATTAATTTCCAGTCTCAAATGCAACTTAATTTTTGTACTCCAAAGCATAATTAAAACAAAGAAAAAAAAAGAATCAGACCTCTGCAGCATTAACCACTAGTAGATCTCATCAACTTTAAGTCATGTGGAAACACATCAGGTGTAGAAAGATGATTACATTTGGCACTTTGCTAATTTCTGTGCTCTGTGCCACCACACTCATCTTACCCTTCACACTTTATAAAGTCTCCATTTACACTCAGGACACCTGAATAACTCTGCCAATGCCTTGCTATTTTCCCTCATTACTGGCTGGCAAGAGGCAGCACACAGGAGCTCTGACTGATGGGCAAGAGTACACACACTGAAGGTCAGGGGGCAGATCCACAGGTGAAGTGTTGGCTTCACACTGAAGCCTTTCCCTTGACAGGTGTGAGGTCTCTTCCCCCAACACTTAGAGAAAGTCATCTGCTGGATTAAGAGCTTCATATCTTTCACTGCCCTCCAGTATGAGGGTGGATGAAGTTAACCACCATTTCCAAGTTTATTGCAGAAGGAGAATCAATCCAAGCTTTCCTTGTACTCAGCCAACCTACATGGAGGAAACACATGTACCCAACACCCTGCCTTAAAGGATTGGTAAAAATGACTCAACAGGAACTGTCCTAAAAACATGGAAAAGATCCTCTATAAATTAAGGGTTATTCTCGGTTAAAACATAAATATGTTTAACAAGGACTACTGCACACACAGTTATCACTCTGTGTAACTTCAGAGACAGAAGAGAGACTTCAGGAGAGCTGCAGAGGGACTTGAACAAGGGCCTGGATGGACAGGACACAGGGAATGGCTTCCCACTGCCAGAGGACAGGGATGGATGGGATATTGGGAAGGAATTCCTGGCTGGGAGGGTGGGCAGGCTCTGGCACAGGGTGCCCAGAGCAGCTGTGGCTGCCCCTGGATCCCTGACAGTGTCCAAGGCCAGGGTGGACGGGGCTTGGAGCACCCTGGGATAGTGGAAGGTGTCCCTGCCCAGGGCAGGGGGTGGAACCCTGAGGTGTGCTTTAAGGTCCTTTTTCACCCAAACCTTTCCGTGAGTCTGTACCTCTGGAACCTCTTTCACAGTACAAGAGACATTTGAAATAGCATCCTTATTATGGTTCATGTTAATTGGCAAGCTGATGCAGTTTGAGATATAGAAATAATTTTTTTATTACGTATGAAGAGACAAAATAAAAGTTCAGATCCTTGAAAAAAATTTAAAAATAATTTTGTAAAAGTATCTCCATTATCACGTGGCTCTTTGTCAGCACTTTCCTAGTTCCCACAAGGAAGCTAAAATGAAGCCAGTGACTGTAACCTATAGATGCCAAAAACACTATTTCATGGCAAATGTGACAAAACGTCCCCAGGTACAGGCTCAGGTGTGGTGGTCAATGGTAAACAGCTTTTGATAAAAGGATCAAAAAATCAGAATAGGGAGAAGACGGAACAACTTGAGAAGTATTTAAGGGGAGAATGGTCGAGGCTGAGGAACAAATAGAAAACATGAAATCACTACAAGAAAGGTTTCCACAAATAGCCAGCGATGAGTGGATGCAGAAACCAGTATAGTTTCTGGTTATAACAAGTCACTAATACTATTTTAAGATGAAGTGAGGATGGTATAAATGAAAACAAATCATTCAAGGAGTTTCAGTAAACAAGGACAACTAGTTGGGATGAACAACATAGATGATTAACAGGAAACGCCTGAAAGACAAAGCAAAATCCACACATATTTTCACAAAAAAAGGCAAATGAAAATTTCAAAAGCTGTTAGTGCAAGTAATTAATGAATTACACATACAAACTTCACTGCAAGAAGATACTCTGCTAGTGGAGAACTTGATCATCCCAAGGCTGCTAACCATAAACATATGGTCAGATAAAGTAAGTTCATGAGTTACTTCACAAATGCAAAATGCTAAAGTAAGTGTAGACATTCATCCTGGTTGCCTTAATTGTAATTTCTTAATAACAGATTACTTATGACTATGTGGCTATACCTGTTCTCAAGAGAAGATTTTATATGAAGAAATAAATTAACCACTTTGACAAATATCTCAAGCTCAGCACTGGAACCTTCCAGAAGAAAAACATATTGTTATTTGAAGAATACAGTATATGATCATTAAATAATAGTTACTCTCAGTAATACATAAATATAACAGGGATAAATTGTGGTTGCACATTTCATTTCCTGACTTTTAAATGCTTATTGAAAATTTAACAGACCTTTTAAAAAACAAAATACAGCTATGAAAATGGGTAGTATAAAATACTATTTGTTTTTACATGACACAATGTAAATTGAAACCAATAGTACATAAAGGGACATACTTCCTGATGATTATTGAAAAGAAATAATTTCACTCAATTTGTTTTGAAACGATACCCAAGAGTTTGGGGTTTTTTTTCTCCTCTTAGACAAAATACACTTACTCTGGCCAAAAACCCATCAAGTTAATTGATTAAATTTCTAATAAGTTACTTCTTGGAGTCTCTGATTTGTGAATGAAACAGCAAAGCAACCTCCTCCCACAAATAAAACAATCCCCATGTTTCCTTCCACCCTCTTTGGTGCTATTTTGTGGGGCACAACGCTGCACTTCACCAACCAAAGTGGAAGCTCATGATCCCCTCTATGCTGGAACTGAGAGTAGATCCCATCATGTGCTCTCTCCCACAGGGTGTCCTAGTGGGACAAGAGGAAGGGGACTAGGACAAATTAAGTAATCTCAAGTAGTACCTTGAGCCCTCCAACATCTCCAGCCACATCTTTCTCATCCACCCATGGATATCTGTCCTATATAAAAGCCATCATCCTTCCCGTTTTCCACTCTTGTAGGTTATTCCCACCTCCTCGCCCTCCCAGACCCCATTCCTTCTCAGCTCTTTCTTTTCCCTGCTTCCACTCCCCCTACCCACACTTTATCATTACAGAACCACAGAATGGTTTGTGTTAGAAGGGATTTTAAAGCTCAACCCACCTTTCACTATCCCAGGTTGCTCCAAGCCCTGTCCAACCTGGCCTTGGACACTCACAGGGATGGGACAGCCACAGCTGCTCTGGGCAACCTGTGCCACGGCCACACCATCTTCACAGGGAAGAAGTTCCTGCCAACATCCCATCTATCCCGGCCTGTGGTCAGGGTGAAGCCACCCTCCTTTGTCCTACCCTGCCCATCCCAGTCTCTCCTCAGAAAGAAGTCTGACTGCACCTTCCTCAGCTTTTTGTCACTCTGTTCCTATCCTGCCTCTTTACTAATTTCTTTACTCAGCACTCCAAAATCTTACCTAATTCTTGTTTAACTCTTGTCCCTCTCCCCTACTGCACCATCCCATGTTTCCATGTACAGACAGTCCCACCCTGTTTCAAATTTCTCCTAACTGCTGTCACATCAGGGCTCCCGTTCTTACACACTTTCTTCAGCGCGTGGATGTGGCACTTGGGGACACGGGTCAGTGGTGGCCTTGGCAGTGTTGGGGAACGGTTGGGCTCAGTGGCCTTGCAGGGCTTTTCCAATCAGAAGGGTTCTGTGTGGTTTCAATCCCTGCCAAGCAGCAACAGGAACATCCCTGGGAGCATGGTTCCGTCCCACGGGAGCTGGGAGCCACACTTGCACAAGCCGTAGCTCGTCCCTGCCTACCTCAGCTGATAACATGATCCCTGGGCAGGGGAAGATGCACACAGCCCAGATGGCTCTGGGAGCAGCGAAATGAGAATATTCAGTTTCCACGGATGTCAGGCCACCTCCAGCTACGTCTCGGCTGCGCAGATGGAAACAAGACTGCTGCCTGTGCCCAGAGATTGATAATTTGGTCACATTTAGTCATATTATCAGCAGCACAGCCCTAGCACAAAGGCACCTGCCGAATTTCAAATTCCTAACGCAAAACATGAAGTTACCAGAGCTCGTTAAACAACACGTTGACAGCTGTAAGCATAGACAAAGACATGTTAATGCTCCAGTCTCACCCCTGAAACCTTCAGTGGCTCTCCCTGAAGCTCTGGAAACACCAACCGGGGAACAGCGACAGTTACTGAGATAGTTATTCCTTGAAATAGTACACTCCTCTTAAGAAAAAAGATAAATTCACAGACATAAAGTTACGTACCAGAACCTGCTACCTCTCCTCCACACTGAGGAAAGCAACCTGAGCTGGTAGGCAGTGAAACATCTATTTCAAAAACAACAGCAACGACCACCATCCATTTGGGGTTTCAGAAGCATGAAGCACGAAAATATCTTAAATTTCAAAATCATCTACTTGGAAGCAGTGCCCCCACTGACCAATCTCATTGGTTTGCAGTTAATATTAAAAAGAGAAAAAAAGAAAAAGCTTAGTCCTGGGGTGGTCTTGCAACAATAACTTTAAAAGAAATCAAAATGTTTTTATTAATTATTCTTTTGAATACCAGGCTCTTGGATAGATACAACTCAGGGAGCACAAACTGCAGATACAAAGAGCAGGAGCTCAGTTCGACATATACCAAGCAGCGAGATTCTCAGTTTCCCACAACTTTGCACATGAGTTATTTTTTAACACACTAAAAATAAACACAGTTAAAGTATGATTTACAGTCTATCACCATTTACTACAGCATAAAGTGCTACAGTAGCACAATAAGGTTACTGCTACATAAAACACTGTACGATGTTATTTTGACGTCTGATGTAATTTTATTTAGAATTTCATAAATCAGAGACAAAAGACCACCAATACTTGTCCCTCTGGGGAATTCTTACATTTACTTGTTTACTCTGCTATTATAATTATTGTTATTATTAGTGAAAGAAATTGAGTTCTGTGTGGTTACAGTGACCCAACTGCATTAAACCAATTGCAGGAACAGGACCTATGATTTGGATCATATTTTCCAGGCAGTTAAGACCACATTCATTTTAAATAAAAAATGCTTCAGCATCCTACAGCACTCAAAAAGAGTTTCTGTGGTTTCCTGAGCTCCTTACCAGTTGGTATAATCACCAGATTTATAAAACTTTGCTTACGAAAATTAATCTTAAAAATCAATAAATAAATGCGGGTTAAATGCCACAAAGGAAAATAGCCCATAAATGAACTGTAGAGTCATGGTTCTTATAAGAACAGTACACAGGATACACAGCAGAGAGAAAAACAGGTTGGTGCAAAATACACCACATCTTTTTTTCTTCGTATTTTACCCAAGTGACGGAGGAAAAAAATAATCCTGGTGTAACTGCTAAAGTTTGGTACATATTCGCAGTGCATGAGGTTTGTGAAACTGATGCTAGATGCTCACGTTTTACAGAAAGGCCTACACAGATTTTCTGACTCCCATCATTTTGCAGACCTATAATAGTCTCTTAGGCTTGAGGAGATTTGGAGTCAATATTTAAGGAAGTACGACACTAATTTCTTACCTAATACTATAGTTTTTGAACAGTAACTTGCTCATTCATATCTGAAAACATCAATTTAATTAGTTCAAAGACATGGATGAGGGGAATGGATTTATAAGTATGATTTTGAAACTTTTTTTCCCTTACACTTTTTTCCCTTCTTGGGATCTGTAGGAATGTGCAGGAGAAGCTCACACAGACAGGCCTGGAGGCTCAGGCACCTCACAGCTACCTCTCATTATCCACCTAAGAAGCAAATCCAGCAAAACTCTGGCCACACAGCACTATTAACAGGTGGAACCAGGAACTGCGGAGCAGGAAAACACAACCCCAGAGGAAAAGAAAGAAGAAGTTGGTGAACATCTGAAGTAAAATCAAAAAAATTGTGAAGAAAATGGAAGAAGCAAAGGCACAACTGAAAAAAAAGAGCAGTGCAGGGTAAAAGGAACCAGGTGGGGCTTGTTTTTTTGTTAAAATAGAAGTAGTAAACCAATATCCACATTGCAAGCAAACACTACAACTCTGTTGGCAGGGTTAGCTGAAAGGCAGGATAAACTGGACAAGAAAACTTGATTTATGTTTTCATTCCACAGCTGGATCCTCATTAAGGAATTTTAGGGAAATCTTCTACTTTTACTCATCCAGTAAGGAATTTATTGAAAGACTGTGTGTAAAGCCTCTAAAATGAATGAAGAGTGATAGAGAAAGAGACTGAGGCAGGAATGACACCTTGTCTGCTGAACTCCAACTCTCAAAAAGCTCAGTTTATGAAAGAGGTTAAATGACTCAGTGACACGGAACCCAAAAATACACATCACACACATATGCCTCTGGAGCATACGAGCACACGTACAGGTTCAAGGCACACAAATTTGAAGGTAAGAAAAAATCATCTGCATGGTTACTGTAGGTACTCCTAAAAGCTGCTTCCAAAGAGGTATTCCCAGGAAACCTCATTTAAATAATCTCTTCCTGCTTTCTACATACAGAGCTATGCTAAATAATCTGAAATTTCAGAGAAAAAGTACTTTAAGTCTCTACTGCTTGACACCAAGTAAAAAAGCCAGCTCCCTCCAAATCAGGCCGGAAATTCACCTAGGACAGAGTTCTGTTTAGGAACTTCGGAATTTGCTTTCAGCATTTTGCATTTCAATAATTTCACGAAGACAATAATTCACAAAGATAATAATTTCCCCAAAAGAGAATTTCTGTGTTCCCAGTCAAAAAATTAAACTAAATCAGTGCAAATATGTCATGTATTATCGTAGTTTTAGAAGCTGGGAAACTAGGACATAATTGTCAAAGGTATTCTCCTGCACAGATGGTCAAGGTCCATCAAAGCTAGTAAAAATTTGGATCCTGTTATATGGACAACATAAAATAGAAATTAATCTAACAGAGAGACAGAAAAAGAAGTGCCAAGTAAGGAAGTAACATTTAGTCTGGAAAATACAACTCCAGCTAAAGGCTGCATCAAACTAGTTAAACAAAGTTTTTCAAGAGAAATAAAAAAGACCTCCTGTTTTTTTTCCTCTCTTCTAGGCCCTCCACTTCCATGGCAAATATTCAGCAACTTTGAGGCAGCCTGCCCAGCTACTACTAAGCTAATTTGTAACAGGGAACACCAAAAAAGACAGAAGAAGATATATTTGCAGCATTTTCTCTACAGGAGGGAGTGTGTTTGTTCATTTCACTTGGGAAAAGTTTTGAAATCAGTCTTCAGATTACTTCTTCTCACAAAAGAAATATGCATATGCAATCAAATTTGGATGGGCCCATACGACCTCTGCCGAAGGAACAGATCTGCTGATGTATCTTCTTAAAAGTAAATATTTAGATGATTTTTAGAGCTGAAGGATTATTTACCAAAACAGCAACTCACCACTTCATGAATGGATCTGTTGAAGCCGTCATCCTCTGTAAGGATCAGCAAAATGATAAGGGCCATGTAAACATGGTGTGAATTCCTTTCTTCAACGTGATACAGAATTTCAAGAATTGGCAAAACCTTTAGGGAAGGAAAAACGTGTGTATTAGTTTAGTCTTCAAATACCTCAGACACTAAACAGAGGAGGCTCTAAAGGTCCCATGTATCACCCTGCCCTTGACCATTCATACCAATTCCTCCCTCTTGAAACAACCACCCCTGAGCAGTGACATACGGTGTCCAAACACCTTCAATCTGCTACATTTTGTCTCACAACAGAGTCTACACAAGTGCTTTCTTGTGGTCAGACACGGAATTTCAATCCCTAAAAAATGAGATTCCCAGCCATACCAGTTACCATAATCTCCAAACGCTTCAGTCCTCCTCTCTGCACTATGGGGAAAACAAAATTGTTAAACAAGATTTTCACCAGACCAAGCAGGAAAACAGTTGTGTCTAAATATCTGTGCTACTACAAGCCTGCTCTGAAAAGACTTTGCTCATTAAACCTAGCCAAGCACATTGGAGCTGAGGTGAACAGAGGCATTTTGAGACCTGAAAGTCAAATCCCATTTTGGTGTGTGAAGATAATACCAGAAAAAACCCAGTTTGGGTTGGGTTAAGACTAGAAGAGGCCTGTTTTTCCAATTTTAGATAATATGCAGCCAAAGAGAACTGACTGATCATTATGATTAGAGTTCAGCCCAAGGTCTTGCAACATTTCCACCAGGATGAACAGCTTAAGCCAAAGCCTTGCAATAATAATGAAAATGAGATTTTATTGCAACAGCAAGCATACCTGAATGCTAGTCCAAAGTTAATCCAGATGCAAACGTTGTCTCTCTACCAAATGAAAATTAGCTTTCTACTGGCTCAGTACAACGTGGCTTCCCTGAGCTGCAGAAATAGGCCGAAATCACAAAAAGCCCTGGAAAAAGGAACTGGAGAAAGTCCTCAGTTCCAAGAAGCTTCTAGACACCTAAAAACTTGCTGTTTTTCAAAACAGGCCAAATGCAGCTGGATGAATCATGTGAAACCTATTCTGGTGAGCAGCCAGGACACCAAGTGCTTCACAAGCCTGTGAAGTTACCAAAATGTTCTCTTACAACCAACCATCCTCAAAACAGTTGGGACATACTAAACCAGCTCCTATTAGAAAGAAATGAGATTGATCTAAATGCTGCAGGCCACAAAACCTTTTCACACATGCTTTGGTCAGGGTCAAGACAAGACAACAACAGAAGCAAAGGGAGCATAGATTTACAGTAATGTTTTTATTAATGTTAAATAGATATTAAATAAAAATATTTTTTACAATTATACATTGCAAACATCCCTCCCTTGCCATTTCAAAGGATCCTTGCTCCCCAGTGGAAACCAGAGTTCCAACTTTGTGTTTCCTGAATATCAATCTTGAGTAAAGACCAGGTTTTCTCTAGAACTTCTAATTAGCACATAAACAAAAAAATTAGTCCTTTTCCTTGGATGGGGAGAAAGAGAGACAAACATCACTGCTTTAGTCCACCATTCAAATTGTTTCCCTCTCCAACACTTGCATGTAGCTTTGCACTGCAACATCTCTGTCATTTACAAGTCCAAGAGTTATGATAATAAGCTGGATAGAGCTGGAAGCAACATAAAAGTAACAAAGAATTGCATTTACAACTGGACTTTGCAGGGAGAACAACAAAAGCCTTGCTGAAGGTAACCATTGGAACAACTTCTTAGTTTTCTAGACAGATCCCAGATGGAAGTACAGAATGGTTTGGGTTGGAAGGGACCTTTAAAGATAATTGTGATCCAATCTGGTTGTGTTAAACCATACAAACCACTCTGGCAAAACATATTCCTTCAGAACAGCCCAAAATATCTCCTCTGTCTATGCCCATTAATACTAATTGTAACGGAAAAAGTCCATTCATGTCCTCAAATGCTCCAAGTCCTACGAGTGTGTTGCTACAAACTACATTTAAAAATACATGATACTGACACATCGGAGCCATTCCCCTACAAGCCAGCATGTGAAAGTACTGTTACTGAAGTTTCACACTTGATCCCAGAGGGTGGTCTGGCACTCCAGATCACGGCAATCAGCCCTCCTGCCCCAAACAAACCTCTGTTGCTTCCAAAGCCTCCACTCCTTTAGCCATATTTCCCTTTCCACTCCTCTTTCAGGCTTCTCTCCATCTACACACTGGGCAGAACTCAGGGAGGCAAATTGCAACTTAATTCTCTCCCACGTGCCATTTCTGGATGGAACCAGAATCAATCCATACACTTTCTATAATCCTTTCTCCTTACAACACTTTCTCCTTCGTGTATCAATTGCTGAGGTGAACACACATCTTTAGGACAAGTATTACTGTTCTTTAGGACAATTACTACTGTTCTCAGAATAAAAACTATTTAACAAGTCACCACTTACATTAAAAAGCTAGAATATAAGATTAAATTAAAACTCTAATCATGTAAAAATGTAAAATTGGAAATACTCTGGGAGATGCCTGGAAGGAGTCTCGGGTGGAACTCGGAGGAGACAGTTTTCTTCAAGAGAGGAAAACTCTTACATAGTTTTCTTGGAAAAGTCTGGGACTGAAACCTGGGATCTCAGGCCACTAGAAGAATTCAAAGAACCCTGGGAGACACCTGGAAGGACTCTCAAGTGAATCTTGGAAGTGAGATCTGCTATTTAAACAGCAAAAACATCTCAGGTATCTTCTCTGAAGGAGTCCAGGGCTGCTGCCTGGGATCTCAGGTGTCCCAAGTAAAGGTGGAAACGGCAAGAGATGCCTGGGAGGAGTCTCAGGAGGATTCTGTAGGAGGCAGACTCCTCTCAGTTAACGTTTTAATTATATTAAAATCTATCTAGATTTTCAACCAAAATGCACTTCTACACTTATAAGCTACATACATACCTTAAAACTTTTATATCTATCTTCTTACACAATGGCTTTGTCCACCCCTGTCCACCGAGAAGACAGCCACCACTTCTTCTGTATTGCTGACCCTTTTCTCATAGTCATCACACTACCACTACTGCACCACTACTAACACTCCTCCTTCAGGAGCAACTTCTAACTGGCAAGACACAGCCACCATTAAAAAGTTACTTTTAATCCCCAAACAAGTGGCAGGTAAAAACAGACACTGAAAATTGCAGGTCCAAGGTTGGTTTCCCCAGTGAAGTTTAAAAATAGATCGTTTTTAGTAATCAGCAAAATACAAGCAGCAACCTGCTTAAGATGAATTTATACTACAGGAAAAAATATTGCTGTACCATCAGTTGATATAAATACATTGTCATATATGTTATTTCATTCTGGTCATGTTGAGCAGCAACGAAATCTCATCTCAGCAGCCAAAGCAAACACATCGAATAGCAGAAATCACACTGGTGTTTTTACTTGCAATACTGGTGCTAATTGATCTTTCAAACAGAAGAAGGCTCAGAAGCCTCCCATCCACAGACCAGAACACCATGCTTATCAAAAAATGTGCTAATTGCCCCCTATTTCACCTGCTCCACCACCTTCTGGAGGATCCCTGCAAGTACTTTGAATATGACAGACAAATCCTAGATGTGAACTTCTCTAAAAGAAGATTCTCTAGCATCAGATACTTAATCTAGTTATTTTAAAAAATGAAGTCATGAAGGACACACAAAGATCCTACTCATTCTGCCAAGTAGAACTATAATAAGAGCAAAAAAAGGTTCTTTATTAACAATAAAACGTAAAGCCCAACAGAAGGTAAAGGTAATTAGCTGTAACTGGCAGAGGGAGATTCATATACCAATGAGGAAGTGATCTGAGACAATATCTGTTATACCAGCTAAGAAAAACAAACTGAATCAATTTACAAGTTAAACTGAAGTTGAAAAAGAGCAGAGACACATTTCAAAAATCCTTATGAAATGTTACAGAGCACCTTCTGGTGATGCTTCCTGGGCATGGAAAGGAAGACAAATTAAAATAGGGGAAAACACAACATATGGGATGCAACATATGAGTACAGTGAAACAGGAACAACCTGCAAAACCCCTGAAAGTTTAGGATGAGCTCTGAACTGCCTGTGGACGTGATCTCTCACACAGCACCTATACACCTTACACCTCATTCATCCACATGCCTCTGTATGAAGAGGCCACTGATTTACACTACATGCCTCCAAAAAGTCCTCCACCCTCATTCCAAGATCATTTTGACTCTGAATTAATGACTTTACTGTTTTTCTCCCACATCTCCAGATGGTGGGAATCAACCTCCAGGCTTTAGTTCTTACCATCCCTCTCTTCAAGCAGAGATCCCTGTATTTTTAAGGATTCCTCCTTATGAAGGCACATACACATCCTGATGCTTCCCAAGCTCTTCTCTGACCAGCTAAGTTAGCTTCCTAAGCCTCTCACAGTGTTATTGTTAATTTCAAAGCAAAAAAACTCACGTTTCTCTACTGATGCATTTTTCAATAGTCTGTAACTATTTTATGAAGTAGGGAAGTACAACACAAGAATAGTACACAATGTGTCAGCACCACTCTTGCCACACAGGGAAGGATAACCAGCTCCAACATTGAAGTCCCTTTATCTCATTTTCAAGTCAAAGACTGAATTACCCCTTTTCACCGCAGGACTATAGTTAGGAGGTCATGATTTCTTTGTCCAGTAGCCCTCCCAGCCCTCCCAATTCTTTTTGGGTCTGGCTCGGCCTGTGTTACAGAGCAATTAAAATCGCTCTTCTCAGTTGGTTGCTACTCATCCTTATCTACTGGCCTAACAAAAACAAAGAGGATTGGACAAAGATGTCAGTAGCTTGACAGTAGATCACAAAGAAGCAACAGTATGCATGAATAAGAGCAGTTTCAAACATTGGTATTGAAAAAAAAAATCAAAATACCCATGAAAACATACTGTTGACTTTTCAGAGAAGCTTTTCTGAATTTTTTCAGCTTTTCCCATGAAGTGTTTAAAGTTGCTGATAATTTCTGGGATTTTCTGACTGTATTTTTTTAGGTGATAATATATGACGATATCCCACATTGCAGAGCATCTGAGTACCTGCACCTGGACTTGTTTTGACAGATGCACTGCACTGTTTTTCTGGAACAGTGTATCAGAAATCACAACTATAAAACAATGCACACACCTAATCTTTACTTGTCTAGAGCAATCTGGGATAGTGGAAGGTGTCCCTGCCCATGCAGGGGGGTGGAACAAGATGGGCTTTAAGGTCCCTTCCAACCCAAACCATTGCAGAATTCTGTTCTGTGATTCTAAAGATAGAGCAAATTGTTGTGGTTAGCAGCCGTTAACTTGTCATATCACACACTAGCAGCCTCAAAAATTATACATGACCATTTGTTCACAGAATTCATGCAAAATGACTCAGCCCTTGCCTACATAATCTGCAGCGGATGACACAGGAGTTCAGTCTTGAATCAATTCAGCATCAACCATCTCACCCCAGTTTGCCAACAGTGGCGTCTATCAACTCCGATTTTAGCAATACATCTGCTAGAACTTGGACTGAAACCAAACTCACTCCATATCTGCCATCAAACAGGCAAGGGATCTAATTACCTGGCAAGATTTCAAATATTAAAATGGAAAGGGTTCTCTATTCTGTTACCAATTCCCCTAGACAGCCATTATCTTATTAAAGGAATGCTTTCTAATAAGTAAGATTTGTTAAAGTGGTTTGTGACATTACTAAAGTGGGGAGCACAAGCTAATTTATAACCTACAAAAACCATACCAGGTGTCTGTTATATTGGCCATTAACCACAATCCTATTTAAGCAGCTAAAAAGGCACTACAGTTGTATTTCTATAAAATCTGTGAGCTGCTCCTTGAGGAGTTTCAGTCTTAGGTCAACCTTTTAAGACATTTGGCGTGTTAGTCCAGTTACAGCTCATTTTGTTAACTATTACTCCTGAAAGCACAGAGTAAGCTTGTGCAACTTTTTGGCCTGAGTATCTGAAAGAGATAAATAAAATAATGAATAGAATGATATCTGCTACCAGTTTCTCTACACCATGATCAGAACTGAGCAGGTTTGACCTAGGTCATGATAGTGGCACAGAGAAAGAGGAAATCCAAGATGGTCTCACAGCTTTACCAGTACCACCCTTGACTGCAGCGACATGTTTAGCACCACACTCCTGAGATGACATAACAAAAATGAGTAAGTGAGCCAGAACAGGTGAATGAGTGTTCCAGAACCTACTGCTCCTGCTGCAGAACAGAGGCCACTGGCAGCTGGTGATACCCAAGCTTGCAGGGCCCATCTCTTGTGATGAGAATAAGGCAGGCAGAGCACGACTCACCAGATTTTCTATGTCTGTCCGTGCCAACACGTAGGTCCGCACGTTGCTGTTCTGATGCAGAAGCATGTATAAGAGAAGAGTGGCTTGGTCAGATTTCTGCTGCTCACACAAAGCTGTGTATAAACTGTTGAAGTTAATCTGGAAAGCATGTGGATTTGACGATGAAAATGCAGTGTTATCTGAAATAAGGAAATAAAAGAAAATCTTTCACAAATACATTTATCATCCAGTTATTTGTTAACTTTATAAAACCTCTGAGGGACATATTTAATACACCACAGTAAGGAGGAAACAAAAATCACACAACTCTTATCACCAAAGGTCATAAACCATAATAGGGTCTCACAAAGCTTCAGCTGTGCCAAAAAGCTGAGGTTGTCCTCCCATATGACCTTGAGTAAGACCCCAATGTCTGCACAAAACATTCACCTTTTTTCATAAAGCAATTTTGTCCCTCCATATGGCTTCCACCGCTAAGAAGGAATGTGATCCCAGGAGCTGCTGGAAGAAGGGCAGCCACAAGGTCTTCTCTGGAACCAGTATATCAATGACATACTTCCAAGCCCTGCACCTCAAACTTCCAGGTTTAGTTCTCTGGCATTAAGGTGGAGTATCTCCCATCCACCCCTTTCTTGGCATGCAGGGCGGATGAGCATAAGTCAAGAATATTGTGATATCTCAGTGAAACACAGGTGTCAGGACTTTAGAGGTGTGTGGTGGGGAGTTTTGTGGGTTAAGTGATGTAAAACATCACATCATATTGTCTGACATCCCTCAAAGTAACAGCGGTTTGTTCATAATCACAATATACTCTGTGCCAGAGCTGGAAGCTAAAATAAAACAGATTTCTGTTCACAGAATCTTTACCAGTTTCAACAAAAACACCCATCTGCACAGACCTCTAAGGTCTAGAAATTTCCCATGGAAACAGAAAAGGCTAGTACTTTAAGGGGACTTTTGAAAAAGATGGAGAGTGAGAGAATTTTTGCATGGGCAAACAGTGATAGGACAAGGGGGAAGAGTTTTAAACTGAAAGAGGCAACATTTATATGAGACATTAGGAAGAAATTCTTCCCCATAAGGGTGATGAGGCCCTGGCACAGGTTGCCCAGAGCAGCTGTGGCTGCCCCATCCCTGGAAGTGTTCAAGACTAGGTTGGATAGGGCTCGGAGCACCTGGGATAGTGGCAGGTATCCCTGCTCATGGCAGGAGAGTTATAACTGGGTGATCTTGACGGTCCTTTCCAATCCAAACCACACTGTGGTTGTATGATTTTTAGCCCATATTGTTATCGAAGTTTGCTAAGTAGCTTTCAGCACAGAAGAGCATGGCAGTCGTCACTTATTTTGAACATTTCCACCCACTTTGGATGGGAAATTGCTTGGAAGTGCTGCAGGAGCCCTGCAGGAGCCCTGGCTGCCTCTGGTTTTGTGAGGCCCAGCAGACAGCGTGCCGGGGAGCCACCGCTCCTCTTGGCCAGCACGAGGGGGGACAGCTCCAGCCATTGAGCAGGAGGCAGCAGGAGGTCCTGGAGCAAACAGGGCTCCTGCCTGCAGGAGTTGGGAACCACAGAGAGATGCAGTACCGTGGTGATGGAAACCCTGCCTGTCCCAAAACCACACACCCACAGGCGCAGGAGAGACTCCAACCTGTCTTTCCTCAACCACTGACCACGACTATGGACCAGCTGGTTTAAAACCTTCCTGCTTTGGGCAGGAGTTTCCCTTCAGGAGGGAAAACCTGGATGTAGACAGCAAAACTAGAACAATTCAGTCCTTGGTGCCACAGGTCGTTAGCTGAGAAGCACCCGTTGACTTTGCAGCTTCACTTCCGTGCATGTTTAAGCTGTGCCACTGGGATTTACAGTATTTCACGATCAGTTTTATTAACGGATACTAAAAAGCCCAGAAAAATAAAAATCTAAACAAAATTAAAGAAACTTAACAGCAACACCAGCACATCCTGTATTATTCCGCAGAACATTAAAGTAACCAAGAGAAAAATAAAACTATTCTAGACCGTGTAGAAAAAAATCCCCCTATCCTGAATTCTTCTAGTTTTGTCCCAATTAAATTATAGAAATTACTTTAACAAAAATGCCAGTTTTCCATTTATAGTATATATTATGACAGCAACCAGCCTCTTTTTTCTGCATTACTTTCCTCTTATGAACCCCTTAGAATGTCCACAGAAATCAAATTTAAGCTCAATTATGAGTATTGCTAGTGGGAACAAGTTTCTGGGAAACAATAAGTCATTCTAGCAACATACACATGTAGAGAAAATACAGCTTTTCATGCTACATTTGACACAAAATAACTTCTTTAAAAATTTTATAATGATATATGTATAGCACGCTTTAATGAAAACATTACTGGCTACTGATGGCATGAAACAAAGTCACCCAAAATGAAACATTAAAGGAAGCTTGCAGTTTAAAGACAGAACAAAACAAAAACTTTATCAACAATTTGATCTCAACCACCTATAAACGGTATCCAATAAATCAAAGAAGCATGTTAGGACTCAGAATTCTTCTTATGAGAACAATCCTCCACCCTCACAACCCAATAAATCTTCCTAGGTAATGGCGAATTAATTTAGAGCTCAACCTGGTTAAAACTTAATGGATAAAGGAATACAAAAACTCCCCAGAAGAAAGTGCATAACTCATGATATTACTGTGGCTTCACAGGTTGTCACACAGCTCCTGAGTTCTGTGCATGCTGCCAACCTGCACAAAGCCAATGAAAGGTAAAACCACATGGCTCAGACTCAGAGATTTAAGCATGGATAAAGTACACATGGAAAATGGTGGAGTCCCCATCCCAGGAGGGATTTAAAAGCTGCCTGGATGTGGCATTTGGGAACATGGGGTAGTGGTGGCCTTAGCAGTGCTGGGGAAATGGTTGGACTTGGAGGGCTTGTCCAACCTAAATGATCCTGTGATTCTGTGAAAAGCAGAGGCTGCAGGCTGAGCTATCTAGATAAACCAAGCTGTGTTAGGGCATTCCCATGTCCCAAACAAAACCCTCTGCCAGTCAGTGCCACATGGTACCTGCAGTTACCTGACACACAGACTGGAACCTGCCTTCTCAAAATCCAGACAAGCACCAAAACAACTCTGAAACCTCCCATACAAATAAAACTCATGGAAGTGTTTATGTTAAACATTTTTTTCTTACTTTTGAAATACAAGAATACAGTCAGAAAACCCAGGCAGCAATTTAATTATTTACCTTCTCTCTAAGGAACATGACTCCAGGACAAAAAGTGCTACAAATTTTTAGGGGACTCCCGCAGACTCCTGGATAACTAATCTACTTATAAGTCAGTTTTATTTATATTTTACGAAATTATAGAGTCACAGGATCATCCAGGTTGGAAGAAACCTTTAAGAACTTCTAGCCCAACTGTGAACTGGACCAGGATTATGAAGCTTTCTAGTATTTCTCAAGTCAGAAGGACAAAGTATACTCCCTCTGTCCCCACCATTAAATTCCAGCAGCTGAGGAACTCCACCTCAAAACTCCTAGAAGAAAACATACTATTACTGCTCTTCCATGTATTTACCGGAAGGACAACAAATCTTGCAAAGAGAACCTCTAAGCAATCACAGCAACTTAAAACTCCATTTCATCAGTTTAGGCTCAGAAGTAAGAAGAGATACAAACCTTGTGTGTTCTTGAAGGACATGATGGCTTGCCTGTAGGGGTTCGGGGTGTCTGGAGCATCCGTCAGGTTGGCCAGGACCAGCAGCAGCAGCAGGCTCTGGCTGGCCAGAGGGGAGCACTGCTCCAGCTGCGCCGACGCTTTGCTGCCCACCCCACCCAGTGTGAACACCGTCCACAGGCCAGCTGCAGAGAAAAAACAACAAGTAACAGGTTTGGTCATATTTTAATAAAAAAGGCTTCTTTAGAGGGTAGGTTTAGATTAGATATTGGAATAAAATCCTTCCCTGTGACAAAGGTGAGGCCCTGGCACAGGGTGCCCAGAGCAGCTGTGGCTGCCCCTGGATCCCTGGCAGTGTCCAAGGCCAGGCTGGACATTGGGGCTTGGAGCAGCCTGGGACAGTGGAAGGTGTCCCTGCCCATGGCAGGGGTGGCACTGGATGAGGTTTAAGGTCCTTCCAGCTGAACCATTCTGTGATTCCACAACTGTACATTGTGCATGTACAGCTCCAGTAGTAAGGCATAATGTATAAAGCCAATGCAATGTCCTCAAAGGCTGCTTGAAAAAACTCTATCACACTGCTTAAACTTTGATGTTTGAGCCTCAAATGCACAGTCATTTTCATACTTACAGCACTAAAAATAATCAACTCCAGTACTAAACTACTGCATTTGAAATTCCTGTTCCTGATTACAGGAGCATTGGTGAACCGACATGACCAGCTACATGCCCAAATAATGATTAGAGGAGAAGGAGCATCAGAGGAGAATTAAAGGACTCCCCTCATCCCTGTCCAGCAAGTCCATCAGTCCTTATATCCTTGCCACTGCTCATGGGACTGTATTACAGCACTGAAAAAAACTAAGAGAAGTACCAAAAGTGAAACAGAGATGCTGCAGACTCAGCATCGTTGGGGTACAAAGTCAGAGGAAAGGACAAAACCTCTACATTTATCACACGTGGGCTCTTGATACATTCATTCCAAGGGGATAAGAAGTAGCCCCTCCCGATCACACTGTATTAGATCCATCCCCAAATGCCTGCCTAGCAGTTCATTATTTCAAGAGTATATTGAAATTTTATGGCAGAGACTGAGCATTTCATCAAATTATTCATTTAACAGGTCAAAGCTTTTAGTTATACAGGGAAAAAAAAAGTTGCTTCTACTTACAAGGTAAATCTTTATTTGCTGTTTTAATTAATTACAACAAAAATTAATTACAACACATTCTTAAAGAAAACAGAAAAATTAAGCAAGTTTAGTTTCCAATCTTCTAGTCTGCAAGATTCAAGGTGTAAATGATAAAAACCCTGTAAGCCATTTGAATGCAAAACATTAAAGTATAACCAATAAAAGAATTTCAAGTACTCTTAGCCCTACAAATTTCAAGCCATCCAATGAGTATTTTTCTTCAAACGTAATTATACAGTCAGATTATGTAACAAACCAATGCTCCCTCATTAGGACAATTGCAGGGCAATTACTGCCATGTCATGGGCAAGGGAGCTAATGCCACTCAGTGTTAAGCAGCTTGAGAGAGTTCTTATAATAAAAAGCACTATAATTGCAGCCTGTTTAGCAAAAATTTCATGTTACATTAATAACCTTTTATCACCAGGTTTTTCATCCACTGTCCTTATCAGAATGAACGATGCTGACCGTGAAGTTAGTTTTTAAATTCACATGAGTTAGCCAGAGGTAACATCAAAGAAACTATTTTAAAAACCCTGAAATAACTGTACATTTATCATTACATGTTAAATAAATTAAAATTCATCCCATTTCCTTTCTTAAACTTTAGTATAGTTCTCATTTTTAATTTTCCACCACCCCATCCTTCTGTGGTTGGTATCTGCCATTACTACGCCTTTCCTCAATAGTTAAGAAAAGAGAGATATGGCCAAAACACTGGTGATTAATCCGAATCTTCCACCAGGGAGAATGAGGTCACTATGTCCAAGAGAAATCTGCACATTAATATGTGACCCAAGTAACCTCCTGGAGTTCTTTCGTGTGTTGGCAAGTCCTCCAGAAAACCAATCCCATGTAACGGGTTCATAAAATTCCTTTCACTTGCAAAGGGCAATGTCACATTAGGTGCTAAGTACTGGCTGGTGCTCCCAACATACTCAAGTTAAAAAAGTTTTAAAGGAAAATATTGTTTCTGATCATAAACATCAGATTAAAATGCTAAATAGGTAAAGAGCCTGGGAGGACAGAGAGACAAGCAGTTTCTATCTGTATGTAGTAGTATGTTCACAATACCTGAAATATTACTTTCTTAAATCTAATTTTATATTTATACACATTTCAAAATTACAAAACTATATTTAACTTCTTTAACACGCAAAACAAAGTAACTTATGCTGTACTCCCTTACAAGCTTTCCTCACTAACGTTCCAGATCTGAAGTTAACAGAAAACTTAGAAGAATATACACTGATACAGCGAGGCCAGAATAACATTTCAGATTCCGTTTCTTTGGAACATCACAGGAAAAAAAAACAGAATAAAAGGGGAAAAATCCCATATTTAAAAGGGATGAAGGCCAGGTTGGACAGGGCTTGGAGCAACCTGGGATAGTGGAAGGTGTCCTTGCCCATGGCAGGAGGGGGAACGAGATGAGCTTTGAGGTCGCTTCCAACCCAAATCATCTTAGGATTCCATGATTCTATGAAAATTCCTGTTTAAGCCAACAGGATAGCCACAGATGGCTGCAACAGTACTAGTTCTGCCTGGCATCATTACAGGCATGAAGAGAAATTTGCCTGAACGCTTCAACACATAGACTGGATTTCTTTCACATTGAGATTTTTTTATTTTACTTCTATCCTCTCGTCATTTTTTTATATATCACAAAAGAAATACAAATTCCAGATGCTTTCGTAAAGCTTTCTAAATCTCTGGAAGGTGGCAAAGGAAAGCTAGGGTTCTCAAAACTAAACCACTAAACTGTGAAAAGGAGGGAAGGGTAGATTACCTGAAACACCATCACGAGGCAAAGTGCTTCCAAGACTTACAAAGTCTTCAAAGGCTCTACTAGGCTCTTCCAGTCCTAATTATAAGCCTGATGAAGTCAATAATCCATAACTCTAAAATAGTCTCTTCCATGTTGTTGTGGTTTAACACCACACAGCCAATCATTCTCTCCTTTCTGGTGAGATGGGGGAGAGAACTGAGAGAAAAGGCAAAACTCGTGCGTTGAGATGAAGACAATTCAATAGGACCAAAAAAGAAGGGAAAATGATGATAATGATAATAATGATGATAAAAGAATACACAGAGGAAGTGATGCACAGCGCAGTCGCTCACCACCTGCTGCAGATCCTGAGCAGTGTCCACCCACTCCTGGCCAATACCCCCCAGTTTTACTGCTGAGCATAACAGGATATGGGATATTCCTTCAACCAACTGGGTCAGCTGTCCTGGCTGTGTCCCCTCCCAGGTCCTTGTACCTTAAGGAACCTTGAAGATCATCCCATTCCACCCCCTGCCATGGGCAGAGGCACCTTCCACTAGACCAGGCTGCTCCGAGCCCTGTCCATCATGGTCTGGAACACTTTCAGGGATGGGGCAGCCACAGCTTCTCCAGGAAACCTGTGCCAGGGCCTCCCCACCCTCACAGGGAAGAACTCCTTCTGAAATTATGAGAAGCTGACAAGTCCTTGTTTCAGTGTAAGCACAACTTAGCAACAACAAAAACTGAAGGTGATATCAACATTACCCACCACTGCAACCCCATCCAAGCAGAAAACAAGACAAATATTTAGGTATTTGGATCACTTATTTAATTTATATAATTTACTGTTTTCTGCAGAATACTTTTAATTGCATTTCTCCAATATTTTTCCATCATTTCTAACTGTGTCCAGATCTGGCCTCCCGAATACAAGAGGGACATGGAACTCCTGGAGCAGGTCCAGTGCAAAGTGACACATGCTGAAGGGCCTGGAGCATCTCCATGCCCGGGACAGGCTGAGGGAGCTGGGGCTGCTCAGCCTCGAGAGGAGCCCCAGCTGAGAGGGGCCCTCAGCCCTGGCTGTCCCTGGCTGCAGGGAGGGCTCAGGGCAGGGCCCAGGCTCTGCTCCAGGGGCCCAGCAGTGGCACCAGAGCCACGGGCAGGGCCTGAGCCCAGCAATTGCCCTGCACAGGAGGCAGAACTCCGGCCCTGGGCAGTGACCAGCCCTGAACAGAGACCAGTGAGGCTGTGGAGTCTCCTCCACGGGGATATTCCAGAGCTCTCTGGACACAATCCTGTGCCCTGTGCTTTGGGATGATCCTGCTGGAGGTGGGAGGTGGGGTCAGATGTTCCACTGTGGGCCCTTCCAGCCTGACCAGCTCTGGGATTCACTGATATAACTTTATTTCTTGACTCAGTCCTACGTGGAGCCACATTGCTAGAAGTTTCGTCAATTACAGAAATGTAGAATTCTGCCAATCATTTCCGGGAAATACTCAAATACTTTGATAAGGAACTGACTGCTTTTACCTTTAAAACCAAATGAACAGATTCATTTTTGCCCTTCTCTTCCACCAAACTAGCCACCACAGATTTTTTTCCCCTGTTCATACAACTCTATGTAAGGCAGAGCAAGAAAAGCGGGTCATAAGAGCAAAGTACGTTATTTTGCAACAGAGAAGCTGAGATCTTCTGTAAGATGGCTGGAAACACAGTTTACAGCCACGAAAACAAACCCAGGACTTTAATCTAGTTTGACAGCCTGTGAAACAACACTTAATGGCAAAATGAAGTTACGACACAGTCATCAAAATAGAACTTTCTTTCACCTGACTGTTATTTGATGTAAACACAACTCTGCAAAAATCTCAGCCTAATGCCTGGTCTCTGTTACACAATGAGATGCAAGTAAGGTTCATGTTTGTACCTACTTTGAGAAAAGTTTAAACACACTTATTTATAGTTTCACAAGACCAAGAAGAATTTTAAGAGTTTGATTTTGAAGACACAAGAAACCAAGAGTGCAGAAGGTACTCTAAAAACCCATTACACTCATATAAAGCATTTCAACTTATAGTCAACAACTTCTAACACTGTCTACCATTATTCTAAGTCAGCAAATCAACGGACTGTGAGCTATAATTGATTTTTGAGCTCTCCTGGATTAGTTATTAAACTAGTTGTAATTCTTCTGCAAAACGTGTATTATTCACCTTTCAACCTTCAGTGTCAAGCCTCGGAAGACAAACTCTCTGACTTCTCACGCTGGACAGAGCATTAAATTAATGCTGAGGAAATTGTAGTTACTTATTTCCAAGTTTCTTTCTAGGAAATTAATATTGTTTGGGGTTTTTTTAATCTAATAGTAGCTGAAAAATTCAATTAAAGCAATCACTGAACTTCAACCTTTCCTTTGAACATCCTTCATTGCGTTTAAATATAGGCATTAAATTGCAATTAATACTGGCAAAGCCTTTTTGATTATGCTGCTGTCTCTCCTCACTGGAGCTTGGTAAGAGGGCAGATCCTTCCCTCATTCCACATCACATAACCCGTGTCCTCTCAAACATATTTAGCATCCTCCCAATGAGTTTTTTATTGCTTTTGAAATTATTTTGCCGAGAGCATCAACCTGAGGTGCAGCCCCAGGCTGTTTTTGAGACTGAATAGGACAAAATAAGAGTTTTAATAGACATGAAGATCTTCAAAAGGTCTCTTGATCTCCCCCTGTCATTTTGACATTTCTGAAACAACAATCCTCCTCCCTTGTTGCAAAAATGGAAAGAATCTAAATAGATGAGGCTACAGAAGTTGGCAAAACCAGTGTTAAATATCAGAAAGAAAACTCAACCACAACGAAGAAAGCCCAACAGAACAAATCTAACGTATGGTTAGTAATACATCCAGGTCAAACCCTAGCTCCCCATTCTGCTTTCCTATTTCTGAAACTTTCAGCAACCGGAAGATTGTCCAATGCTGCAACAGCATCTAAGGCATCACTAAACACAGATGATGAAGAACTAAAGCAAAAGTGATTTTTATTGCATCTAATTGATACCATCATGTACTTCCTCCACCAAACCCAGTAAATAACGTATTATTAAAAAACATTACAATTACTGTTTAATTCTTATTACACTCAAGGAGCAACACTGGGAACTTGAGTGCTGTTTTTTTTGTTTAATGCTTATTATGTGTGTCACATTTCTTAAGTCAATTCAATGGTTCTCACACTGTGGTCTGATGAACACTTTCTGGTGGCCCATGGAGAGCTGGCAGTTCACGTTGTGCTGGCTCTTGTCCTTGTTTCCAGCTGCTACATTGTGTTAGAAGAAAGCTAAAAATACATAAATACTTTCCTACGATTACTTTTCCATGCAAGCAATTTCTCAAGTTGCCACGGGGATGTTATGTGATAATGAATGGGAGAGGAAAAAGAGGTCCATGGAACCATGAAAGGGGATCAGTGAGGCAACTGCTGTATCAGGGGCATTTTATACTTTATAAAGCACATCTTCAACATCTCACATCTTTAGTTAAGGAATTTAAACTGCAAACTGTGAGGAACACAGGGTATACTTGCTTAAAAGACTACAAAAACAGCAGAGGGAAGTCCTATTGCAAATTTGAGAGGATTCATTACAGAAAGAAACTAGCAAAGCTGAAGTACAGGAAATACAGAATCATTTTTACATGGTTTATTGACCTGCACATTAAATATTCCATTCTCAAGCAACATTAAACTCATCTGTGGCATAAACACACTGACTTACACACAAACTACAACCTGTGATTGAAAAAGTCAGTCTGGTGACTATAGACTTTTTAAGTAGGGAAACTATAAAACTCAGAAGCACAAAAATGGCTGTCCTAAACACTACAGTAATTTTTTGTTTGCAGTCACTTTTTAATTGCAGTAACTTTTTCAGCTGACACAAGTTCTTATAAGTGACAGGCTTTTGCAACATTTCACCTGGCATGGTAATACAAACAGCAAAAGTAACAATTTTTAATTTTCAGCAGTATTTTTCATGCTCTTCATGGTCCAGCATTGGACTTACAGAATTAACCCAAACTAGCTTGAGACATAGAAGTTTTACAAATAGATATAAATGAATAGTTTCTGGACATCACACAGTCTGGCAAAAGAAATCCATATTTTAGATAACTGGTAGGCTAGCTGCTCTCTAAGTCATCAGCAGGCTGCAGCAAGAATTCACGCGTGGGAGACACTAAATTTAAAAGCATTTTGAGACAACAGCTATGTACCAGTCCATCTTGACTCTATTTCTCGTCTGGAACACAGGCATGGCACATGATGTGTATCAGAGCAAATGTGTGATAACTTGGAACTGCATATTCAGGCTCAAAATCCCATCGAACTACCATGTAATCCTTAGTGCAAGGTCAAAGTCACACAATTTACACAGATGATTGCCATGGGCTTTATTTCAGGTGCTGCGTTATATTTCAGCTGCTTTACTACTATATTTTAAGTATTTAATTCCTAAATACTACAGGAAAGTGACTGAAATGCTGTAGAAAGATTAAGTGCATGTTTTAGATTACTTCTTTAAACGTTAAAAAGAATTATAGAAGTGATTTAAAAACCAAGTTATTTTCTTCTCAACAAATCACTGCAACAGAACAACTGCTCTATATTTCACAGATTTCAACTGGCTCATTGAAATACATGACTGAGTATGACTTAATTGTTCAAGGGTTTTCACACCTAATAACACTATTGTGTAAAGGAGACCAGTATTTCATCTTCCTTGCCAAGAACAGCAGAAGGTAGTTGTTTCTGTGGAGCCAAGCTCTGCAACACCAGCTCCCTGCCTGCCCCACTCCTGGTCACAGCCTCTCCAGGAATAGCCGAGCTCATGTCTCTGTGTACCCACACATCTGAAACACATCCCAGGCACTCCCTGTTTCGATGTTCCCATTGCTCCCAGTGCTGCAGCAGGACAGGAAAGCCACAGGGAATGGCTGGGGTGTAGGAACCACTGGAGAAAAGACAGCCCAGGAAATCTCCACACAAACCCTCCAAAGCCAGAGAAGCACTGATGAGTCTGAAGTGGCCGGGGCTGTGATGTCATTAACACATTCTGGACGCAGTTTTTTAGGAAATGAATCATGGAAGCAAGTGAAATGCAAAGATGTATTAGGTAACTGTGTCCATCCCCTATCCACGCAACAGTGTTCCCTCCAATACAGCATGTTATTCTATCCAGTCCAATTTTAAGGGACTAGTAATGGAGCTTGAACCATATCCTTAGGGAAGAGTGTTCCATAATCTAATAAACCTCAATGTTAAGATTTTTTTCCTAATATTCAGCAAGCATTACTTTGTTCAGTTTCATCTACTTATTCCTTTAAGTGGTTCTATGCAATACCATAAAACATTTCTGCCCCAGTTCAGTGTTTACAGCCCTTAAAAAAAAGGCACAGTCAGGTCTCCTTTGTTGCCCAGCCAAATTACATACACACATTTTTCTTTCCTTTCTTTTAAAGTCTTTTCCAGTTTGCTTCCTGCAATTAATCCCAGCTCCAATACTTTGCACGACCTTTCAAATGTCATGGAACTGAGAAAGATTGCAAACAGTAAATTGCATAGATTGATAAATAAGCATGTCCCTCATTTCACTGTGAAAACAGTGTTTATTCCATTTTAAACTATTCAGCTTCCTTTTTATCATTAGATCTCAGGAGATCTTTACTGTGACATCTGAAATGATTCAAGCTTCCCTCGGGGCAGGAACCCCATCTATTGTATTATAACTCTTTTTCTTGTTTTGAACTCTAAAATAACTAGACAATAATCTTCTCCCAAGACCATGAAGCTCAGCTGCAGACTTGCATCCTCCTGAAAGCTTTTGACACCACAGAGGTATCACAAATGTATAAAGATACCCACAAAAAAGTATTCAATCTGAAAAACTACAAAACATTCAAAAACAAAGTCAATACCTGTAAACTCAGTGAAATCATATTACCTATAACTATATATATTATTTACAGTTGGACTTGATGATCTTTGAGGTCTTTCCCAACCTTAATGATTCCACGAGTCTGTGATAAATCTAACATTTCCAGATGGGGTCTACCTCTCTTACTTGCCCAGAGATGCTGAAGCACAGAACAGCTTTGTTAGCTGGAAATCCCTGATGACATTTTTATTATATGTAATTGGAGTATGAGTAGTAGACATACCCAGAGACAAACACCTTGAAGAATTAAGTAAAGCAAATTACATAACACACTCCTGAAACAAAAGGCCAAATAAGGCTGGGAATAACTCTAATAAACCCTTAATTCACTTTTAGAAATATATTAAAAACAACTATAGGAAGGGAACATCTCAAATAAGGAATCTTCACATTTTTATTAGCCCAACTCCTGGCCTGTTGCTGGTAACACCTATCTCAACTCCTTTGGACACAAGTGATACAATTTTGGAGATGGAACAATATTCCTGATGCACACTTGAAGACAGTCCAGTATAACCGAAGCTGCAAATCTGACCACAATATCAAGAAAAAATAAATAAAGGGTTTATGGTATTATATGAGAGCACAATACCACAATATTATGACTACCTGGAACCTGGGAAACTAAGTGCAAGCTTGAAGAGAGTGAGAGAGAGGAAAATGAATGAGAAATGTGGGAAAAACTGCAAATCCACCCAGTGTTGGATTTAATTTTAGAGGAACTGTCTGACTCAATCATCTATCAGCCTTGGAACAGCAAACCTCATGCCAACAACAAGTTAACATAGCGAGACATTAAAAGTTGTTGGATGGTGGGGTTTGGGGGCTTTTTTTGGTTCAGGTTATTTTGGTGGGATTTTGGGGAGAGGAGGTTAGTTCCTGGAGGGGTTTTCTTCAGGCTTTTATTTTTAAATTATTATTTATTTAATTACTTTTGTTTTTAATAGGAAACTCCTCTGGCTTTTGCCCAGGGTACCATCCTGGTACTTTACTGCTCTTGTCAGAATGCAAAGGAACACAGTGAATGTGTATAATTCAACCAATAGTGGAACTTCCAGTAACATTTTCTGTCAACTCTATCAGGCAAAATATGAGGCAGAAACAAACACAGAAACATGTCACAAAATAACTGTCTTGGCAGTATTATTTTTAAATAGTGCTAATCAGGGTATTGATATTAACTAATGCTTTTGATGTAGGACCCTCAGGAGAACTTCATCCCCACACAGAGGAGGGAAGGGGGAGGAAGAAATCCAGACAACCAATGAAAGAAGTGACCTGTAAAGTTGCTAGACAGGTCAAGGCATCCAAGAAATTACTTTTCCAGAGCAGTTAGATTTTTATATCAGTTAGTGAGTTTAGCACACTGCTCCTGTTGGCTTATTGTGACTGCAGGCATTCAATTCACCTGTTTCTTGAGAGATGAGAGGAACAAGATCAAGTGGCTTCTGGGAAAGTCTTCCTCTAAAACATTCTGCTTAACAGCCTAAAAAAAATATAATAAAACTGCAAAGCGGCAAGGAAGACTTAAGCTTTTCTGGACTCGACTGCCTAAACCACAAGATAATTTTCATCTTTCTGTTTCCTTACTTGTTAAATGTATGCAGCTCAACTTCGATGGCAAAGATCACAAGATATATCCCAATTCCATGACAAGATATATTCCTTGCTGGTGGACTTAAGAGATCACTCTTGCCACCACTCAGGGGGTCAGATCGAGGTTGCCATTCAAGTCTCCTATGAAGACAGCCTGGGACAGCTGCGGGTGCTCACCTGCACAAGAGAAGGCTCCAGGGAGAGCTCAGAGCCCCTGGCAGGGCCTAAAGGGGCTCCAGGAGAGCTGCAGAGGGACTGGGGACAAGGCCTGGAGGGACAGGACACAGGGAATGGCTTCCCAGTGCCAGAGAACAGGGACAGATGGGATATTGGGAAGGAATTCTTGGCATCCCAGGCAGGTTTGGAGTCCCCATCCCTGGAGGTTTCCAAGGAACACCTGGACATGGCACTCAGTGCTCTGGGCTGGGTGACAAGGTGGGGATCAGGCACAGGTTCAACATGATGGTCTTGGAGGAGTTCTCCAACCTCAACAATTTTGTGTGATTTTGTCAAAAAAATTACTTTCTCCTTTCTCCAGCCTGTTGCTCACATGCCAGGTAAGAGATCCCTACCCCCTCTTCCTTCTCCCACACAAAACTAAGGAATAGCTAGCACAGCAAAGTCAGCACAGACCTGCTGCTTCCCTCCTAGACCTAAGTTTCACTCCTCCAAACTTGTGAAACACCTCAGCACTGGTACCTGCAGCAATTCCAGCCAGCTTCTCTATCAGCCTGCAGGAGAGCATTCAAAAACAATTAAATAAAACTCCTAATATAAGCACAGCTGAAAAACTCAGAATTACACATCTTAGGAATGCTCTGGCTGCCACCCATATTCCTGAGAAGATCTGCTCACACTCCTTGGAGCCTACCACCTCTCCGCAGTGCAATGGGCACATTATTTTTTAAACCATCATGTCCCTATCTCTTGTTCAAGAGGTAACATTTTGTTTGTGTGAGGTAACTTCTTCCTCTACACTACCTGCTGCACCAAGGAAGAGGGAAACTCTGAGTGTTAATTCTCTTGCTTGAAACCTGGTCCACCAGCAACTGGATGAAGCAGGGAAAGTCTCCCCTGCATCCTGGAACAGGCTCATGGACCTCACGAGGGCTGCTACACCCCAAGCCTCACTGGCACGACGCTCTGTGGAACACACTTCATGAAAACTCAACGTTCAGACAATTCTGCTGCCAGTTTTTCAACAAGTTTCTGCTCAATGTATGCAAACAGAAAGTTCTGGGACCTTGTAACTTGGCCAGATTTAGTAAACTTTAAGAGGGATTGTAAATGGCACATCTCTATCCATAGTTTCACTCCCCTAAGCCCCCCTTCCCAAATCTCAAGAGCCTGTTCCAAGGCATGAAGACTCTAAAACTCCTCAATAAAACAGATGTAAGAATTCAGCATTGGTTAAGTAACATTTTTCCCTAACCTCATTCTCAGAAACAGAAGAACTGTTTTCAATTAAAGCAGTGCCAAAAAAATTTAAAAAAAAAAAAATCTAAAAAAAAGAGCCTAAGGAAGATACTCAGCATGAAAAGTTTCATCACAAACAACTGAAGTCTGAAAAAACATTAAGAGCAATTGAAAATTGGATTTCACTACAGAAAGTGCTCTATAAGCTTATCTTGAGGCATCAATACCAGCTCCAGCCATACAAACATTATTAAAATGGCAGTTTTAATGACGAAGTGTTGAGGAAAGCAGCAGTGCTGAGGAATGAAGTCCTATCCCCAGAACAAGCGTGCCACAGGCAAAACTTTTCATTATCTCGACTAGCAGAAAATGCCTCCTCAGCTGAAAGAACCCAGTGTCCCTGCTCCCTCTCGGAGCAAGGCGTGAGCTCCTGCCAAGGCTGATGAGCTGTTTTATGTCAGCACCTGCCCTTTGGCTCCGCACTCGGCACTGACATCAACTCCAGCGGCATCAGACAGGAACACGTTTCTGTCACCAGACACCACGGCTGGACCCGCACCAACGAAACAGAGCCGCAACACACGAAACACTGTTTGAAGCCCTCTTACGGATCCAACACCAACTGAATTCCCTCTCTTTTGGGTCGACGGCCAGTGTGGAGGGGATGGTGAAGGGAAAGGTTTTGGTGTGTCAAATTTACTGACTACAAAAACAGAACACTATGGGGGGGAGAAGAAGGCTGACTAAGTATTACTTACTCTGCCTGCACTTTTTTTTCCAGCAAAAATTGATAGTTAACATTGAAATTATATAGAAACATGTGCTAACACTCATCAACTTTACTATTAAAGACTAAAAATTACATATATAGTATTGAGAAAGTTTTCATTCCAAATACTGACTTGCCAATTTATGGAATGAATTACATAAAGATTTGCATTTATATGAAAAAATATATTTAGAGGCACTTTATTTTTTCTCTAGCACACACATTCAGTTCCATAATGTCTCATCTTCAGGACCCAAAAATGTTTTTACCACAGGGAAAGGGATTCCTCTGGGCTTTTCCTGTTCCTAAGCATTTTGCAATAGTGCCAAGCCATAAAGGGAAAAGAAGTTTGCTCTCTGGGAGCACAGTTAGGAAACAGTGAGGACAAGCCATGCCTGCCTCTTTGCCATCATCCACGATGGGGCTATGCCTATGCCTTATAAAGAGGAGTTAATGTAACTTTTTAATGTAACATACAAAGCAATTCTCATTCTGTATGAGATCAATGTAGGAGTTAAAAAAGCAAATTTGAGCAGCGGGACTGCCCTCGAGGGTGATATCTGGTACCACCACCTCCAGACTTCCATGTGGATCTCACTTGTGTGGAAGCTACTTGGCAACCCCAAGGTAGCCGAGGCAAGCCACAACGCAGACAAGCTCTGTAGGCCTCCAGCATCAGCTGCTGCCCTCTGTGCAGAGACATCTTTTTTAGGCTACCAGGCTTTGAGTAGATAATTTGAATATTGTAATATTTTTCATAAAAAACATTTCTGCTATTCCAAAAATTCATAGAATCACAGAATGATTTGGGTGCACAGGGACCTTCAAAATCATCTCATTCCAAACTCCTGCTGGCCATGGGCAGGGACACCTTCCGCTATCCCAGATTGCTCCAAACCCCATCCAGCCTGGCCTGGAACATTTCCAGGGATCCAGGGGCAGCCACAGCTGCTCTGGGCACCCTGTGCCAGGGTCTCTCCACCCTCACAGACAGGAATTCCTTCCCAATATTCCATCTGTCCCTGCCCTCTGGCAGTGGGAAGCCATTCCCTGTGTCCTGTCCCTCCATGCCTTGTCCCCAGTCCCTCTGCAGCTCTCCTGGAGCCCCTTCAGGCCCTGCCAAGGGCTCTGAGCTCTCCCTGGAGTCTTCTCTTGTCCAGGATGAAACCCACTCCACATCCTCACAACGATTACTCAGCAAACTTCATGGAAAATCACAAGTGCCACCAACCTGTTGGCCCAAGCTAGCAGCAGGGCCTTGTGACCAGGTCTTTGGCAAAACAATTACAATTAGCAAGATAAGACAATGAGAAACACTTATGTGCTATATTGACATCTTATAAAATCACCTGAAATTGTTTGGTAAGTGGGAATCTTACACACATTATCACAGGCAAACAGCACGTTTTATTAACCTTGAAGCAAGGCCCAGCAGTTAAAACATGAGGATAAAGATCAGGACAGTGGAATTTTTATTTCCAGCTGCAATGTCAACTGATTGTGTAATTTTAGCCAAGCTCCAAACATGTTATTTCCTCTTTTTCCCCTATCTATAAAAACGAGAATAAGGGCCTTTACATCCTGATGCCCTTGGCCTGAATGTGCGTTGTTCCCAAGCTGATGTCCCAATTTCCTAAGAGATCTCTGACCCACTGAAGAGAGTCAGAGCAGATTATATACACACTGGGACTGATTACACACTCACTGTGTATTTACATTCAACTAGCTAATGATACAGATATATAGAACGTATCCAATTATACAGATATAATTATATAGATATATAAAAAGACAGATCTTTGCTTGACAGATCCTCTCAGAATGACAATTGCTGAGAGAAGCAGTTCAATAAGTATAAACTATTGAGGCTGAAATTAGAAGCCAGCAGTGAATTGGATGGATAAACCCGATGCGAAAACTGCTTTTTCCTAGGAATATTTTAATATTTTGTATTATCCACATTTCTACATAGACATTTGCTTTAAAGTATTTGCATGTTGTATTTGTATATGCTGTATATACATCTTATAAAACCACTTGAAATTGTTTAAGTGAGAATCCTACAAATTATCAGATGCAAACAGCATGACTCCTAACTATATGTTATATTGCTATAATATATTCTAGATTTATGAAACTATTTCTTCTCATATGTAACTTACACATTTAATTTTTATATCTCTAGGTATTTTGATACCTAAATGGTATATTTTTGTATAAATACACTAAATATATAGACACAGTACACCTTTATATTATTAAAGGTATGTTCATATTTTTCTGTATAGTCTATATTTTATTTGTATTTTATAGTTTTTCTATTANTTTTATTAACCTTGAAGCAAGGCCCAGCAGTTAAAACATGAGGATAAAGATCAGGACAGTGGAATTTTTATTTCCAGCTGCAATGTCAACTGATTGTGTAATTTTAGCCAAGCTCCAAACATGTTATTTCCTCTTTTTCCCCTATCTATAAAAACGAGAATAAGGGCCTTTACATCCTGATGCCCTTGGCCTGAATGTGCGTTGTTCCCAAGCTGATGTCCCAATTTCCTAAGAGATCTCTGACCCACTGAAGAGAGTCAGAGCAGATTATATACACACTGGGACTGATTACACACTCACTGTGTATTTACATTCAACTAGCTAATGATACAGATATATAGAACGTATCCAATTATACAGATATAATTATATAGATATATAAAAAGACAGATCTTTGCTTGACAGATCCTCTCAGAATGACAATTGCTGAGAGAAGCAGTTCAATAAGTATAAACTATTGAGGCTGAAATTAGAAGCCAGCAGTGAATTGGATGGATAAACCCGATGCGAAAACTGCTTTTTCCTAGGAATATTTTAATATTTTGTATTATCCACATTTCTACATAGACATTTGCTTTAAAGTATTTGCATGTTGTATTTGTATATGCTGTATATACATCTTATAAAACCACTTGAAATTGTTTAAGTGAGAATCCTACAAATTATCAGATGCAAACAGCATGACTCCTAACTATATGTTATATTGCTATAATATATTCTAGATTTATGAAACTATTTCTTCTCATATGTAACTTACACATTTAATTTTTATATCTCTAGGTATTTTGATACCTAAATGGTATATTTTTGTATAAATACACTAAATATATAGACACAGTACACCTTTATATTATTAAAGGTATGTTCATATTTTTCTGTATAGTCTATATTTTATTTGTATTTTATAGTTTTTCTATTATACACATAAGCATTCACACACAGAACTAGTGAGTACCAAATAACTGTCAAATGCTGTGGTGTCTAAAACGTGTCTCATTCTTGGCAGAATTAATTTGATCCAGATTTTCCTTCCAGCTGAGAGTAAACTCTGCTGAAACTTCCCATATATCTACTTTCCTTTCTTTTGCGGACAGAAAAAAGTCTTTGTTCCAAGGTCATGATGTGGCTGCCTCATCCCTGGAAGTGCCCAAGACCAGGCCGGATGGAGCTCTGAGCAAACTGGTCTAGTGGAAGGTGTCCTGGCCCATGGCAGGGGGGTGGAACTGATTCTTAAGGTCTCTTCCAATCCAAACTCTTCCACAATTCTACAATTCTATAACCTGACTTTTTTCCTAAAAACAAAAACCCCCACCAGTCTCCCACACAGATTCATCCACAACCTGTAATTCAAGTGCTTTAACTATAAAACATTCAGAGGATTCTTCCAGTTTTCAAGTTTCTTATCAAAAAAGGGGGATTTATTTTCCTAGTTAGCAATTTCAGGATAGCACTTACCCTAAAGATCAAGAAACAGATAAGAAAACAGGTACAGCTTATGAATTTCTAGGTGGTAATAAGACAACTTCAAGTCACCACATGAGGGCTTAGAGAGGATGTCGCTGTTAGAGACCCTGAACAGGCAAAAAACTCCATAACTCAACTCCAGAGAAAGGAGACTACTAAATGTAAAAAGATTAAGTTTTTCCAAACCAGGAAAAAAAAAGGCATATAAGCTTTGGCAAGTTCAGTGCTAAACCAGACCCAGTTGAGCCAAAAGTAATTTGGGAACAGGCTGCTAAAGGTATAAAAATCAACAGTAAAAGCTTTTCCAAACAATCTGACAGCTCCTGAAAGAGGCCAAGAAGCCACGGAGGCCTTCAGGGAGCACCCTGGGAAGGTCAGGCTCTGGCAAATGAACTACTCTGGGTGCATTTCCCAACACTCTCCGCACACTCCATCGGCAGATCTGATACACAACCAGCGAAAGCAGCAACTGCTGTGGTGTCCTCTCTTGGCAATAGGTCCCCTCAAGCAGCTGAAGGCTCTGCAGAAGCCCAGAAGGTGAGGGGCTAATGTGTATGTCCCAAACACCAATAACTGGATGGCTGTGGAGCCAGCCAGGAGCCAAGATCAATTGTTGGAAACAAAAGCCAAGGGTTGTTGGTAAGAACACGCATGAGAAAGATCAGGATGTGGCTGCAGAACGGGCCATACGGAGGAAGTGCAGCACTTTTCTGGGACCAACCTCCTTGGTTGGAGGTTGAGTCCCAGAAAAGTGCTGCACTTGAGTCCTCCCACAAGACTCAGCCCCCACATCCAGCCCTGAAAATTTCACACCAAAGAATCCTCCCCATGGAAACAACTACAGGTAAGCCAAGCTGCTCTTGCTCAAGTTTAAGTAATTTAAAAAAGCATCAGCAGTTACAGAGACACCTGACTCCACATCAAGGAGTATTCCAATGTAGTTACAGCAGTAAAAGCTCCAATTCTAACCCAAATACCTAAAATCAGCATGAATTTGAGTAAACATGCCTTATACATTCAAGTAGAGCCTACGGACTGTTAACTAGCAATTAATTATCATTGGAAATAAGCCCAAAAGAAAAAACAAAACAAAATAAGATACTGCTTAATTGATATACTTTTAAGCAAACACAGCATCAATTTCTTTGAGGAAAGCATGAATTAAAGGACTCCAAAATACATTCAGAACAAATTGGAAAAAGAAAATGTACAATATATCAACTATTCCATTCCAAGCTTTCATTTCCTCCCACACCTCTCACACAGACATAAGAGTTTAATGATAAGACACCCCCACACACACACGATTGCAATTGATGGATCATGGACAATTTTGATTCTAGTTGAAAGCATTTGGCATTCTATCAGATTACAAAATCCCTTCCTGCACTTGTGGAAGGACACAATGACGGCTCCACTATGGACACCACGCTCCATGAAGAATTCTGTCTAGCACAATACCCATATTAACCAGACAGAACTATACATTTTAATTTATACAGTCATTATTTCTTTTCAAAGCATGCCTCCTAAGGCAGAAAAAGTGACAAGACAAAGGGATTGATTTGTACATAAGGTGAAATGATTATTTAGTACTTACTTTCCATCTTTAGTAATTGTATTGTGCTTGTTTCAAGTATGTGCCAAACCACAGTGAAAATCTAATTTAAAATTAATTAACTGGAGAACTCTACATACATGCCGAAGCTAACTTCTACAAAGTTTCTATCCTTTAAAAATTGACTTCTGCAATTTGCAAATATGCCAGTTCTTAACATACCAATACGATGCTGGAATGACTTAAAAAATTACTCCAAATATTTGAGCATGCCATGAGTTTCAGCAGACTGGTGGTGGCTGTGGTAGGGAGAGAGTGTGCAAAACACAGAAGGGAAAAAAAGATGCTATTAAAAAGACAGGAAGAGAAACACTGTAAGAGTGATTGAGAACAGATTATTTTCCAATACACAAACTGCAAAAGCTCATAAGGTTATTTTTTCTTCTTCCAGTGAAAATACTAAGAAGCCAAATGGCAAAGATAAACGTTTTCTATTTAGCAAGGACAAAAATTCCACAAGTAGCTACATATTATATGACAAATCATTATCCTGACTAGACAAGCTATATAGGATTACATTTAAAATATTTTAGTTGACTACTATGGAAAATAATTATTAAATTTTATTCTCTATATATTGCTCAAAGTAAGTTTACCTTCAGTTCAGAAAAACTTTTATAAGTTGACAGAATGCACCAAAGGAACAGGAAAACCATGGAGGAAGAGAAAAGACTAACACTTTACTACTTATTTTCTTCATATCACTTGATGCACTGATACAGTGAACTCCCACAGTCCCATGAAAGCCCATATTAAACATAATGTATTTTCTATTCATAAAGCAGCACCAGCATAAATGGCAAACACACCCAGACCAGCCACACACAATAGCTTTCCCTGCATTTGTTCATTTTAATGCTGCAATTAAATCACTCGACTCTACCAAGTGCTGTCACCAGGACTTTGTTTTGTGACTGCTACAGCAGTTTAAAATTGTTTGTTTGGGAAACAGTACAACTTTTGCAAAGCTTCAGAGTGTTTTCGAACTCGGGATAGGGAAGGCAAATATATCTCAGAAAAGGAAAAATTTATATAAATCTTCATTAATAAGCAATTTGAATCAATACAGCAATTATAACAAAAAAATGCACTGACAGCAGCCACAGCATGTTAAAAGGTTGTAGAAAAATTAAACAGAACATTGGGCAAGAATAGGAACGTGGCTAATGAGCACATTTTCCATCTAGGCTAAGACTATTTCAGGACAACTCTCTTAATTGCAAAAATGTAAAATGCTGCACTTCCAATTGCATAAAGCCTTTACATAACAAGCAGTTCTCTAACCTAGATTACATGTGATGTCTATCCAAAAACAACAGCGACAACAATCAGAGGCTCTATAGCTTCTGTCCATCTCCCAGGCTGCTTGCAGCAAGAAACAACAAACACCACCTTGAGGGTGATGTTGTGCAGCAAATCCCAAACTTAACTTTTAACAGAAAAGACAGCACACAAAATCCCTGAACTGAAAAACAGGAGAGGAAGTCAAGGAGGAGAAAAAAGCCTGAAACCAGCAAAGATTTCTCCATAGCAAAGTGGGATTATCTTTAAGCATGTTGGCAAAATCTACTTGATGATCACCACACTATTACTGACATTGGCTGAAACAGCAGACCGGCCACTAGAACTTGTTGTGTGCAGATGTCACATTTGATTTTGGGAGCAGATGCTCCAGATACTGTTTGAGAGAAACCTTAGAAGACCAATGCTGCTTCTGAAAAAGCCAATGGAAGAATGCCTTGCCACCTCTCACTTCTTGGTCACATGACAATTTAAAGAGGTTGACTAGAAGTCATCTCCTAAGCTTTATCATTACAGTCATCTGATTCATTCCACAAAATGTTTGGCAACAGGAAAGCTCATGGAGAATCACAAGTAAGGTCAGACTTAGTAGCAATTAAGTTCCCTATTTAGTCAAGAAAAGGAATGTGTCTGCTTGGTATAGTCCCAGACTTGCCATTATTCTATTAAGGATTCTGCTTCATTAGGTGGGCTTTTTAACCCAAAAGAAGAGCTATCCATATTTCATTATGGTTGGAAAGATCTCTAAGGTCAAGTCCAACCATAAATTTGTTGCTGTTCATTTGTTTTCTAGAGACTACATGATTGGATCATTGAGGAAACTTACAAAAAAGTTATTTTCCTTTATGGAGATACTGACAGAATCACAGAATGGTTTGACCTGAAAGGGACCTTCAGGATCACCCAGCTCCACCCTTGCCATGTGCAGGGACACCTGCCACTAGACCAGATTGATCCAAGCCCTGTCCAACCTGGTTTTGGACATTTCCAGAGAGGGGCCGCCATATACTAACACTCAGAGCGGCTCACCATGGAGACCAGCCATTCTGTTTCTCTCCCCAGAAAGGTAAGAGCTTTTGAGGACAGAACTTATTTCCAATATCCATAATTTCCACCAAGTTAGATTCCCCGGTGAAGGCACAACTTTATGGTAAGTCTGGACTAGTGTCTGAAAAGCTCTGAAGTCAGTCACACACGTTTGGACAAAATGCTGTCTGTCTGTGTCTTGCTCTCCACATTGTGATGTGGAAAAGCAGCACTCACTTCAGCAGGACAAGGAGTAGCTTTGTTTCATTCTCAGTGCGAAGAGTATCTTGGGCTAACAAGCCCTACGCAACTTCAACCAAGTACTAATATCAAGAAGTCCAAAATCGTTCAAGATACTTGAAATTTCAATTTATCTGACTTTGCCACCACAGGCCAATCAACCAATTACTAGGAAGGGGAAATTTTATTTTTACTTGTTCCTCCAAGAGATCGCAGGTGATAAGACTTGCAAGCAGATGTTTAACTTCTGCTGATCAACTGTTTAGAATGGATGTTTGGGAACAAGCTCTCCTGCTAGAATTTAGTATATATTGCATACTAGGACATAAAACTTCCTAGAAAATCTTCTGGATGAAGAAAATACATGTGGTTTTAGCAGTCTACTTACAGATTTACAACTACTTTTTCCCTGAGGAGAGCATTTCCAAACCAAAGGAATCCTTATTCCATTACACAGTACAGGTGTTGTTTCTGGTTAGATACATGCAGTTATACAAATCATTTTTGGGTTAGTCACTAGGTCTCAGAAGTATGATGTCAAATTCTGTCAATCAGAGCTGTCACAGGCATTCAAGCTGCTGTGCCTGACTGCCACCACCACCAAGATCATGAACAGTTTACTAATATATCCTAGCAAGTACCCTTTATGCAATTTATTATTAAACTCCTTACATTTTTAAAATTGCCAATTACTATTTTATTTTCCAGACATGTTTTTATAGCAGTTGTTGTCTTATTATTTCAGAAGTTCTAAAATATAAGTTTCCTGTACAGGTAACTTCTCATAAATATCATCATATCTGGCTCACCCTGGCACCACAGAAATCTAATGTAGTTCCAAACATTATATTTTGAAAATAATTCAGTTCTCTGCTGATTAAAACGGTTTTCTTTTGACCTATTGACCTATTGCCACACTTTTCTGTAAGAAATATCACTTAACACAAAAGACTCAAGTGTTTGTTGCTGACCACACAAATGAAAGTTCTTCATAGTATTATTTAAATAACTAGATATTAAGAAATCTAAAATCACATCTTAAGGTTTTAGCTCTTTCATCTGAAAGATGTCATGTATTTCCTCAGGGCTGGAAAGGGCTGGGGACATTTTATTTCAACATTCCTACCAGACATCAATGTACTCTGCTTGTGCTGTACCCACATGACATACCTGGTTTGCATCTGGAATGGTGCACCATCTGTCTCCTTCAAATGGTTACGTTTTTAACTATGCACCTCTTCTAACTGTGGTTTTCTGACTGTTTTCAGCATAAACTGTGTAAAAAACCCAACACAGTTCAGTCGGTATTCTAGGAAAAACTAAATACTACTCCGTTTCCTCCATCACTACGAATTCAGAGCACGATCAAGAAGTGTCCCTACTTTCTTTGGAGCACTTCATACTCTTGCTAAAGCTAACCAGTTGAAAGTTTAGGGTCTCATCTCAAAAGACTTCCTCTGAAGCTACTGGGATTCTGCACGAGCACACAATGTCTCTTTGCATAACCAGACCCCAGAACCAGCACAACACATTGCAAAGCCATAAATATACATCCTTTGCCATGTAGAGGAACATGAAGGCTTTTATACCACACAATCTGCCATCATCATCTACAAAATAATTCTTTACTTAGGAAGAAATTCCTGCCTGTGAAGATGGTGAGGCCCTGGCACAGGTTGTCCAGAGAAGCTGTGGCTGCTCCATTCCTGGCAGTGCCCAACGCCAGGCTGGACAGGGTTTGGAGCAGCCTGGGACAGTGGAAGGTGTCCTTGCCATGGCAGGTGTGGCACTGGAGGAGCTTTAAGGTCCCTTCCAACACAAACTACTCTGTGACTCTGTGATTATATGATTAATGGCAGTCCTGGGAGGTTGCTCTATTTCCAAAGAATGGTATAGATTCTGATATGTTGACACAAAACCTTCAGAAGTATTCAGAGAGTAATGTAAGACCAGCTCATACAGTTAGAAAAAAAGACTCTTTAGGCATGCAGCCCCTGGTAAAATCTGTGTTTAAGAGCTTTACCAGTCCAAAAGAAAAGTTTGCAAGCCTGATAACTGCAATACAGGATCTTCCTTGAGAGCACAGAGAAAATAAAACAAAGATGGTTCTCAACAAATGATTCACTTCTCTCTTATTTTACTGGCTAATCCTTCGCCCCACTTTTTTTGAATCTCACTACATAAAGCAATGTATTCAGACAGCTATTACATGGTTGGTACAGTAAGAACCAGTTGTGAGAGAGCTATTTCTTGCCTGCAAAGTCCTAGTTCATTTAAGCTCTAATTCAGATCTGCTGAAAACTAGTTTGTTCTAAAGGCTTAAACGAATCTATAAATCCACCTTTCCCCAAAGGTTCAAACTTAGCTGTATGACAGACTGATCATCACAGAATGATTTGTGTTGGAAGGGACCAGTTCACACCACCCTCCTGACATATTTTGTGTGAACTAAGACCAACAGGAAAGTAAAAACTCTCAGTTCAGGCTGAGAGTACAGGCCTGTGTGTTTATCAGCTACAGCGTCTCATACTGCTGAGAAAAAATCCAAAATATTAGCTGGAATGGTAAGAAATTCAGTCTTTTAACAATTACAAGGAATTATTCCAGAGTTAGACTCATTCTGAATTTTTTCATTTAGACAGAAAATATTATCCTGCTCCTGACCACAATTCCCTTATGAAACCTAGTTTTAAATTTATTACCTACCCAATTCAGCACAAGAGTGACAAGGTCTCAACTCTGTCATTATTAATATCCACAAAAGGAATACAGGGTTTGGATTCCAGCCAAGGAAAATCTGTCCATTGTACTGCAGCATTTCTACCACTAACAGTCTACCTCAAACCTCACAAAATGTTCAGAAAGAAGGGGGAAAGAGAGCAGTGCTCGGCACAAAGGAAGAAATACTATATAGAGATCTAGAAAGGCCAAATATGAAAGCATTTGCTTAACATGCTAAACAAAAATAATGTGCAGGAGCCTGTCAGACCACTTGCTCTCCACTTGTCATGAGCAAGCCCCTAACGATATTCTAACAAAGGAAGTTTTTTACCATTAACTCTTGGATATACATTCACATCAGGAATAGGTTTACATCACAACAGTAATTTTCATATAAGCAAGGCCTTCATGTCAGCCAGCCAAGTCATCCCTGGGTTAAAGCTGTCAGAGTCATCCTCCTACCTACAGCTACTCCACCTTCCCAGCTCCACACCATCCCCATTCATTATCTTACAGGACAGAAACAGAAGATGGAAAAGGACCAGAAAACAATACGGGAAACTCAGGCAATAAGGGATTTGCTTATGTGCCTGCCTCTCCAGCCTCTCATCTATCTAGTCCTTCCCTTTACTTTACACAGCTCTTAAGTATACAATACTTAGTTTTATTAAACTCCAATATTTGTTGATGAAAGATAAAATGAATGAAGTTGCATTCCAACTATGGTGCTGGTAACATTTCTTCCCTCTTGCTCCAGCCCTTCACTCAGTCAGCAGCTGAGCCTGCACAAAAGCAGAACGTCACTTCAGTGTAAGCCACATCCCCTCACCTGTGACAGTCACCACCAACCAGACATTAACTGACAGAGCTTGGCAGCAGCATGGCTCTGGGTTTCATGTATATTCAAAATCCAAATAAAAATCTAATTACTTAGAAGCAAGCAAAAATTCACACTTTCCTGTAAGGATAAAAATTGAATTTCCATGTAATGCAGAAATTTATTTTTCAATAATGGAAATCCATTCTTTTTAACCAGGATGTCTATTCCTAGGTGCCACATTCTTTTCTTCTTAATAGTATTTTTCTTTCCCCAAAGTGAGTCACTCTGGAAAATGCCATTCGCTTGAAAGAGTAAAATTGACAAACAACCCCAACTGTCACAAAAATGAATGCTCATGCTCAGTGCTACGACTACCACATACCAATAATTTAAACCTCAATCACGAAAGTACCAAATTACTCAACAATAGTAACTGGCCTCAGGACAAGGAAATAAAACTTAAATCTGCAATTGTGAAAATAGTTTCTACTAATACACTGCTAAGCACATGATCTGTTTGGCTTTGCTCTGCTTTGGCTGGGAAGTCTTTTGCAGAAAGACGGAAAAAGTTTTTGATGGCTTATTCAAAAGGAAAAAAAGCCATTTATCAGGTTATGTAAAAATCTCATACTTGTGTTGGAAACCACAGTTTGGCAGAACACATTCAATTACCACTGGGTCTTCTAGAACATTAGGTAAAAAATAACGATGGTATAATCGCATTAAGGGTTTGTCTTTGTTGGTTTAAGACAAAGATTTTAGTCAAAGGCCTCATTAAATCTTAGATCATTCTGTGCAGAGCTTAGCTCCTCTATGGGTCTACAAAAACAAGGAAGTACAACTATAACCCATAGAAATAAAAGAAAGATGGAAAGACTTCCAAGTTTTTTTGTGCTTAAAACTAGAGGAACATTTTCCCTTCTTGAATAAAAATTATTCATTAGAAACTACAGCTGTCAAAATGAAATTATTTGTGAAATCAAGCCCCCAAAATCAGAGTCAAAGCCTTCAGTCCATACAGGCAATACTGCAAGCATGTGCTCTTAAGAACATACCCAACAAGGCTCAAGGGAAAACATACTCCGAGCCACATCCAGATGGTGTGTGACTCCAGTAAGGTTGTAGTACCTCAAAATTACAAAATTAATTATAGCCAGGATTTTCACAGTGTTTCCTCTTATCACAGAACAGTTTGGGTTGGAAAAGACCTTAAAGCTCCTCTCATTCCAGCCCTCTCCCATGGGAGGGGACACCTTCCACTAGACCAGGCTGCTCCAAACCCCAACCAGCCTGGCCTTGAACACTTCCAGGCATGGGACTTCTCTTATCCTTCAAAGTACTTTTGTCTCGCATTCTGCAAATTCAATGTATTCTTTGCATACCAACCACAATAAAAAAACGCAAACAACTGAATTTAAAACAAGGTTGCACAAGAAAATTAAAGCACAGTTTTATGATCCGAGTCAAGGACCAAAGCTGCTGTACGCATCTGCAAGACTGCAATTTTGAACTGCAAATGTACACACAAATGCACACAAATATTTTCACTACAGATTAAAGAGAGTCAAGTGTTCATCTGATTCTGAGTTTTGGCACCTGTCAAAGTTTTGCTTTCACAACACACTTTTGTTTTCCTTCATTTCTCTCAGAGATGCACCAAAACCCACCACAGGCATCATCTCCCAAAAGCACAGTATTCCTTTGCACCATGCATATTCAAAGCCAGAATGACAATTTCTACTTGCATTAATGACTTGTTCATAGAGGTAGTTAATTACCCATCTCCTTCTGGCCAGGCGCTCAGCACTGGCAAGACAGGTACCACTTTCTGCAAGGAATATTCTTGTCTCATAAGTACTACTACTACATAAGATTTCATCTGCAGGCTCCTTAGGTAAACTATTCTTTATATTTAAGCGTTGCAGTTGAGTAGACTGACATCACAGAATAAAGCTTCTCCCGTGACAAAATTATTGAAAGGCAAATAAAAGTGCTTCAGAACTTGAACTAATTTGATTGTGACACAGAACTTCCATATCTGAAACGCGCCACTTCTATCACAAGTCCATTCTATGCTCAACATAATTGGTATTATATGAATAAACTCTTTCACTTTATACATGTCAAAAAGTCTACCAGATTTCAGGAGTTATTTGGGTTAAAATACAGATTTTCCTTGCAGATGCACTAAAAAATAAATCCATCATCATTTATTTTGGGGAAGGAGCAAAAGCTAAAGGTGAAAGGGAACAGGAAACTAAACAGAAAGTACATAAACACCCTTTTCTCTACCCTTGTTTACCTATAATGCATCAATAATAAAATAAATATAAAATCTTAAAGAAAAAATGTAAAATAACATGATAACTTCACAGAACTGGTACTCCAGTAGCCTACTGAAGAAAACAAACCACCCAGAAAATGGAGCTACCTAATCAATATCTCCAGACAGGCAGTGCACAGCATCGCCCTTTCATTCCTTTAGTCTTTACACACACGACCAATCAATAAAACCACAAAATTTAACTATTAAAAGGAGTTTCACACGCCAGGCAATGCAACTCCCCTGCTCTACTGAACATGGACAATGGTTAAAATGAGTGATCTGATGTCTGAATACTCCCACTCCAAAACATGGCACAGACATCTGGCAGGACAATGAAAGGGAAACAGTTAATGTGTTATTCAGTAACATGTAATTTATTAATAAATGCAGCTTCAGATGGATTCAATCCATGAGCAGACCTGAAAAACAATTTTTAAGAAAGAACAATAAAAAGCCAAAGAATTTGTTCTGCTTTATCAATGTTCCTCATCCCGACTTGAAATGCATCTCAGTTTGTCTTATCCATTCACTTTCCAACTTGTCCAGGGCACTTGTCAATTATCAGACATCAAGTTTAAACCTTTCATAACACAACATCAGCACATCTGGAACCAAACAGATCATCCTTTTTCCCGACCTATCCAACCATTTTCATCAGAAATCATGCAGCTAAACACCACAGCCTGAGCAGTTTAGTGCAGATATTTTCAAAATTATTAATAATAAGTTCCTTATGGAGTTATAAGTTGTAGGTGTTATTTTAATATCCCATACTAAAAACATGCAAAAAACCCCAATCTTCAGAGTCATTAACGCTACAAAGTCTGTATCTGCCATCCAGAAGGAGGACCATCTAAAAGTTCAAGATCATAAAACTCTAGAATGGTTTGGGTTG
>VZRS01005990.1:0-26624 GCA_013398055.1 Ifrita kowaldi
GGGGAGGTGCCGCCTCTGAGGGGACGGGACCCGCCCCGCCCACGGCCCTGCTGAGGGGAGCGGGAGCGCCGTGGTGGCGGGGTCTGCCCCTCAGTCTGCCCCTCAATCTGCCCTTCTGAGGGGACAGGGACCGGGACCGGGACCGCCCCGCTGGGGGGATCTGCCCCTCAATCCGCCCCTTTGAGGCGACCCGGACTGCGATCTGCCCCTCTGAATGCATCTGCCCCTTACTCCACACCTGTGACATCCAGTCTGGCCGGGGGACCCTCCAGCACCCAGGAAGAGCAGCTGTGAGTTGATGCCAGATGTGGCGGTGACACCTCCCCGTGACATCTCCCAGTGACATCTCCTGGAGTGCAGTGACGGCCCCCAGTCTCCCCTGTGGGCTCAGCACGGCCACGGGGCTCGGCACAGTTGCCACAGCCACGGTGTTGCTCGTAGCTCGGGGCTGGTGAGGCAGGAGGACGGTGGTTTTGTGCTGTTCTCCCACATTTGGGGACAGCTTTGCCGTGTTGACACGTCAGGTGTGCCCACAGTGAAGCACTCTGGGTTCTGTAGCTGCTGATTTCACCTTGGTGGTTTCACTGTATCTCATTCCAGCCTTGAGTCATTTCATTACCTGGCATTGCTGGAGAGGTGGGGGAAAGGTAGGACACATTGTGACTTTTAAGTGCACAAGGATCCTGATCTAGGCAGTGTTGCACCATCAATGTGTTCGAAAAGTTGTGAGATGCTGGTGCAATGCCTCTGTGTGCATGTTGCCATCATCTCCCAACACAATTTCATACACTACAGAAGTTTCATTCACTGGGGAAATTCAGAAAAACTCCCTCGTGTTTGCAAGCAAACAACTCAAATTCTGAACAGGGAGCATTCAAATACTCAAAAACTGAATCAGAATCACAGAGTGGCTTGGGTTGTAAGGGACTTTAAAGATCACCTAGTTCCAACCACATGCCATGGGAAACTTTGGATGTTATTTAAGATTTCCAGAAAGAAGAAGTTACATGAAATTACTTTTTGTGTTGTGTTACTTTCAGACTATACTGTACACAGACCAACACGTTAATGCAGCAAAGGGGTATTTGAGATAACTGGTTTAAATCTTTTTTTTACAGAATTAAGACTGAGTTCCCACATCTGCTGCACTGGTGTAAATTCAGAGTAATTCAGTTAAGTGAATTCAGAGCTCCAATACTGTATTTTGCAACTGTGTCTGATACATGCCTTCCAATTAGCACAGCACAGACCATGGGCTTTGAATCACTTTCTGTTTGAACACAAACTTGATTTAAAAAGTCTGCTAACAGAATTTATCCATTATCCTTAATCATTTTTACTTAATTTCAATTGACTTAAGTACTGAAAATACATGCATGCATCACACGGAGCATGTCAGTTGTTCTTCCCTAAGTCTGGCCATTTGCAAATTTTTACAGAGTTTTTATTTTTACAATCTCATTCTTTTGATCACTTTCAGCTCATGGTAATGTTAGTATATTTTTACACGTGATGGAGTGGGAGTGATGGCTTCCAGAGAAGTTAAAAGTCACATGCTAATCTAATTGAACATAGTCCCATACACAGTAATTTGGTTCAGACAAGTGAGTGAAAGAGGAAGAAAATAACTGCCTTCTGCAACTGTTGTTTTCCTTTACCTGCATAGGTACACTGGGAAATGAGGAGGCAGCTGTTGCCTCCAATATAGAATTCTTGAGTGGCTAAAAAAGAAACTAAATTCTTATTCAAAAGTCCTTAGTGAAACACCCAAAGAAATAGCTTGGCTCTTACTGTCTCTTACTCTGAAGCGACACTTTGCTGACAGGAGTCCATCTGGAGTTCATACTCAGCATAATTTAACATATGGGCTTTTTCCCTTCAGGTCAGAAATGAAAAATGAGTGAAAAATGTCTCATTTTCACAACAGAGCATAGAGAGCATGTTGCAGAGGTAAGAGTAAAAATTTCTGCCAATTCATGGAAATCAAAGACCCAAAATTGAGGCAGGCATGCTTGGCAGGCACTGCCTGGCTCGTGGGAGCTGCAAGTTTTCTGTGTCAGCATTTCCCCTGGGAAGCATTTGGAGGGTGTGCTTTGGAAAGAGTCTGGGCACTCACAGTGGGGAGTTGTAAGGGATATCCTTGGGGTCACTGCTTTTCCCCAAGTGTATGTGCAACCAGCCCAAGACAGAGCTATGGTTTAGGGTGACTGGATAATGTTTTGCTGCAGGTACAGGAAGTAGTCTTGGTTTCCATTTTAAGCAGGTTCTGTATTGGACACGCTGCTTTCTGCAGATCTGCTTTGTTAATGTACACAGGGCTATAAGGTTTACTTTATGTTGAAAGCATGTGATAGGTGATAAACTAGTTTAAGTCTTTCTCCTGGTTTTATTGAAATCAGTGTCCTTGCCTATAGTATAGTTGATACCTATAGCATCAAGGCCCCATGCCAAGAAGTTCAGGTTCTTTTACACTGCTTTTCAGCAGAAACCAGAAATACTGTTCCCAGTGGATGAAACCACTAGGAAATCCAAAAAAAGCTGGAGGATGTTTCAGATCTGAATTTGGATTGTCTCTCATCTGTGGACAATACCACAGAATCACAGAATCGTTAAGGTTGAAAAGACTTTTAACTGTCAGCCCAGCAGCACCACTGCTATGTTCACCACTAAACCATGTCCCCAGGTGCCACATTCAAACAGTTTTTGACCACTTCTGGGGATGGTGACTCCACCACCTCCCTAGACAGCCTGTTCCAATGCTTCACAACCCTGTGAAGAAACTTTTTCGAATATCCAATCTATACCTCCCCTGGCACTGCTTGAGGCCATTTCCTCTCATCACTTGTTCCCTGGGAGCAGAGCCCGACACCTCCCCCTGCCCCCCCCCCGCCGGCTGCCCTCTCCTGTCAGGGAGTCGTGGAGAGCCAAAAGGCCTCCCCTGAGCCTCCTTTTCTCCAGGCTCCATCTCCCTCAGCCACCCCTGGTGCTCCAGACCCTTCCCCAGCTCCATTCCCTTCTCTGGACACACTCCAGCATCTCAATATCCTTCCTGCAGTGAGATATCACAAGGTATTGCCTTGGTTTTGCTATTTTGCTTGGAATTCCAGGAACATACAGTACTTACATTATGAATTACAGACACAGTTTTCATATTTATACATGGCTGTGTCAGATTTGAGACAGAAGTCTCATTAAACACATTGTTCATACCTCAGTTGAAAATCCAGACTGTTAATAGAGCTCCCAGATTTTTTTATTTCTTTGTGTAGGTGTTTGCACTTCCCTGGGAAGGCAGGGATGTGAGATATTGTGCCATTATTGCAAGGGGCTGGCAAACGGATGTTGTTGGCTCCAGGAGATGGCACTGTGTCCTCTGGGCTAAGAATTATACTCACAGCTCTGAAATGTACATCCAGAACCAATGAAATTCTGAGGGGCTTTTGCTCTTTCTTGTTATGGAACAGACATTTCATTGTAGACCTAAATTCCTCTTTAACTGTCCCAAATACAGTATTTCATAACTTTTTTTTTTTTGCAAATAATGGGTATCTAAGTGCAGATGTATATTTTACCAGCATCTTTGCAGTGCCTTGTATTGTGCAATTACAGAGCTTCTCTGCAATCCAGTGAATGGCTTTATAGCCACTGGGAGCACAGGAGAAACAGCAGGATGAGCATTTTAAACATGAAATGCTGAGGTCGTGTAACAGTTCAGGGTTCCCAAGTAGTTTCAGAATTGGGGTCCTGTGCATTTCAAGTTGTAACTTAATGATGGGTAAATTTCTCTGAAAAACACAACCCCAAGCATATTAAAAATTTCACTAACAAATTGCTCACTAAAGGAGGGGAGGAGACCTCCTAAAACGGTTCTGGCTTTATAGTTCAACTAGGAAGGAGGCGTTTTCTCACTGAACTTTCTGCGTGCCATTTGAAAGTAAAAAAACGATATGAAAAAAGGGGTTTATTTGTGCTGCAAAATGTGCTGGCTGATAGCGGAGGGCTGACCAAAAGGGAAATGGGTGAGGCCTCCACATCCTGTGTATGTCCGCACCGAGCGCACGCTGTCCTTTCCTTTCCTTTCCTTTTGTACCGNAAGGCAACGTTATAAAAAGCCTTTGTCTTGGGAATCAGCATCGCATCTCTCCTGCCGCCCGACGTGCTGCCGGCGGGGGCGAAAGCCACATTTTCGGTTCGTTTGTTCTTTTCGCCGCCCCAGGCATGTCTTGACACAGCCGCGAGAGAGCCCGGCGTTTCCATGCACTTCCGACGGATGTCTTCGGCTGGGGCGAGAGCGGTGGGGGTTTGAGACTTTGTAGCGTATCTCGGTGCGAGTGTCTGTGAGACTCCCATGATCGCAGTGTGAAGGAGGAAGAACTGGGAGAAAGAAGCGGTTGTGGTGGTTTCTCTTCTTGCTGGGTCAGCCTTCCTGGATGGTTGCATTACTGTCTTGTGGACACATTGTCAAGCGCGCACAGAGAAAGAGGCTTGATTATTTTCCCCCGTGTTTGGTTTCCGTCGTGATCTCTGTGCAGAAATCACCACTTTTCTCCCAGTTCGCCGGTCTGCACTGAGCAGCAGGAATATGCTCATGAAGGAGTACCGGATCTGTATGCCTCTGACAGTTGAAGAGGTAAGATCCGCGCTCGTACCGGAGAGGCTGATCATTACCGAGGCTTTTCTCTTGCAAGGCGAATTGAGGTTATATTTGTTTTGCTGAATATTTTTTTCTTCGTGTAATGAACTTAGTCGGAGATGATTGGTTAGAGAGGAATGTTTTTATTGGAAAATATAAGAATCCTGAAGGAACGAAGGTAACTTAAGTGTATCAAAAGCATTGTGTCGTCAAAATATTGATTATAAAGATTTTCCAACCAGATTTTCAGAGGAATTTCATGCATGTTTGCAAGGGAATGCTTTGTGCTGGAATTTCTATCTGATAAATCGTTTGTCCAAAACCCAGATTCTAAATATATTTCACCTTTGCTTAAAATACCCTCGCAGCTGAACGTGGCCTGAAACTCCAGCACAGGTAGGGAAAGAGAGATGATCATTTATTAGTAAAACTTTGTTGTCATTTAAAGAAGTGATTGAAAGTCAAACAGCTCTTTGTCGGTGTTCTGAACTCTGTGTTAGGAACATTACGTTTTTATTTATCTGCAGACATCCCACCTGCTCACTGTTTTAACTAAGACAGTAATACCTACATGGAGAACACGTGCTCTGGAGTTACTGGTGCTCATGAAATGTTCGTGGGTGCAATTGGGTGCCCAAAGGCCTGATGGCGTTTGGAAAGGAGACGGTGCTTTATGGCTTAGTGTCCTGCAAGTACAGAAAAGCTCGGTGTTTTCTTATTTGGCCATTTCTGCTGCGGCTTGGGCGTCGCGGAGGGGAACGAGCCCTCTCTGAGCGCGCATTTTGCGCTGAGCTGCGCGCAAAGTTCCGCTGCTCCCGCGAGCGGCGGTGGGGCCGCCAGGGGGCGCCCCGGCACGGCCCCGCCGGAGGGTCCCGGCCGAGGGTCCCGGGCGGAGCGCCCCAATTGGCTCATTAATCCGCTAATTAATGTGCACTTCTGTTCTTTGGGCCCATCCCGGCGGGTGCTTTGCCGCACAGCTTTATTTTTTGCAGTATGTGTGGAGAAGTCCTCGCGGGTGTGACAGAGTAGTCGTCTCAATGGTCTTTTTGTCCGTATTTTCAGGTTTGGCAAATTAACGGCTCTCTAAAACTCGGAATTGGAACTGCCAAATATTTACTTCAGGCTGCTCAGGAAATTCCTTCTGCTAGGAGCAGGAGCTAAAACCACCACATACATGAAGTTAAATAGGCATAGGTTTAATTCTAGTATGTTTCCATCCAAGTTATATTGTATGCTGTGATATTGGATGGCATTATTCTTTTAATACATCATTTTCTTTGTTTATTGCATTACCCTAATGTAGACAACATTTTATCCAAGCCAGTTCCTGATGTCCTTAGACTACCACACTTAGTTAATAACAGTTCATTACATCATCAGAAGGGAGCAGATCTAATTTATTTTGAAACATTATTGTTAAACAAGATTTCCAGATGCAGAAAAGTTCAAAAATCTTCCAAAACAGGAATGGTTGATTCATGATGAGGCAGAAGGCCATGCTGGATGTTATTTGTTCTCTAGAATGTTAACAAAATTAGTAAAGATACTCAATTTTGTAGTTTCTGTCATGTTGAATCATCCATTATTTAATCCAAGCACTGAAACTGAGATGCCTTAATGAGGAACCTAGAACATGTGTGATGTTTAGCATCAATTAAATTATTAATTATAAAATTAACTAGGACAAAATTGTGAAATTTGCAAATACCTTATTTTTCTTACAGAATTTGCATACTAAAGAAGTCCCACACTGTATTTCTCATAATAGTTTAGCTTTGTGATGTTTCTTACAGTCTTAAGAAGGTGGTGTTATCTTATTTTTACCCTCAGTTGCACATTAACTACCCACAGTGTGGGTTTTTTTGCCCTCTGTGTAGAACGAGGTGCTGCATTGTGCAGTCATCAGGAGAACATCATGAGGCAATGCTCACCCTTCAAAAGCCAAGAGCATTTTGGTTCTAAGAGGGCCAAACTGCCTTCTGCAGGGTGCAAAGTCACTCTGAAGTTCAGTGGGCTTTGAGGGAAAGGCAGTTTCCAAAGGATTTGCAATTTCCCACAGGTCTGGGATGTTGGGCTCTGGTGTGCAGTGGTACTCGGGTACCTGACTCTCATGGACACCACTGGCAATTAAGCACCCAAGGATTTTTGAGGTCCTGTCTCAACAGGTGCGGGAAAAATGCGATTCTTTCTTATGCAGCAGCATGGATTCCATTTTTGTGCTGTTTTTCTTACTTTTTCAGACTTAATAAACTCTGTTTTCTCTGTTGTTCGGACGTTCTGCCTTTCAGCCTGTGCACTTTATACATACATCCAAAAGCACTTCCTTGAGCAGTTTTCTTTTTTTAGCACTGCCATCCATAGAAGTCTCACAACATGAATGACAAAGAACTATGTCCTTAATTTGTGGTGGTGTCACCAACACCAGAGTCGTTTCCATATCATTCCTGTGAAAATAATCTGGCACAGGCAGCAAAATGAAGTGTTACTCTGTCAGCCAAGCACCTGTATCCAGTCTTCGGTAGTGAGATTTTGTGTGTAATGTGAAAAAATGTGCAGTAAAGTGTTGTGTAATGTCCAGGCAAGTAACTGGAAGTCGTGACCTCGCATGTAAATACCTGTGCATGCAGCAGTGTAGGAGTAAGTGCTGCTCTGGCTGACTATTATGACCTAAATTTATCTCTAGAGAAGAGTAAAAAACTGATAGATGTCAGTGTAACAGCAGCACTGTCTCCAGGTTTAAAGAGTTTCTGGCATTGTTGTGGATAGGAAATTCCTTCATTAGCTACTGCAGATCCGGTTCCTGAGACATTCTTTCCTTGATGCCCTTATTAGATAAGATACCCAAATATTTATAGGAGGTTTGTTTATCTACCTGTCTGCTTGGAGGCCAAATGCTTTCTTGCAAAGAAAACATTTCCTAAGAAATGCTGTTTGCTACAGACTGAACTGTTGTAGTTGTATTTTGAGCCAGGATACAGGAGTTGGAGATGTAAATTTGTTCCCTGTCCATAAGCACCAGGAAAGATGGGTTGTTCCAAGAGTTCTTGCTGAGATGCAGTAGCACCACACTACAGTTCTCATTCAAGGTTGAGGCTTCCTCAGTAAATGGAATTTTTGACAGCTGTTTAGGTCTGTTACGTGTGCATAGTCACAAGCTGCCTGATCAGATTTAAAATAATTTGAGAAAGGAAGCACCATGTTAGCTGCTAAGCAAAATAATAACTGCTGTAGGAACTTTGCAAATAAGGTCAGAATGGAACTGTTGGTTGACAAAACCAGTATGATTGCCAATGGGAAGTCATTCTTTACCTCATTTGTGGTACTTTTGGCAAATTCAATCTTTCTGCTAACATCAAGACCTTATAAATTAGAAAAAGCCATTTCTTTGCATTGGTATATAAAGCAAGTAAAATCTGTTCCAGTAATTCCATAAGATATGTTACCAGCCTTCATTCCAGCTGCAATTAATAAATGAGCCTGCTGCTTGGTTATTTTTCCCCTTGCATTTTCATGTGTTAGTTCATTCTTACAAATAGCTTGTTACATCATATGAGAGAATATTGTAAGAGGCTGCATTGTGGGTTTTAAATATCATCAGTTGAAAAAATACATTCCTAAGCAAGTGAAAAGAACAAGCAATCGAAAAGAGCGGAGATGCTAAAAAATTCTCAAGCTTAGAACTCATTGCAAATCAGAATTCCACAATTTTTCACAGGAAGGATTACATGGTTTTGTGCTTTTGAGATACCTTTATCTGAAAATGTAAACCAAATGTGATAGGTTAACGTGGTACTGAGCTCTTCTAGAAAAGGCAAAATATAGTGAAATTCCTGATTTGTGTGGAAAGTGATTCTTCTTTAGGGAAATAGATGAAAAGACATTTTTGCTGGATCCTGTTGAAAATGGAGTTGTTGCTGCTGTAAAATGCTATGAGTGATGTGAAGCTGGGTTGTGTAAATTTGAAAGCTGAACATCAAATAAACTACAGGAGTCATAGGGTTTTCTCCTTGGAAATAGGGATGACCCTTAAGGTTTCTGTTAGTTCTGAAGTGTACGTGCATGGCCGGTACCTAAAGTCCTAACGGGTTTTTCTTTCCTTTGTTCTTTATTTCAACGAAGATTATCTCTGCTGAGGCTGGTGGAATCATTCCCACTCTGTGTTTTAAATAAAAGCCAAGTTGGATCTGTGGGGAGCACTGCCTGCATGAGGTGTGGAGGAACAGCTGCATTGTCATGAATACAAACAAGCAGAGACCTGCAAAATGTCCGTAAATGTAGAGCATGGTTTTTCAACAAAAAGTCCTTTCAGCATTAATAAATTCTGATTTTAGAGGTGTTATCCTTGCTCCTTTATAAAAATATCCATTGTTTAGTTCTTGTTTCAAACATTATGAATTCTCCCAGTGTGGATTATTTACATAAAATTATTTCAACAACATCTGTGTAAACACTATTTGAATTCTCTGAATCTTGTGTACACGTCTTCTTTAAAAGATTTCGTAGTCTCCCATTTTGTGTACAAAGGGTACATGTTATAACATGTTTAATTCAGACAGATTTAAAGCTCATTGAAAGCATTTGAGAATGTGTTGTTACGCCCTGAGAGTCAGCAGGTGTTACAATATTTGGACATAACTATATGTATGTAGTACAGCAAAGCCTTTAGTAGGGTATAAAGTGTAAAATAATTTTTTTCTAAAGTACAGTGATCTGCTGCAGGGCAAACTACATCTACTCATCCTGCAATTAATACAGATAGATTAAATAATGGTCAGCTATGTGCATTTCCTTCATTTCCCAACTATAGCCACAGAACATATTTTCAGGAATATATAAATGTATGGAACACTTGTAAAAGCAGTATGTTGGTCATAAGCAAGAGGACTATAAACAAACTTGAGGTGAAGTCATCTTACCAAAATTAATTTATTTTAATTACTTGTAAATGAAATCATAGGTGGACCATGTCACGTCCATGACCTCTGCAGAAAACGTTTATCTGGCATTTTTGAGCTGAGGTTGTCCAGCAAAACCAGAGGTTTATTGTGCAATTTTAATTTAAGCTATCAACAGCTCTAATGCATGTTACACCAATTCCTTTACAAGATAGCGAGTTGCTCTGAAACATAAAGGGCCTTTTGCTGTAGTTAATCATTCTGTCAGGAGATGCCTTCTAAGAACATCACCAGCCTCTCCTGCCTTTAGCACTTAATACAGTGGAGGCACTGACACGTTTGTCTGAGGAGGATTCAGAGTTAATTATTGAGCTGGAAAGCCTCTTTACACTATTCTGAGCATCTTTTTACCCTTCAAAATAATTCCCTGTGTAAGTCTCTTGTCAGCAAAGGGGTTGGATGTGGTCTTTGGTGGGTGGTCATGTCTACTCTCCTCACAAGGCTTTTGCTACATGCAGTGTGACCTTAAATTCACCTCAAATCTTATAGCCTGGGAAGAATCATTGTAACAGATAAAACCCATAAGAGAAAGCACCAGAAGTTAACTATAGTACCAAGAAAGAATACCTATTGAATTTTCTTTTGCTGCACTATTTGCAAGAAGGAACAGGTGAAAGTGAGAGCTGGTTTCTAGCATGGGAAAAAATAAACACCTTGCTTTAGTTTGGCCTTCTTGTGTTAGTTGTGGTCAGCTGCAAAAGTACAGCAATGCTGAGCAGATGTCAAATCTTCACTGATCTCCACTGCAAACAGAAATCCAAAAATATGCAATTTTCTCCCTTTCTCCTGTTTGCACATTTCAGTATAACTCTGTGAAAGAAACAAGACAATCTTTGTTCTGCAGACTTCAGTGTAAATCATTAAAAAAATCTTTCAGTGGGAAGGATTAGATATTACCCAAGGAACGCCAGACTCTAACATATATCTCTCTTTATCTCTCTTGTTCTGTCTTTCCCTGTCAACACTTATTTTCTCCAAGGTATATGTGTGTATACATATATATANGTATCTAAGTGCAGATGTATATTTTACCAGCATCTTTGCAGTGCCTTGTATTGTGCAATTACAGAGCTTCTCTGCAATCCAGTGAATGGCTTTATAGCCACTGGGAGCACAGGAGAAACAGCAGGATGAGCATTTTAAACATGAAATGCTGAGGTCGTGTAACAGTTCAGGGTTCCCAAGTAGTTTCAGAATTGGGGTCCTGTGCATTTCAAGTTGTAACTTAATGATGGGTAAATTTCTCTGAAAAACACAACCCCAAGCATATTAAAAATTTCACTAACAAATTGCTCACTAAAGGAGGGGAGGAGACCTCCTAAAACGGTTCTGGCTTTATAGTTCAACTAGGAAGGAGGCGTTTTCTCACTGAACTTTCTGCGTGCCATTTGAAAGTAAAAAAACGATATGAAAAAAGGGGTTTATTTGTGCTGCAAAATGTGCTGGCTGATAGCGGAGGGCTGACCAAAAGGGAAATGGGTGAGGCCTCCACATCCTGTGTATGTCCGCACCGAGCGCACGCTGTCCTTTCCTTTCCTTTCCTTTNGCAAATAATGCCACACGTTTTATTTGAGGGCTTTGTTAGCAAAATACAGGCCCAGTTTTGCATTTCTCGTAAAAGAAAATGCAGCCTGTTAGTGGTTTAGGACATTTTCTATCTAAAGCACTCTACAGAGCCGTGATGCTATCGAGAACTCCATGAGCTGTGTTTGTCTTTGAAGCATAATGTAGGTTTGGAAACAAAAGAACAGGGAGAGAAAAACACAGAATGTCAATACTGGCTTTTAAAACTTAGAGCTTTCTGGGTTTTTTTATTTTGGGAATGAAGTTTGTCTTGCTGAGAGCATGAAGTTCTTGTAAGAGCTGATGTTAATGTTGAATGATCAGCACTTTTGAAATTCTGACAACTTCTGTTTATGTACCTAATAATGAATGTAGATGTCTATATTGGCATCTTGAAGTTTGATAGCTCTGATATGTCAAATACATTTTCCCATAGTCCAGTCTGTTTAATTTCTTCATTCTTCATACTTTTAAGGTAAGAAATAATATAAATATACCAATTTTCATGTGCTTGACTGCATGTGTTATAAAAAAGTTAGGTGATTTATAGCTCTTGAAGTCTATAATGCCCTTTAGATTAGAGGAAGACAAAGATTTCTGCAATAACTAAGAAAGGTTACAAATTATATTTTCCTTTATGAGTATTCATTTGAGTCTGATAGGCATTTGCATTGTTAAAATCTGTTCGAGATCATGTTCTTGGGTACAAAAGGCTGCCTAGTCAGATAATGGAAAACCCATAGTTTATAACAATGATTCATTCACTAAATTCTTCTGTGTGACTGGTGAGCTGACAAATGTGTTCCCCAGGCTGTTCTTACAGAAGCGAGTCAGTTATGGATGCTAAAATCCACGCAGGCTTTCCATCTTGGCTGTCCAACCTAACACACAAGCAACCATTATATACTCTGAGGATGGGGATGGATAATACACACATGCAAACCCTTGAAATATTCTCAGTCATTGTGGGTAAGGAATAATTCTTTGTATCTTTATTCATGGAAAACTTACTTGGAATTTAATTTTTTTTCCCCATAGTTACAATTTTCCTTATATTCTGTTTTATCTTCCTTGGTTCATAGAGCATTTATCATGACCAGCAGTAGATTTTGTGAGACTTTATATCAAAATAAAGCAAATAGTGACACTTTACGCAAATTTGCTCTGAGAGCCCTCCAGTGCAGCCTGAAGAACTCTGTGTAGGCATATTGTGCACGTATTTAAGTCTGATTGCCAATCTGCAGGCTTCTAAAAAGCAAGGAGAAAGGTGCTCCCCAGGATTATTGACTGTGTTTAAAAAGGAGTGAAGAAAAGGTAATTTAGATTTCAAGTTGGGTTAACAGATGGATTTACAGACTGTAGGTAGGAGAAACCAGACTTGAACTTCACCTGTGTTTATATATAATGCTTTTAGTCTAGGCTTAGTCTTGTTTATCTCCTTCCAAGTTCATCATTTCTTTCCAATTTTGGTTATAAGTGATCAGCCAATTTTGAATCCTTGGATATGTATCAAAATGCTATTTTTAATTTTCTAAAGTACAATGCAGGGTGCTAAATTGTAGGAATGACATTTTAATGGCTCTTCTTGGGAAAAAAAAATCTTCCATCTTTTTCTTGTTTGTGGTTAGAAAATGCTGAAGCAGTTTGGGGTTCTATTAGTTTTGTACTTTTGCAGTTCCAAAGCTGGTTTTGCAGTGCACCCTCCAAGCTCCAGCACATCCATAACTTGCAGACACACTTAATTTAAAGCACCAGGAGTCATGTGAGTCACACGCATGAATGTTTGTGGATTTAGGAAAAGACTTGTTCATATGCTCTCCAGAAAAATCATGGTCTTTATTTAGGAATTTTTACGTGTCTGTTCTAAGATTAGTCTTGCCCAAGTGATTTAGGAATACTTAGGCTCTGTGGGAATTGTTTCTGTGAGCATGCTGAGGATGCCTTATTTTCCATTTCATCACACTAAATGTCATCTTAGTTTTAATGTGTTGACCAATTAATGACTGTGTTCAGGTTTTTTTTCTGTAAAAATATTACTACAATGCGTGACAAAATAATTGTGTGATAATGACACTCCAGTGTGACACACACTGTTGCTCAATTGCTTGATTAACAATCAGCCACTGATGACAAACACAACTAATTTTTGAATATATTTTCAGGTTTTTGCTCTCATTTTATATAGAAGTTATTGAAATAAGCTTTTGTGCTAGTGTCACCATCTTACTTGAAAGGCTCCCAAAATACAGAAGTCTACCATGAACCCAAAAATTGTATTTATCACAAAGGTAAAGACAGTGATAATTCTATTGAAGTTCTTACCCATGCCAAGCTTGAATCTCTCCTGGTCATACATAGACAATTTTAAATAGTCTCACTTGTTAGGCCCATTGAAACCTTGGTCCTAGTATGTATAATCTTATCTTCTGAAAGATGCTTGACAGATTTATTCAGCTACTTCTACGATTTTGTCAGGTTTTCTTTGAAAGTGCAAATTAGCAGACCTCAAAGTAATATTTTCATTTAATAAATTAATTGCACAATGACTTGCAATAAGCCAAATTAAGCGCATGAAATATACATATGATTACAATCTTACATAACCTGCCTGCTTCTTTTATCCCATAGACTTGATATAAAATTGATTTAAATCTTCCTTCAGTGGGGCAGTTTTTGTTTTGCTTCACTCTGCGTGAATGGAAAATCACTCAGTGGAAATTAGACCATAATAATACCAATGAGTACCATTGCTGTCGCTGATGTCAGAGAGGCCAAGATTTCACCAAATATGTGTGATAAAACACAACATATTTTTAGAAGAGAAATGTTGAGAATTTAAATTCCAGTTTAGTTGCATGGTGCAAATCTGAAATAATTCTATTGATCTCAGGAGATCCATTACAGATTTTTGTCAGTCTGATCAAAAGTGGACCTTAACCAATGGCTGTAAACAAGAAGAAAATGTAAATTTCTCAGATCTGTTGTTCTCAACAAGAAAGAAACAAAGCTCATGCTTCTAAATCTTTATTATTCTTGCCTAACCTAAATGACATTTTCACATGTTTAGTTTAAGGCCCCAGATTTGTATCAAACCTCTGTAATGTCTGTGAGCCTACATCAAATGAAATTCTTGCTGTCCTGACACCACAGACTTCTCAGTTACCTCTTTGCTCCCAATTTCCAGTCCTAGTTTTATAGAGCCTTTGATTTCCTCTCCTTTCTCCCATTTTTGAGCCATTGGTCACTCTGAAGTAAGGAAGCCTCTCCAACCCCAGCAGGCGTGTGGCCAGCTGGCAAAAAGCTGCTGCTCTTGCTTGGCCTGGGCTTTGCAGGGAATAAGGAACTGCACAGCAGACTTGAACAATTGATAATTCAGCTCCCTCCTGAGTACTCGGCTCGGGCTTGAATCCCTGTATTCCCGCAGTTACCATGGATCTTTCTCCCAGAATGAAGCTAAAGAGAGCACCAAGTTCCAAAATCTCTCCAATGTCTTAGAGAGTTGCTAAGTTTATTTGCATTTCTAAACTGTTTGCTACTCAGCCCAGTTTTTTTGGTTTCTTTTTCTTTTTTTCTTTTTTCTTTTTTTCTCCTCAGGGATGTTTCAGTATAAAAACACGTTTGTCTTTATTAAGGGGACTCTGTTACATGTTTGGGATATGTTGGGATTTTTTTCCCCCCATTAACTTCAGTGGTAACAGAATAAAGCCTAAATGGGGATTTTGTTGTTGTTATTGTTAATTTGTTCTCCACTCTTCTGCTATAGCTTATTTTCTCCGCTATCTCTGCTTTTTTTTCATGTCTGAACTTGAACTCGCTTGGAGTCAAGCGATGCCGAACTTCTAAATCTGTTCTGAGGGAGTTTGAGATGAGGCAAACAGCATTTGAGTGGAAATGTTATGTCATAGTAACAAATGCCTATGGATTAGTTAGTTTATTTCCAGGACTTCATGGGCTATACATTGCTATTTATAATTTAACTTTCTCAAGCAGCCACGACTGTGTTTATGTTGCCATGGTGTTCTTTGCCATACTTGAGGGTGGATAGTAAATGCTATAATTGAAAATAGATACTCCCACTGAATTAAGGGTAACAGGTGGTTATGTTTTTATTTAATCATGCTGCAAGCATATTACAACTTAAATGTAGATACCTCTACCCCTGCCTCTTTGCCAAGACATTTTCAGACATGCCAGTTTGTCTTCAGTGGCCAGGACTGGAGTAAACAACATGAGTGATTTGTCTTGTGACAGGCCAAGGAATGTCAGTGGCCATCAATGAGCATCCTCCACTTCAGAAGCAAATGTTCTCATGCAGGAGAGAAGGAGCTGCTCTGATGCGTGGGGGGAGGTCTGCATCTCATCCTTCCTCTGGGAACTGAAGTCTGGGTAAAGCTCTGATTCCTGACCAGCATTTGAGGAGCAACGATTGCTGTTTGCTTGTGATCTCCACATATCAGCCCTTTACCTCATCTCAACTCTTCATTTCCCTCAGTTTTCGACTGAAGTTTTCCAGATTTTCCATGTGGGCAAGATACATCCTACTAGCACAAGTATTCAAAGCATTCCCCTCTCACAACCATAAGAATAGCTTTTGATTAAATTTTGTCAACTCCAATAGAGTCAGTTAAATGTTATATCTATAATACATCATACATAAATCACATAATATATAAATATATGTTTTCCCGTGTGAATATGTATATATTTTTTCCATACTTCAGAGTAAAAAGGCAGAAGGACACAGATACTATCCTAAATTATCCTTAACATTTAGTTTGGGGGAATAAAAGTGTTGTAGATTTTCCTCTCCAAAATATTCTGAGACGTGAAAATTAAATAATTCAAAATAATTTCACACTCTCTATTTACCGCAAAAAGCCATATGCCCAGGAGTATTAAGTAACCAGGTGCAAGTATTTCAGTCAGGATAGCGTGGTTATTATCAAAGGCATTTATAAAATACATGTTAATAGAACCGTACCAAGGATGCCTAATTGGTGCAGTTGTGTGAGCAGTGAAGTGCAGAGTGGAGCTTGTTGCCTGAGTTCTGCACAGCAGTCTCCTGTTGAGGAGTTTTGTACCTTTTTTAGAAGCAGCTGTCAGACTTTGGTCTTTATTAAGTTTGCCTAATTGGGTCCTCCAATTTTTCCTATAGCTATAGGATATAAAATGAATTTTCAGGAGCAGGAGATGTGTGCATACACAGAGTTTTCTCAGTTCTTGTTTCTCAATTTTCCTTTCACATTTTACCATTTTGTAAAGCAAAGCCAAACAAAATAGTGTTTCATGGATGGTATGATTTGTCTTATTTTGGTTTTAAGCTGGTTTACATTGGCTGGAAATGTTTGTGTTATTTAAACCGCTGTCACTTGCTTTGTACACAAGACCAAGAGTCAAAGAACGTCTTAAAGCTTTGCAAGGAGGTCCTTAAGGCCTTTTACAAGCTCCCAGCAATTGCATTCCTTTCCACGGGTTGTTATGCTTAACATCTTTGTTTGCAGGCCTTTTCCACAATTTTGGAAGTTAGACTTGCAAATTAAGTAAGCTACTTTAGTTCTCTAGGCTTATGTTATAGGTAGCACTTGATTGAGTTTATTGTTACAGGAAAGCTGAGGACATTCCCTAGGGCCACTCACAAACTTCCATATAACAGTAAGTATGCAGTAAAGCATGAGGCTTTGAAGTATTCATGCATATTTAATGGTAAGGGAAGAAGAGAACTCAGCATTGTAGCCAATCCAAACCTTTGACAAGAACAGTGAGTTAAGGGGAAAAAAATTGAGTTTGCAAGATGTTTTTGATCAAAGGAAATTAAAAAAGCATTGCTGAAGGTGATTAATGTAGATTAGCAGATCATGTGTACTAAGAACAATGTCATGGATTCACTGATCTAATGGAAATTCAGCCTCAAGCTTGGGTTTTTAATGGCCTTTCTGAGTTCTCTCTGCTCAGCTGTCCTTTCACCTGGTCTTTTTGCAGATGTAGGACCTCTGCTTTGTTTTGGTGCTGGTGATAAATCTGAAAGTCCTAGAGTCCTTGTGCAAACCTGTGGTGCTCTGGAGCTGCCTAAATCTCATCTAAATAGATATTGACCTGGGAAATCACTAACTCACTCTTCTAACGAGTGTGACCTGTGCGGGCACAAGAGCAAGAATCCGGAGTCAAGCTGCTGCTTCAGCAAGCTCTTCATCAGCCACAAACCAGAATTTAGTCTTGAAGTTTATGAAAGCTTTGCCACTGTGCTTTACCAGGCTTCATTTTGTTGAGTTTATATCAGGTTATTCCACACTTTTCTTAAGCAGTTATCTATGAATATTCATTCTTAACAGTCACGATTCTCTGTGTGAAATTGTAGCATGAATTTTTATCTTAGTGTTGATGGGTCGTTCCTGATACTCCCCCCCTCCTGCACCAAGTGTTCATTTCTCTGGTATCTTGCTTCTTAAATCCAGGTTACACTGCAGTGAAAATGATCCATGACTCTTGGTTTGAAACAACATTTTTACCCATTTTTTCAGTTAAAAGAAAAGTAAGGGAACAAGGAAGGACACAGAAGGCATTTTTCAGAGAAAAGAGTTTAAGAAGTAAAGGTTTATAGCAATAGAATTCACTTGCTCCATCAGATGACATTTAAAAGCATTTTCCGTTTTATGGAAACTGGAATTATAAGGAAACCATGTAGGAAAATAAATAGATTCGCTGATTAAGTATTTTATAATGCAATCACTGACATAAAAATAATGACAGAGCTGTTGAGGTAGATTTTTGCCTGTCTTATCTTGCAAACCCTTCTTTTACTTTCAGACTTTTGACACCTTCCAGTTAAGAGTTTCAAAGAAAAAGGATTTTTAACTCAACATTTCATCACCCCACTGATTTATGTGTGCGAATTGTTTGCATGTGTCAGATTTAAACAAAAACTGTTTTGGAGGCACAGCAAGCTTTGCAAGTTGACATATGAAGTTCAGCTCAGTAAGTCAGCTGAAGATTTGGTCCCTTGTGTCCTTTCTGTAGCAAATCAGTGCCCTGCATATGCTTATGATATTCTAGAAAATAGAGAAAGAAAAATTGTATTATCAAAGTCTAAAATATGTAGAGCATCAGTGGACTTTTTTTTTACTGTTTCGCATACCTGCATATTGATGCTAGTTTAAAGCAGTTTATTAGGCTTCAAAGATTGATTATTTCTTGATATTTTGCATTTATACTGGTGAAATAAAAAGTTACTGGGTTTGTTTCTGTTAAATCTTTAGCATTTTTTATAAATTAAAAAAACACACAAACTCTTCCGTGAAAGGTTTCTTGACAGAAGCCAGTGTTTTCAGCATATCTGCCTAATGAAGCTGCTCGGGGAATGGCTGTCATGAAGATGCAAAGATCTGTGGGTGACATAAAGCTATTCTGACATCCTGAGTATGGGATCCTTTTCAGGCAGACTCTGAACAACTCCACAAATTAATCATTACCTTAAGATAGGATGGCACTGGGATGTGCCTTGCATTTTCTTAAGAACGAGAAATAACTCGCCCAGGATTGAAGGCTCATGTCCTATATTCCCTATATTCTGCACAGCCAATAGGGGAGGTCTGGTTTCCTCTCAGCTGCCCTTCTGAGATGTTTCTCTGTAATTCCACACTGTTCAGCCCTGTGGCCCAGCTGTACCTCTCTGGGTTGCAGAGGTAGGAGCAGTACCAGAGCTGTGTGACCCAGTCTAACCAGCAGGATACTGGGGGCTCTTTGGTTCCTCTGTGTGTGGAAGACCATGGTGAAGCCTAAGTTTTCATCCCTGAACTCTTCCATCTGTAGTGCTGAGGTGACCCTGTGGTGAATTTGGGCTAAAGAATTTTAAGCTGGTGTCCCAGGTGTTCATTCCCACTAAGGTCAAGGAGATAAAGTTACGGAGCTTTTCGTCTAATCAAGAGTTGCTCTCTGAGCCTTGCAGGCTGCAAGTGATCACTGTAACTGTATCCTCTGTGTTCTCTCCTTTTTTTCTCTTTGTACTCTCTGTAATATGCCTCCCACTCCCTCTTTTAAATCCTTTTTGTAGGAGGTTAATTACAAAAATGTAGCTTTCCATCCTTGTTGGGTTCAAGTTATCTTAAGTTGCCACAACCATCGTTAATGATGTGTGGAACACTTTCAGACCCAGCACAAATTCCTCTGGGACTTAACTGGTGCCCTCTCTCCAGCGTTAAAAATTATTTGTCTATTTATTTTACTTTTTTATTGCAACTTGTAAATGATTATTTGTCCATGCAAGGATTTTCCTTATGGCAAATTTGTTTCTTTCAGAACATGAGGCAATGTGCTCTCAGGCACATGATGTGACTCTTGGGGATATCCTGTGCAGGGCTAAGAGTTGGACTTGATGATCCTGGTGGATCCCTTCCAACTCAGCATATTCTGTGATTCGGTGCCCTTGGCAAAATGGGCTTTTGATATTAAATTGCCCCATATCAGCTGGGTCTGCTCTGGCTGTGTACCTGCTGACCTCTTCAGACACAGATTAACACGTGACTTCTCCTCACTAAAGCTGTCTTAACTTTCACTCTGTACTTATGCATCCAAGCTGTGCTATTCACACACTTTTTTTTTTCTCTTGAGCAATAGGAATCACTCTCATATGCTCTTTCTCCATTTTCTGTTCAATACATTGAATAGGTGGTAGCAAATGAGAAGCATATGAAAAGCAAATGAATACAAGTCCTGTCGTACTTGGTGGAAGTATAGAATTATAATTAAATGCCAACACAACATACTGAATTAATTGTAAATGCAAAGATGCAATCTTTGGAATACCAACTGAGATTTTTTTTACCATGGCTATCTACTTTACTGCATGTAAGCACAAAACTTCAGCAGAGGAATTTTGATGATTGTTTTTTTAATTCTTATTCTTTTTCATTCTTATGATTGACTATTTCGGGACTGTTTCTTAAAGAGAATCACAGAGGTAGCAATAATGCTAATAGTTAGGATTTCAGGCAGTTTATTAATATTTTTTGCAAGTAATATTTGTCAGTGCATCAGTATTTGCATATTATTTAGAAGTTGTTTTGCCAAGTGCTGGTTGGCAGGATGTCATGTTCCCTGCTTTCCATTTGGAGCTGTGAACTCTTCTGATTGTTTTATCTCTGAAAGGAGTTAACATTTGCTTTATTTTAGATCCTAGCTCTTGCAGAATGCACAGCATCTAAACTAACAGGGTCCTGTGCTCCAGGAGTGATTCCTCACTTTGTCACTGCCAGGAGCAAACACTGTTGTGCTGTTGTTTCATCACCACAGCCCTGGTTCATGCCTAACACACACAGAACTGCCCGTCTTGGAAACAGAGATAAATTTCCATGTCCATGTTTAACTTTGATTTGTAGTTACATTTTCGCTCTGACCTCCTCCCACTGACTGTAAATCAGTAAGTGAAAAGCACACCATGTACACGATCTGCAGTCAAGCATTTGATACGCTTGTAATTAATTGACAGCATTCCTATATATGCTGGTAAGAAAGATTAATGCCCTTCTCAAGTCCACTTCCACACAGCCAGTGAGAGCTTCTCTTCTTTTGCATTAAGAGTACAAAAATATGAACCTAAGAGAGAATTCATTGTGAGGAGCTGTGTGTGACATGCAAGACAACTCTGTCCTGAACTGCACTCTGTAGAACTCTGCTGGCTTTAGGTAAAGTGCTTTGTCTTACTCTCCCACGAAGTACTACAAGTCATTTTTGCATATGGCATTCACATTTATGTGTCCTTTAACTGTGCTACCAGAGGACCAAATCATGTTAGAAAATTTAAACTGTTTCCTAGGGACTTCTAATAAAATTGTAAACCTGATGATTTGCTAAATGATATGTAATATGGACAAAATGGCACAAGATGAAGCAAGGTTTTTTCTGGTCAGTAGTTATCTAGGAGGGATGAGCCTGGCTTGGTAAGCCAGTGCATTATTCTGTTCTGGCATTTGTTGCTTTGCTGCCTCATCTTCTTCAGCGAGTGAGTTAATAGTCAAAAATCTTCTTCATGTGACCCCTTGTTCTGGAAGTACAAAATTACATTGTCCTCTGTTGATATCTGAAATCCTGTCTGCCTCGGGAGAAAACGTGTTTTCCTCATCAGAAAATTAAAACATCCCATGACTACAAGTGCAGGAATCCTGGCAGCCCCAGTTGTGCTCCACATTCAATTAGGAATGACATCAGTAGATGCTGGGACCTTTTTGTTTTGCTGCTCGGGCTCTCCTGTAGTGGCTGCAGTCCTGGAATTGATGGCCCGTGGAAGGTTTTGCTGCCAGGAATGGGGGAAATATGCAAATATAATAATCTTCTGAATCATCTTGTAGAAGGCATTGCTGTAGTCTGAGGCAGAAGTACAAACCATCAAAACATGCAAATCACGTTTGTGTGAGTAACACAGTGAGGGTGTCCCTGTGCTTAAGTAGGGCATTACTCAAAATAGTACTATTCCAGCTTTCCATGGGAAAGTACTTTCTGTTCAGTGAGATGTTTTCTTTCTCTACCTAGTCATCAAAAACACCATCAATCCCATTTCCAGTGAGGCAAGCTTCTGTGGAATGTGACATTTGTTATTTCCCTTACCTGATAAGAGCTGTAGACCTAGATTTGTACAGAATGCAACACATACCTTTTTTAAAAATTATTTATTTATGCTTGAAAAAGGGCTTGTTCAGAAGAACTTGGCCCCAGAATTTTGATTTTCTGGCTAGATGCAAGAGAGGTAAATTCACCCCTTCTGTAGTTTTCATGCACCTTAGTGCAGAGAAGGAAATAGGAGTGAATTCGTTGGAGTCGTGATATAGAGTATATGGTTGGAAATAATTCAAAGGTAACCTCCTGCTGCTCTTTCTGTGTCTGTTGAAGAAAAGAACGTTGTTACAGCAGACAACTGTCAGATGACGTTTCAGAATTGATATCTTACAGAAATAGAATATACTGTGCACATTATAATCATGCTACCAATTTAGTGAATGTTTTTGGTGGCAGTAACAACATAAATTAAAATCTATACAGGCTATTAACATGTTATTCACACAGCTGCCCTCCTGGACCTCCAGGCTTGATCTTCTTTCCTTTGCATGCATGGAATTTGTGCAGGCATCAAGAATTTCATGCTAGTATATGAGGTGGCTGTCAAACAAGATCCAGTGAACAGAGGTGATGGCACTCTTTCCCCTCAGTATCCAAAAGTGGAATTGCACACAAATATGTCATCGCTTATCTGGATATAAAGAGAAGCTTTAAAATCTCAGAGAACACAGGAACTAATGTATCACTTTTATGTTACTTTACATGGCTTCAGTTTGTGACCTGTAAAGTAAAATATTCTGATCCTTGCCATTTATTTTTTCAGTTTCTATGAGCTTAACCATTTAGGATGATCCACCAATTTGGTCTGAAGCACAGAATGGGGTATATTCATGCAAATATTAGTCCTGGTGTATGTGTCCCTCTGAACATCAAATTAATAGTTTGAGTCACGGAGGTTAAAAGGAATTTCAAGTGCTGCTTTAATGAGGACAGACAGGAACATCTTTTGATACCTTGTACTGAATTGAAGCAGTTGCCTATCTGATATACTTTATAGTGGTGCCCGCTCCGCTTCTGTAATTATGGGCCTGTCAGCATTTCCATTACTAACCCCTATATTACAGCTGAAAATATCACTCCAGGATGAAGTTTTGTACAAAGCCTTTCAGCTGTGAACGAAGAAGCTTTCAAAATTAAGTTCGCTGCTTCTCCAATTTAAAAAATGAAGTTTTGCTGTTGCTTGCTCTACCCTGTATTAATGTCTTGTTTTCAGAAAAAAAACCCCCACAGGGTCAAAATACTGATGTTTGTTTCCTGTAGCGTGAATATAACACATTGAAAAGATAAGAACTGAAAGCTGAATGCTTTTATTTAACCGCAAAATAAAAGCACAAGCAGGAAAAAGTACATCTGCAAGCTGCCACTCTGAGCTCAGAGCCACCTCACTTCATTTTCACCTGTCTGCAAAGAGTTCAGTAGCCTGTACCCTTTTGCATAGATTCCAAAACAGCAGGGAATTATAATTTTGGTATCAACGTAGACAGATTTAAAAATCGTGATTTAAAAGTTGAAGGGCACTTAGAATTAGGAGGTGCCAAATTATTGTTGCCCATACAGTTTTGGTTTGCCCACCTCTTGAATATATTTTCTGTAAACTGGTTCCTGGAAAGACTGGGTGAGGCTGGTGTGAACACCATGTTTTCATGATATAATTTTTTTGTCTTTTTTTCCAGTAACTTACTACTCATCTCTGAAGCTGGAACCAGTGTCTACCATGGTTTTGAGTGATGCTTATCACTAAAGTGTCTGAATGTTTACTAAATATTAATCAATTTATTTTCATTACATTTTTGTAAATGGACAAATTCTATAATTTTGCAGGTGACTAAAGTCTGTATTGAGACATAATAGTTGAAAATATTCACTTTTTTTTTTTTTTGAGTATTTAACACTTGGAGTTTGATTTTCCAGGGTGGAATTGGAAATACAGTTCTCATTGACTTTAGCACTGGCAATCTGGTAAATATTTAGCATTTCTCTGAATCAAATCTCGTGTCGAGTGGTGTACCCAGATGATGAGGAACAAGGGAATAGCAATTGCTTGTGAAGAATTTGGGATTAAGTGATTTGCTTTGTGTTACCTACATTGCTTAAATGTTGTCATTCCTCATCCTTCTGCATCACGACCGGGCCCTCGTGCTGGTGATGCCCAGAGGATACGTGCTGATGTGGAGTCTTCACTTCATGTGACCTTGAGCTGGCACTGTTTTCCCTTCCCAGAATGTTTTTCAGCACTTCAGCAAATGGAGCAGAAGCCCTACATAAAATCATCCCCATTAGTATGCAACTGCCTCGGATAGGGAGAAAAAGTGGTACATGATTATTTAATTGTGCCAGTGTTTAGGTACCCAAGTGCATTTTTATCCAATCAGACACCCATCCCTTTCTGTAGCTCCTGACTGCCTGGCTTTACAAGCTGAGTAAGATTTCCTTGAGCATAGTTTTTGTTTGTAATTATTTTGGGAGATTTTGCAAACTTCAGAGAAAAAAAAGAGCATGACTATCATAGAATCATAGAATGGTTTGGGTTGGAAAGGACCTTTAAAGGTCATCTGGTCCCACCCCCTGCCATGGGCAGGGCCATCATGTGATGTGTGATCATCTGGCCTCATGTGAGCTGCTGGCTCTTATCACCAGTGCTGGAACCTTGGGATGCACTGCACAAGCTGCTGCACTTGAGATAATGGAGAGTAATGGATAAAATGAGCATTTAGAATGTACACAGTGCCATATGATAGAAGAGAATAAGCAATAGAAAAAAATCTGTGATAAAGAACATGAAAAACATATATCCTAAATATAGTAGGATCTATGAGAGTGTGCAGTAAGAACAGAGTATTTTGATAATTCTTCTGGAAAGCCCTAAAAAGCTTCTTTGAGAATATGGAGCTGTATTTGCAAAGACTTAAATTTAAAGGTTTATATTTAGCCAAGGGATTTTCATGCATAAGTATTTATGCAAAGACTACATGTCTGTTGAATTTCAAGTCCCTTTTCTAGCTCCCTGTAGGCATAAGAGCCTTCCAAAGGAAAAAAATTCTGACGTTTATTTCCAATACAATGAATCATTTTTATTTAATAATTGCTATTATTTTTACCAGCAACTGAAACTTTCCTGAGCCATTTCCATTGTGTTTTTCTGAACCTAAAGTAGACACAGTAAAACATCATGCAACTAAAATTCAGTGGAGTTTTTACCAGCAAGAGAACAATCTCTTGTAATGGCAGTTGTTAGCCCATTAATGACTGGTCATCTGTTACTTTCTCTGCTCATACTTTAGATACAAATCTCTTCAATGTAAGTGGTTCATTTTCATATTACTGTTATTATATGCTGTTATTACCCTGATAGCATGAATTTTAAATACAATTCTGTTAGCAGAAAAATACCACTACGTATTTACACAATACACTGCCTGTGTCAGTGTTAAAATAAATAGTTGATGGTAACATAAACTTGTGTTTTACTTAACTGGCATTGACCTGCTGCAGTATCAACATCATTGTTAGCAATATAAACAGACAGCTAGTAAATACACAACACATGCACTAAAGTGCCTTCATTGGAATTATTTTCAGAGCAGGACTGGATTAAGTCAAACTACCAGCTGCTTTTGATATTTTAGGCCAGATTTAGCAAGACAGTGGCCGTCTTCAAGTCAAATACAGATCAGCAGGAGATGAGAGTGGTTATTTGGCTTCAGTTATAAGCTCCTTTATCTTTTGTTCCAAAAAAATAGCGATAAAACCAAAGTTACAGTTAGCAGAAGCTAAGAGGGAGCTAAGAGAATAAGGACAGTCCTGAGGGCAGTATTGGGTTGGTTATCTCCACCTGGATTACCTGCAAACATTGGGCTGAGTGTTGGAAACAACCTCACCATGGGAGCACAGAGCAGTTCGGCCAAATGAGCCAGCCCACGCTGAGCTCACACTGCAGTCTGTGTCTGTGTTACTCATTATTTTCATCTTGCTTCACAGGTTAATTATTTGATAGCTCTTAAAACTCATCTTCTTTCATCATCTTTTTCATATAACCTTTGAAACCACATTTAATCTTTCATTTCAAGAAAATTTAAGGCAGTTCCAGTTCTTTGAGCTTCTCACTTAATAGCTATTCATACAGATCTTTAGGCTTATGGTGTTCTCTGAGAGCTGTCTGAGATGAATTTCTTCTGTGTTTTACTGTACTTCTGAAAGAATAAAAAGGATTTTTAGTCATCATTTAGAATTCTTGCAGGGGCAATTGCAATTTTAGGCATTTCAATGAAGTTGTTGTGATGTGTAGAAAATTATTTTGAGGATGATACCCGATGGCAACTGAGAATTCACTTAATGTCACTTTTTCCTTCTGATGTCATTGGAAGAAGACATGTCAGTCAAATGGCCTGAAGGAAACAGTTGGTCTACAGATGAGTGGAGAGACAAGCGTATCTCTGCAACTTTCCTTTGGGATTGCATTTCTAGACTTGAGAAAGTGCATGTTGTGCTTCATTGTTGCCCTGAATGTGTGTCCTCACAAAGATGGAACAGTGACACCGCAGTGACGTCTGCCAGTTACTCACGGGGCAAAGGTACTGAAATGCAGAAACTCTTTCTCATCATAGTGACTTTACAGGCAGCTCAGCTGCAAAGATAAAAGCATCCATTTTGTAAAGGTTGAGAGTTTTGTGATATGAATCTCACCAACAGATAGAAAAGGAAAGGAAAGAAAAGGAACTAAAAATGGAATGGCAAAGAACAGTGTAGTATTTCAGCCCTGCAGAACTGCCTTTAATAGTAAGTGGAAAACCAATGCTAGTTTGATCTTCCTGTTGTAATGAAATTACTGAATTATCCTTTCATGTCCACAGATCAAAAAAAAAAAAAAA
>VZRS01005990.1:26788-85181 GCA_013398055.1 Ifrita kowaldi
AAAAAAAAAAAAAAAAGAGAAGAGAAACTTGATCGTTCATAGGCATTTATTCATATGAATGACCTTTAGCCATTCTGGCTGTCTTTGTGTCAGGGAAGTCACTTGTCGAATAGTTGGGGCTGTCAGGGCTTTGTGGCACAGTCGAGGACTGGAATAACTATATAAATAACCAGCCTCAAATTCAAACCTTCTGGCTGTAGAAGAGCTTGTTGTGTCTCTGTAGCACACATCAGGGCTGGGAGGAAAAATGGAAGGTCTTTTTTTAAGGAAAAGAGCCTTCCCAAATTAAGGCAGCTACAGCAAGTTTGGGTCTCCAGTTTGTGAGTTCAGGCACCAAAAACGAAGTGACTTTCAGGGTGACCTGCAGTCAGGGTGTTCTGTACCAGTCCTGTGCTCAGTGCTGCTCAAGCAATTTCCTAAATTTTGTTAGGAGGTCACCAAGAGCCATCAGATCCATTATGCTGCACAGTCATCCTTGTTCTCTCTTGGAACCCTATTTTGCCCATAAAAAAGAAACAGAGGAAGGTGGAAGACTGCCATGAGAGTTGGATCTGCTAGATTTGTACCTTTGGGGGGTACTGTGATGCACATTTGCTGCATGAGGAATTTTCTGGCCTTCATTAAGGCAGCATCAACAGATAATACAGGAAATACCGTATGAACCCAAGGCTGAAACTCACACTTCATTTTCTCTCTTCCACACACTGTAATTCAGGTGCTAGAATGCAAATCTTTTATTTGTTCTCTGTAACTCAGGAAGAACCAGGCAATGGGAATCCTCTGAGTTGTGAAAGAAGAGCCCTGACCCGTCACTAAATCCAATTGAATTAAACACACAGTTTGCCCTTTTGGAAGGCCTGTTTGGTTGTCAGATCTAAGCTTTTGTATTCTCTGTTGATGGTCATTATGTGTTTGTGTGTTAGAAATTATTGGAAGAATGAGAAAATAAAGCAATCATCAGTCATGCTTGCCAGACTCTGTAGTTTTAATGTCACTAAGTGCCATGGGAAAATGACACAAAAACACTTGTCATCCAGCAGCCCTGAATACAACCTTGTGGCTTTCCTTGCCCTAAAAGAACTTTGTTTACAACACTGACTTACCTTCTGCGTTTAGGCCTCACTATAAACATCTTAAATATTTTTTTCAATAGTAATTATTGATTTTGCAATTTGAATTTAAAGAAACAAGTTGGAATAAAACGTTTCTTCTGATTTTTTCATTTCCCTCCCTTTTTGGCATTAAATATTATTTTTAAGACCACTGCATTATCTGTTCTATTTTATTGTATACCTGGAGTGCTTTTTCATTTCTAAAGCAACTTCATTTATGTGTGGTATTTGGTGTGAGTTGTTGGTGATCCAGATTGTATCAGGTGGCTGTGGAGCTAACTCAGAGTCATGGCAAGAGAATGGGCACACAGGTTTAGTACGGTCAACTAGAGTGTACAGTGTATAAAGAATGTAGTATGTAGTAGAATATATTCAGTACATCAACCTTGTGGGCGTGGATGGATCCCCCTGGAAATGCCAGATCTCTTCCCACATATTGCCCTACTTGTCAGCATTTGTGCTCACAGCAAGATGACCATTTGGCTCCAACAGCAGTAACACTGTGAGCTTCCCACAGAGCCAAACTGGTGGCTGCCTCTCAGTGACAATTGTGACCAGTTGGGACAGCAAATTGCTCATTGCCATCCTTTCAGTCAAAGAGTAGAATTAGATGCATTAATTTATTTGAGTTTAACTGATTGCCTGCAGCCTGGATAGAAGAAAATATTAAAGAAGCACTGTTTAGGCTGATTGTCTGTGGTTGCTTTGCTAATCCACGATTGGGAAGTATGTGTGTCAGATGCTGAGGATCAAGGAAGGTGCAGCTGAGGAATAGCCCTGCTCTGCTGCTCCACTCTGTAGCTTTAATTTGTGTGTCTGGGGTGCTGGAGACAGTTCAGCCGTGGCAGTGAGGAATTCAGAGTGCCCAGATGGTTATCTGCTTCTCAGGAGAATCCTGCAGTCCATACAGAGCACAAGGCAAAACAACCACCAAAACAAAAGAGAAGTAGAGCATTTAGGTTTCCAGGTTAGATAATTAACCATTAACATTCCTTATATGTATTCATTCTGTGAATGAATGTGAGAGACAGAGGAATGGAATATTCTAGAGGTTAACAAGTGGCTGGAAAGTGACAGTGTGGATCCTGCAGGAACAGTTTGCCATAAGCTCCCACTAAAGCTGTTCCCTGAACTATTCAGCTAAAATCTTCCTAGTCAAGCTCCCAGGCCCTGCATAAAATACCACGTGTTAGAGGTTGCCCTGTTTTGGGAACACCTGTCAGGTAGTGTGACATCCCCTCCCTCCCTTCTCCACCCTAAAAGTTTTCAAATAAGGGAGAGAGATTTAAAACAAATCTGAGAAACTGTCCACAAGAGCACTTGATTTGTTACTGAGGAAATTCTTCAACAGGCATTTGCCCAGCCTTTGAGCTGGAGAAATCCCTGACTATTCCCATTAAAGCAGAGCATTATCTGGTTAACAAAGCTGAGAGTTCATAAAGTTTTTAGAATAAAAAATTTTGTCATAAAAATGTTTCACAGTCACAAGCCTGTAGAAATAGTAGAAACTATCTAAATCACTATAAAAGCAGTGTTTTAACTTAAAAGTAATGCAGATATGTACTGCTATATGTGTTTGACTGAACCACATGCATTTAAAGTATGTTAGACTAAAATTACATTGCTCACCAACCTGTGAGACCTGTTTGGGGATGGGCATTTTTAGTGAGTTTCATTCATGTTTTAATATTTTCTTCCATCTTTTTCCTTAATTATACCTTTTTGTGTTTCCCAAGGAATGGTTTACAGGCACATGACATATGTCAAAGAAATCTCTAAGTTTGTCTGAATTCTTTATTTTTATGAAAAGTAATAAAGAAGGTCAAGCTGTGTTGCCATGCAACAAGTTTGTGGTCTTGCTGTCTGCTCTTTCTGCATGCTATAAAAAAATCAAAAACGTAGGAGATAAAGAGCTTTCATTGGGTTGCCATTGCTGCAGCAACCACTTCCTCTCTGAGTCTGAACCAATGACAGGAGCGTTTCGGGAGTAGAAGGCCCTCGGTGGCAGGAAAGGGAGCGATGATCTCTTTGTAACTGTATTTTTAGACTCTGGTGCAGAGGGTTTTTTTGTTCAGCTTGTGTGTGTGTGTGGTTTTTGTTTGGGGTTTTGTCAATTATTGAGCTCTACAGCAGAATGCTTTAGATTAATTCTCTGACTTCTTCCAAACCCAGCTTTTTACAGGGCGTGTGCATTTCAAGTCTTTGAGCTACATGTTTTCCATTTCAAACGTGTCTTAGATAGCAGATTCCAGCCTGGAGTACGCACGTACACGGTGCTCTCATGACTGTCTGGGAGCACTGTGCTGGTCTGAGGGACTGCAGGAAGAAAACCAGGTTCTTTATACAGAATTCTTATCTATTTATACATTTTGTTGTTATGGTTTTCAGCTCTATTCCCTGGTGCTACTGTACACCATGAACTCTTATACCCAAAGGATACGTTCCAAGTGACGCAGCTGGCTCTAACTAATGAGGAAGTGGTTAACTGGAGTAGGGAGTGCAGGAAAGCTGTTTGTTCACTTACGTACAAAGCTCTCCGGAGTCAACAGGAGAGGCTTTCCGTTGGACTCAACAGGATCTGTTCCAGCTGAAGTGGCCTTTTGGAAACTTCTTTGTACTTGAAAGTTTTCCAAAAGGCCACAACACGAAACAAAATTCTCGTGGTGGAAAGAAAGATATTCCCACTTAGAGGTATTGAGGAACTGGTTTATCTGTTACTGGTGGTATACAAGCTACTTCAGAAGGGTGTGCAGTCCAGCACAGAAGCAGGAGCTGCTCATTCTTCTGCTGTTCCTGGTGGTCATTACTGCTGGTTTTGGTATCCAAAGGGGTAAGGCAAGGATGGCTGTGCTAGAAGAGTTTTTTAGTACCCTGGTGCATGGTCAAGGCTGCATTAGTGCCACTGGATTCTCTGAGATGCTGATATCTGCACTGATAAATTACGAGCTGTGACTTACAGCCCCTGCATAATCAGACTGTAGGTAGCTCTGTGGAATACAGAGATACGTATTTGCTGTATAAGCTTGAGAAGCTATATCCCATTTCACCCAAACATTATTACCCTCTCTAATCTTCCTAAGTATGAGGAATCCACGTAATTCTTCTGCATTGGTTAAAATCTGCAGGTTGTAGTTTCCTGTACCTCCCTCTCCACTGTTTCCAGGTTCTGTCCCAGAGGAGATGCTGGTTGTGTTTGTGTAATGTTCTAGACTTCCCTGACAGAGCACTAAAACCCGACAAGCACTGCTGGAATGCCTAATGCTGTGACCCCATCTGTCTGAAACATCTGGAGACCATATAGCTTCACATTCCTGGCTCTTGATAAAATTGAATTAAGCCTATAGAGTCCCTTGTCAGGAATTCTTTGCCTTCATCCTCCCTTTAGTGTACATGTGGTATTGAAGGAATGTCTGCTCTGGAAGCTTTGTAGCCTGTCAGTCAGGAATGTGGTCCTTCCTGGAAATTTTGCTTATACTTACGCAAGAGCTTCTGTTCTGTGTAGTGCTGGAAGGCAGCAATTCTGCTCATCTGTACATCGTCAAAGAACTTGCACCTTCAAGGTGGAGAAGTTTGAAATGAAAGGTTGTGTGCTCTAACCTTAGACAAAGACATGAGCACCCTGACCCCTCCAGCATGTGCACCCCCAGGTGTCACAGCTGCTTTTTGTTCTGCAGCAAAACCCAGATTTCCTGCCCGAGAGTTTATTTGGCTGCAGTTTGGATTTGCCATAAGTCAGTAGCAGGCAAACAGATTTCTCCCCTAAATGTGCTCTCAACATTCATTACAGATTCATGCAGAAATGTTGGTGCATAGGTACAAAAGTAATAAGTTCCTGCGGTAGTGATTCATTTCAGCATGGGGGGATTTTGTCACAGATGTAGGGAATAGGTACTTAAATTGTAAACATTTGTTCTAATTAACTAAAATGGAAAAATTATATCTTCTTTCAGTACTAGTTTTGAGACTTCAGTGTATCTCAAAAATCTGGGGAGGAAAGTATGTCTTCATTTCCTTCTTATGCAATTGCTCTCGTGTGCTTCCTTCCATCAGATGACTTCAGATAACCTTAATATTTTCATTATCCTGATCCCTGGGTTAGATGCAGAGATGCAGGAGAGACCTCAACTATTTACAGACCCTGGATTCTTTATAACATTATTTTTATCTACAGGATGCAGGAATAAAACAAGTGCATTTTAAAAATTAAATTGAAGTCAGTTTTATTTTAGAAGATCAGAAAGTAGGATGAAGTATTTGTGATAATCAAATGAAATATTCTGGACTGTGAATATATTTTTATTTCATTGTAAGTAGCAAACAAAATTTCACTTTCTTCTGAATAAATTTGCAGAAGGCAGACTGGATTTGTCTTGTTCAGCTTGTTACTACTAAGTACTAAATTCTGATGCTGTTTTATTCATTGTAGATTGTGCATACTAAGAAAGTTCTCATTTTTTCATATTTGTAAGCAGAATTATATTGCTTAAAATGTGTTGTAAGGAACTTGCTTGCCAAAAAATGTAATTGCAGAATTATTCCCTGCTGTGATTCTGACAAAGTTTATGGAATCCTTTGTAGTCTCTTTGGTGCTTCTAAACTCAAAGTTGACTCGAATTTTTTTCTGAAAGCATTGAATTCTCTGCACTTGAAAGTTGATGGTGTTGGTGTGAGAGAGACTTTCATAAGTCATAAAAATGAGTAATTACTGAAGAAGAGTAATTAGAGAAAAAGGAGCCTGAGGGGAAAGAAGCTCTACTTAAGCATTAAGCAAATACCATTAGCCATGCAAAAAGAGAAAATAATTTCTAAAAGCATGAATAGATGCACACGTGTTTGGTCAATTTATAGTTAAAGATAAACCTAACTCTCAGGTCTGTTTCTGCACTTCATTGAATTTTGAAAGGGTCAAAGGATGTATGAAACTCTGAATACTCCCAGCTTAAACTGAACTGAATTAAAATAACTAAATTTTTTAAATCCTGCACTTCACAGAAGTCAACCTTCCTGTTCAAAGGCAGCTTTGCAGCCCAGCCCTTTGACACATTGTGTGGCTGACTGGCCACAGCACATCCCAGCTCTGGCCAACTAAAATGTGTTTAATATGCGTGGCACATGAGGTAGTTTCTTCTCTTCCCCCTACCCCCCACCAAATCCTGTTTGTTTTAATGGAAAAACAGGTAACAGCTTTTGCTGTCAGATTTAATAGAGCAAGCTTCTCCCTCACCATCACTGGTCCATGGAGAATGTTACATTTCACTGTGAGTCAAATAGAGTCCTGTGTCACCCCATGTGCAGGGCTCATGCTTGCTGCTGGAAAGAGATTGGTGACAGGGCTCAAGAAGAATGCCCACGCTTTTCCATTCTGGCTTTTCTTGGAATATCTGAAATGGAAATAGTGTTTTCTTGGAATGTCAGGAAAAGAGTTTATGTCACTGAAAAGCCTTTAGTAACCTCTACAAATATTATGGTGCAGTTTTACTTCATTTTACTGCATCCTAAGTTAAAATTTTAAGATATTTACTGAACAGCTCCTTGAGCTTCAGGCTTTAAATTAACAACAATCTCATGAATGAATTGTGGCAAACAAATAAAATATGCTTTTGCCTTAGAAAAAGCTTCAGTAATGTTGGATAGTTATCAAACTGATTGTGCAGTGTAAGGCAGAGTGAACTGTGCATGAAAAGCAGGGAGCTGGAATCAAGGCAGGGCGTGTTTGCAGACAATCAGAGCAGGTACTCAGAAACAGGGCTGAGAAGATGTGGAGAGTGGTCAGTGTGCAGTACTGACAGACTGCTCAAGAGACACAGTAAGTCTTTTTTAGCCATTCTTTATGTGCACAGAGGACTTTTGAGACAGCCTCCGGAAATGTATCTGCATTCCTTGCGGGAAATACATGGATAAATCTACATAATAGAATATTATCGGTATTTATGTACAAAGCACATAGTGTACATGGTTGAAAAATGTAACCAGCTGACTCACTGTAAAATATTGTTAATAAAATCTGATTCTTAAAAATTGTATGAGCTTGTACACTCCAGATAAACAGCTGGCTTTTTTCAATAGCACAGCTGGTGTAGAAGCATAAAATGACTACAATTTGAACAGGACATGAGCTATGTTTGGCAAACCATTTGCATGAAAGCTGAACATTTGCAACTGAATTTTCATTTATTTTCATTTTCATTGTACACCTATTAACCAGAGATCTGGACCTGCTCCTGTTGGTTTCAGTATCACTTGTTTAATTGTAAGCATTTATGTGCCAGGGTATTGTAAATTTAGAGTAGGCCATGTTTCTTTAGCTGAAAATACCAGAGGAGGATACTGACTTTCAACATCCAGTGTGTCATTGCTGAACTGTCATTCACGGGAATTTAGGCAGATAAAGTATCTTAAGGATGTAATTTCTTCCTTGAAAAGGCAAAGCAAACATGAAAGCAGTAAGAATGGCACTTCACAGCATGCAAAAGTCAACTGTTCCCACTGCAACTGTTTGTTTGTGAGGCTACAAAAGCATGTTCCCATGAATTTGGGCAACAGTAAAGAATACTGCTGATGCAAGTCAGCAGATGTGTAGTGCTTTGTGATTCACAGATGCATGCAGGAATTAGTTGAAAGAAAAATTTCAAGCTCAACTCTAAACTCTGACTGGTCAGATTCTTTATATATTACTGCAGGAAGTGACATGTATACCACCAAATAATTTGCATTACTTTCTGGGACCTCAAATCACAACAGTGAATCATACTAACATTTATATTTTAGGACCTAGATGTTTGATGTTATTCCCTTGATTGATCTTTTGTATGGGTAAAAACAGATTTCCTTTTGAGGACAGTAATTTAGAAGTCTACCTTTGCTCCTAGAGCTACTTTCTTGTATTTGTGTCTTGGGGACAGCCATTTAAAATAGAAATTCATAAAAACTTCTTTGCATTTAGGATGTTTCTGCATGACAAAGAGACTGCAGTGCAAAGGTGCCTGGTTTGCTCTAAACATCTTCCCTTAGAAACAAGAAGTCAAACAATACGTTAGTGCAGACTCCACACTGCTGTCTGGCCAGGCTAAAGGAGATTTAGGGTCGGGTCAGCAGGCTGGGAATCTCTGCACAGCACTGCTCTGGGCTGGAAGAACACCCCCTTCTGCCTTTTCTGTTTACTATTCATACTTTCCTTGCAGAATTTCCCAAGCAGTCAAACCCAGCAGTCCTCTTTTCACAGGATTCTAGCCTACAATGTCATTATTTTACCAGGAAAATCACTGTTTTAGATATAGAAACCACTACTTTCACACTGGTAAGTTCTGCTACATAAGAGACACTTCCAAGTTCAAATTTACAGTGTTTTTATTTTCTTTCTGCTTTCTTTCCTGCCTCTCTAAGAAAAAAGAAGGATTATTTCAGTGGCAAGTTTTCTTACTCCGCAGTGGTTACAAGTTTGACTGATCTCCCTCCATAGCAATGTCCTGCAGTAAAACCTTGAGCTGGTAATTATCAAGAGATACCCATTTCCACTGCTTGCAAAGTAGTGCCCCAACAGAAACCAAACCAAACCAAATTCCTAATTCCAAAAGCAGCCAAGGAGGAGCCAATACAAACCCACCCATACACGAAAAATCAAATACCAGCACACTGCACGTTCCTCTATTCTTGTTAAAACCAATCTAGGAATGTTAATAATAAGGAAAACGAATCACTTTGTCAGAACCTGGAACTTGTGTCACGGAAAAGATTTCCTGAAATTATTGTTAATAGCTCTGAATCACCACCTACAGGGGTTTGGGGATCAGAGGGCACAACCTTGGTGCTCCATCAGCCGGGGCTGTAATTGCCCACACGTGAGGGCTCTGCTCCCACATCCACACAAGCGTGAGGATGCATCAGGATTCACCTGTTCCAGATGAAATGATGTCTAATAATGCTAACATGAAGGATTTATGGTTAGTGGGAGAGATAAGAGAAACCACTTCTCTTTAAGTAATTATCATTTAGAGTGAAAAAGAAATTACAGGTGTGCCTTGTGGTAACAGCACTGAGCTGGAATCACTAGACTGAGGCTAAATTCCCTGTTCTACCACAGACATCTTTTTTAAGGTTGATGTATTAATTTCTGTTTCAATTAATCAAATATAAAATAAGGTTAGTACATTCTTTGCCTGTCTTCAGGATGTAACTGTAAGCTTTTCATATCTGTAGCAGTGTAGGGCTTAGGTCTTGATCAAGAGCTGAAAACAATGCCCTCAACATCAAAACAAACACAATAGGAAACCTCAGTGTATCCTCCTAAACAAAGATATTTACTCAAGCAAGTACATTTCCAAACAATTTATTCCAGAGGTAAAACATCTCTGTAAAACTGCTGGGAAGAGATTGCTGGGAGTGACAGGCTGGGCATGTTTGGACAGGTAACTTACCCGGGGATCACCATGTTTCTCATGGTGGTCCTCTGAGGAATAATCAGAAATTGTTTTAAATAATTTGAAATGTGGACAAGTGATGAGTAGTATTCCTATTAATCTTTTAATTAAAAAAATAAAATTAAGTCCTGGAACACATTCACAAGGAGCACACAAGTCTTGCAAAGACTAAGACTTGAAAATAGATCAGAAATGTATCAATCAATTTTAAGGTTGTTTTCTGTGAATGAGACAGCATTCTATAAATCAGAATTCCTTAATAAAATTGCTACTCTTTTGCCATAATCAATGCCCTTGGATTCAGTGTAGCTGGACAGATATAACTGATGATGAAGCTGATTCATTGTATTTTCATGCTAGAAATAAATCTTAACTAAATCGAGGTCAATGGCAAAACAGCTATTGCCATCAGTGGAGGCAGGGTTGCTGCCTTTGTGCATAAGGACAGATCTGCTTCAGTTCAGTCATTGCTGGTTTTCTTCTTTTTTTCTGTTTCACCTTTGCAGTTTTCTGAGAACAGGACTAGAAGGCACTGGTGTGTTTTAGCATGAACCTCTGTGAGAAATACTTTCCATTGTCGAAATGCAGCTCACCAAACAGTCATTACCTTGAGCAGGCAGAAAAGACTCTCAGTGTCTCCTGGACTCCAGCTCCTCTCTGCAGGAAGGGATCTCCCTACTGGCTTAGAACAAAAAATTGCACAAATTGAAATGGCAGCACCATCCCTGATGGTTCAGTCTAGTTACAGAGAAGTAAAAGTAGATGAAAGGGTTCAACCATTCTTTTGAATATGAGAATTATGTAAGATGTAGCCAGTGATAAATCTGTTACATTTTCTGTGAGCATTCAGATAAGAACTTCAAGGAGTGGTATGAAAATTTCAGATACAAGATCTTTTTGGCATAATTTCTCCTTTGAGAGAGTTTTACTTTTTATATTCCACCTGAAGTTTGAAAGTTTGTACTTTAAGACTTGTATTAAATCAAAACCTGAGCAATAGGCAGTCAGGCTGGAAAAAATTCAGACATGTTTGTACAAAGATTTCTTGTGCAGCTCTTGCTGGAGATGGTGGGACCCCTACATATGAAAGATGGGTGGGGTGGAACCCTTTTTAAATCTTTTAATTTTTTTCTTTATTTTTTTTCCACTTCATATCTGAGGGATAAAAATGCTTCTGGTCTCACTTATCATTTTAAACAAAATCAGATTGACCATCGTTATGCTGTTGCTAACATGAACCTTGTTTCTTGTATGACTAAATCCCAATAGCAAACACCATCTGCCTGTTGAAGGAGCAGACGAGTCACCACCAAGACAGAGTCTCACTCATTAGGCCTTGGGAAACATCAGGGCTACTACAAAAGCTACACAGCCATACCCTTAGAATTGTCTAACTCCACATTCTGTGCATTTGTTTATTGAAGTTCCTCCTCTGATATTGAATAAATTTTCCTCTGTTAAACTGGAGCATTTACAAAGAGTTTTTCACCGGATCCAAATTCACATCAGGTGCCATTGTGTGAAATTTTACTGAATTCCTTTAAATAGTAGATGGTCTTGGAAAATCATCTTACAGCTAAGAACACAGAAATTCAGATTGTGATAGAGCAACATAAATAGTTCTGGCACATCAGTTTACCCTTGCAGGAATAGTGTGTATCAATTACTGTTGTTAAATGATTCTTAAGTGCTATTTCCACAATATCCATAGGAACTAAGAAAAAGCTGTGACTTTTTATTCAGGCATTTAAATTCCAGCAAGTTCTAAAAGACACATCTTTGCCTTGGATTTTATTCATGTAAACAGAAACATACACTTGAAAAAATGCTATTTTATCTGGAATAATAGTTGTGCACACTCTGATTTAGTAAAGTACTATTATTTTGGAAGTTAACATTTTCCATCCTGCTCTAGAATGATTTTAACATTTTGTACAGCAGATAGAAACAAATGAATAGTACACAAAAGAGCTAAGTTAGCTACTTTAAAGTACATGTACAAATATGTTTCTTTTGCAAAATACAGCTGCTTTCCAGCAGGACTGCCCAGCCACTTCAGTAGTTATGAAAGGTCGTAGAATGGTCTGGGTTGGAAGGAACCTCAAAGCTGATCTCATTCCAGCCCCATGCCATGGGCAGGGATGTCACTTCCTGGATCAGGCTGCTCAGGGCCCCATCCAAGCTGGCTTTGAAGGTGGATATTTCTACTCGACTGGTGTCCGATCCGTAGCTATGGAAAGTCACTGCCTGCAGAAGGCGAGGAGCAGTAGGATTCCTGCAGGAGAGCTGTCCAGCAGTGGTGCCTTCTGTTTCCTTCAGCATCTTCCAAATGGGAGGCACCATGCTGAGCTGCCTTGGATACCTTCTGTGAGATGGTGCCTTTGATTGGAATGTGTGTGATTTTGAGCCTCATCGGAGGAGAACCTTCCTTTAAGCACTGCCTGTGCAGCATCTGGAAAGCAGCTGCTGTTTGACAGCACTGACCCTCATCTGCAGAAGGCAGTGGGCACAAGGCTTAGCCCCCTTAAACTTCTGCTCAGATTCATTTGCAGCCTTTGGGATTTGATATCTTGCAAGCATTTTATGGTGGGGTGGGTCCATGAAAGAACAACAACCTCTGTTAACAAAACGTGGTGTTGTGGGGGTATCTCTGGTTCATGATGCTGGAGCAAATGAAGTCATCAGTACAGCCCCACAGTTGGTTGCCAGTGTGAATGTACACTCATCTGGATGTTTCTGAGCCAGCATTTCCAGCAGAAACTGAGGTGTTTGTATTTGACCATTAAAACTGAGAGCAAAACTGCAAAGGACTACCTGGACATAGGAAATTGATATGTGCAATTATGAAACACTTTCCAGATGTGTCCATGGCAACTAAAATTCATAACTTTGTGGGATAACAAAAATCCCAATGGAGATCATGATCGAAATATTGACTTTATGTCAAACTGTAATTCCTCTCTCTACTCATCTGACCTTTTCATATTCCACAGGATATAAATTACTGACCTCTTCCTTTCCATTAGAAGATAAGGACCTTATCACCTTTCCTCTTTTCTGCCATCCTTATCACTCCACAGGCAGTAAGTCTGTGCTCCCAGGTGGTCTAATTGATACTTATCTAATTAAAGGCAAAGCATTTTTTCTCCACTTGTATTCAGCTTTTAAGTGTGTTGCTTTGATTTCAGACCTGAAGAACAGCTCTGTGTGCCTGGAAGTTAAGCTTTTTCAAGCTGTACTAATTGATCAACTCAAATGTGCTACCAATTTTGCCTTCCCTGTGCACCAATGCATTCATTTTTGTTAGAGGAAAAGAGAAGACAATTTGTCATGGATCTAGTTAAAAGCTATGTGTGAGGTCTGCAGCTCTTCAGAGCCTTTGAGATTAGAACAAAACGTTCAAATATGATGAGATAGAGAAAAAGGATTCAGTAGAGACAAAGGTAGACAAGTGGATTAGCAAGTAAAACAATGTTAGGACTTACTCTCTTAAATGAGCCTTCAAGATGCAAGTTCCAAGTTTCTTACCTCCTTGTGGCCTGTTGCTGTAGGGGAATAAATTGGGATTATGTAGAATTGAGGAATGAATATGGGGTGCCCTCCATCATACTATTCCTTATCATTTTGTTTAGTGAGACTGTCTTGTTGCCAGCTACTAATAAGGTTTGTGATGGTTTGGGGTTTTTTTTCTCAGCTAATTGCTCTTTTGATTTGGGCTTTTTAAAGTATGTGATAGGATTGCTGTTTGTAATATGCAATAACCACAAGAATCTCATACAGTTTTCTGAGGTCAGACTGTCACAATGCTTTTGTCTGCTTATGCTGAGCTAGTACTTGGCAGCTTGTGTGGTAGCTCAGCCATTCTCTAAATTAACAGGTTGTTCTTTGTATTTGAAGGGGGATTGATGTGGTTGAAGTGATTAGCATGTACATGCCTAAACAAATTGCTCTGGGGGAGAGAGAGATCCAATTGAGAAAACTGGATAGGTCCAAAGACTATTGTAAGAACCCTAGTATGCTCAAGAGTGTGCAAAGGACTTGAGAATAAAATTTCAGACCAGAAAATGACTGGTAAAGTACAATTTTACTCTAAAATCTTTGTTAATGAAAGTTCAAGGATGTACTTTTGTTAAATTTCTTTGGAGGCAAAAGCCCTGTGTAGATATGAGATATAGTGAGAAAAAAAATCAAGTGCAACTATTTATTTTTCCGTGATAACAAAGCTGGGCCAATCCTCACAGTGTTTGGCTTCCTAAGTTACTTGGGTGTCTATAGAAAAATGATCATTAAAGTACTTAAATGCATTTTAATAATATTGCCAAGTCACTCAAACTTCTTTTTTCAAAGGACTTAGAGTCTACGTGGTTTTTTTCTTAAGAGCTGGAGCTCCTGTGTCTGTGGACCAGCAACAGTTACCCTGAATGTTTTTGCAGGGCTTCATTGTGTTGGCAGGGCAGGAGAATCCTGCGTTCCACAGAACCTTTAGAGTTCACCTGTTGGTTAAAGTCCCTTTACATTTTAGCATGTGGAAGCACTAGATTAATTGTTTACTTATTCTTAACTGAAATACTTACAAATACAAAGTCTAATAATAGAGGACTGGCCTAATTCTTCACATTTGTATGCACACAGGTTTTGTTATTTTTTCCACAAATGATGCCATGGACTTAATAACATAATGGGAAGACCCCAAAAATACTGGTTTTCACCTTCAAACTACCTTTTATTTGCACATAGCAGTATATCATTGACTAAGATTGGCTTTTGAATACGTGTATAACATAAAACTAATTTACTTTGTTCTTGGTTTTGCCTTGCAGTACAGAATTGGACAGCTGTACATGATCAGCAAGCACAGCCATGAGCAGAGTGACCGAGGGGAGGGTGTGGAAGTGGTGCAGAATGAACCCTATGAAGATCCCAACCATGGCAATGGTCAGCTAACAGAAAAACGTGTCTATCTCAACAGGCAAGTGCACTAAAACTGTTTCTCCCTGCATGGGCTGTAATCAAAATTTGCAAGGAATGCAGGCAACAGCCTTTCTGTTTCATAAGAATATGTTCCCATGAATACATGCTGCTTCCTGGTAACCATGGGGAGGTGGGATAGATCAGTGGCTTGAAATAGAGGGATTAGCTGTTATTCCTTCTACAGCATCTTCTGCATGAGAAGGAATTATAACTTGAAGTTAAGGATGTACTGAAAATCGGAAGTTCTGTTTTCTTTTACACTTAATTGTTTGTCATTTTGTTCTCCAAAATCATTGGGGAGGGGGAGCCAAAACACTAAACAACAAAGCCAACAAAGTCCTACCCTCCAAAAAAACCAAAACCAAATCATTAAAAAGGCTTAATTTTTTCTCACCTCATAATCGTGTCTCAAAGTCAGCTTTTTGCTCAGCAAAGTTAATTGGCATTATGAATGACCATAGGCTTGTACATTCATTGTATGAATGACAGCCTTCTAGAGCATTTGGCTTAAAGATATGGTGGAAAATTTGGGGATTTTCTCCCTGAAGTTTCATCATTTCTTAGAGTGAAGTGTTTGTCTTCCTATGCTGAAATGATGCTGCTGAGGATCGATGTCTCCACACTCACAGGCCAGAGATGTTTAGATATATATATTTGTGCAATATGAAATATATTGCTCAATCTGTTCCCATTTTTACTACTGCTGATCTAATTGAATACCACTGCTTTTTCTGAAGTTCTTCTTTTCCCCTGGGCCTGTTTCATTTTATTAAACTTATGCTCTGCAGCATTTTGGAGTGCACACACAAACACTACAGCTATTGCTTTCACATTGCAAGTTCCTCCTGCACTGCAAACCTGACATATCTAACCTTAATTCAGGCCAAATTGAATCACCAGTGGTGTTACACACACACACACACGAGTTCAATAATATATATCTTGCCAACATTTAATATTATTGTGATTGTAAGTGTTCTCTCACAGGCTAGATACAGGATTTGGGAAAAATCAATAAATGTGTTCCCGTTGTAGAGCTCCCACAAGTTGTGGGGTTTTTTTTAAATGTTTCTGGATATTTCTTTCCTGCATGTTAAAAATAAGGCTTTATGCACTGAAGAGCATATTCAGAATTGCCACTTCAGGGCACTTCAGAATGACCACAAGAACCTAGAAGCTGTGTACAAACCATACTTGGGAAGCACGTCATTCCTGGTAGTGCAGGCAATGAAACACGGGATCTTTTAGCCAAGGATGGGTACAAACACTGACAAAGTAAATCTTTGTGCCTATAACAACAAGTTACCTAAAGCTGTGGTGGATGTTTGAAGTCAGGTTCACCGAGATTAATGATAATTCTGAATCCTCCATCACCAGATTTGCTGTTAGAATCTGGGTGTGGTGTCACAATGCCACCAGGTATTGCAGTACTGTTGAAGCTTTGTGGAAAGGATCAGGAGGTTTTCTGGCCACTGTGGATTTTGCTGGGAGGCTCGGATGTCTCTGGAAGATTTCACTCAAGGAGACATGCTTCCATATAAGATGTGCTGGAAACTTCTCCTCTGCCTGCCTTCCTGAGGAACAGGACTTCCACCAGCACTGTTCTCTCCCTCAGTTTTTCTTCTTCCTGGGTCCACTGCCCTAAAAAACTTTGCTCTATTTTGATCTGAACTGATATATCTTAAAGAAATTTGAGACTGAACTTCGTCTGGACAGGGGAGAAATAAGGAAATAAGGAAAAAAAAAAGATAATGTGACCCACAGATACCTGTGCTGCTGAAATAGAGATATTATCTTTTTGTGGAGTGGACTTTGGAAAAATTCATCTGTCTGTGACTGGGATTTGCTGGAAATTCTGAGTATAATCTGTGTTTTGCTCATAAAGTTATTTTTTCCAGGATGTGCTGTACTGGTGAAGATAGGTAGACAGGCATATATGCTAAAAACAACAATAACCAAAAAAAAGTGCAAAATGAGCAGATGTATGTTTTCTAGTGTCAGTGTAACCTTAGTTATATTTAGAATTGTTTACTGCCTCTTCTCTCCTGCTGGAGCAATGTTTTCAGAAGCTGAAAGTCTGCATCCTCTGGTGTTTATAATTTAGGCATCAGAGTAAAGTTTAGCCGGGGTAAGGGAGGCAGTCATAAAAACACTGACAGAGGCTGACAAAATAAACAGAAGATCTGACACAGGGAAGTCTATTATGCAGGATGTAAAATGCTGCTTAAAAGTCTGTACACAAGAAAGGTTTATGTAAAGAAAAGAATCTGGTTTTGAGCAATGTCATCAAAGAGCAAAAGTCAATGCACTTGGCTTTGAATCTGTAGATAATGTACTAACATCTGCATTTTGCCTCTGGACAAATAAAATATTTATATGTAGCTAGATCATGGTTAAATAAGCCTTAATGATCCCAAATGTATTTTCTTCAGAAATTTGCTAATATGGAAAGTTAATTTACTTTCTGCACACAGTTATCTAAACAGAACTATTTCAAACATTTACACTCGGGAAACAGAGGTTTGGAAGCATCTCCTGCACTTCAGCACAGACTCAGTCTTGGCCTGGGTGATCTGCTCAGTGCTTTGCCAGACCAACAGCATTTGAACTGAGTCCCCCATGTACAGGGATATTTGTGGCATCCAAAGCCTGCTGTCCTTGGAGTGACTAGTCCTGCATCTTTGTTCCTGGCAGCCTCAGTGCTTCTAACTGAAGTCATTCAGAGAGGGTTGAAAGATGAATTATAGTGAACTTGCCTTTTTAAATATTTCTTTGTTCATCAGTTTTTGGTACCCTCTGTGACCAGAGTGCTGGAAATGAGACCCAAGAGCCATGGTAAAAAAATGCTCCCACTCTTCCATAGTATTGCTCAATTACCCTTTAATGGTCCTTCCATATGGTGTATCCATGTCTTTGTTTTCTGATTCTGCTGCTGTTGTACCACTGCATTGGTGAGTTCTCTTGACAGAATGAGCTCTGAGCTGTAACATCAGTTCCATTAATTCTCTTCACTTTTTGTTATTTACTTTTCCCATCAGCAAAATGAGACTAATGCTGCCTACCAGCCTCACGAGGTGTTTTGAGTGATCTGTTAATTTTAATAGAAAAGCTTCCTACTCAGGAGTTGGTGTTGGTAGTGTGGGAACAGCTGCATGCCAGGTGAGCTGAGCATGAGGGTTTCAGTGCTGGCAGAGAATATGGAGGAAGAAAAAAGTGTTTTTAAGAAGTAATGGATTCGGGATCGAGGTGGTCTCAAATCCCACATTTCCTCCTGACCTCTTGTTAGAGAGTGCCTCCCTGTGGCTGAGGACACGGTGCCACAGTTACACCTTGTTTGGATTTGGACTCACCTGTTGAGTTCAGCCGTGCCCAAGGGTTTGGGGCCATGAATTCTCAACAGGAGCAGCCTCAGCTCAGCCCACTCAGAGGCTGTTGCACTGGCACCAATCTGCTCCCCCTGCGAGGGCAGCACAGCTGAGGCAGAAAATGAAAATACTCTTGAGAAGTCTGGATGTTGCTGTATCCCCCAACACCTCACAAATGATGAGCACATCTGGAAGTATGTTTATTTCTACAATACACATAAGTCATAATATATTCTAATTTTATATTTTCTTTTAACTTTCAGCAAACTGCCTAGCTGGGCTAGAGCAGTTGTTCCCAAAATATTTTACGTTACAGAGAAGGCCTGGAATTATTATCCTTATACAATCACAGGTAAGGAATGTAGCAGAAATGATTGCTGCTTTGTGGTTTGGGGATAGTTTAGTTTATGGTCAGAAGCTCCAAGTTATATATTGAACTACAAGCACCAAGTCTCTTTAACAACTCCTCTTGAGCTGCATATATTTTTTCACCTTATATGTACTGATATCAGGAACTGAAGATTATAGACTAAGGATAGGTAAAAACTGGAGTGTTGTATCTGTGCAGTTTTTTGCTGGCAAAGAAAACATCAGGTGCTTGGATTCTGTCTGACTTGTGTCCTTTATTGTCCCATAGACTTTATTCAAATAGAAATCAGCAGACTATCTGCCACAATCATTTTTATTGTTAATGTGTGTTTACTGTAAGGATCTTGCATCATTGTTTTATTTCACATTTCTTTTTTTTTTCTTTTCCCTTTTCTTTCTTTTTTTACAAATGGACAATTGGAAATCAGAATACACAGTAAGTTTTTCTTCCTCTTTTTATTCTAAAAGTAGAAAAATTATGTAAACTATAGTAGTGGAATCCAATCTGATTCCTTCTTAATATAACTAACTCATAATACATTCAATAGTGAAACTTTATTTTAGTTATTTATTTAAGCAATTTAAAGGGAAATTTGAAGTAATTCTAAGGGGGTCCTATAAATTATTTTTTTTTATCACTTCAAAATTATTTGATATGTTTTTACTTACTGACTGTAAGAAAGAGAAGCTTCTATAAAACAGGGTGAGGCTTTTAAGGTTCTAGTTATTACCTGGAGACATGAGAACAGATTTTATTTTATTTATTGTTTTACTAACTTATAAAATGCTCATCTCTGGTATAGTATCTGGGAAACTGTACAATCTGTAGACAAAATTAAACATAATCTGGGCATGGTGCCCAGAAAAATCAGCTCTTCCCTCTCACAGAGCTAAGGCAAAATATAGCACATAAATCATGAGAAAAATTGTTCTAAATGTGCTGGCCTCAATAATACACAATAAGTCTTCAGCAGCCCTTGGAAGGTGAGGAGGGGATGGTGAGGAGGTTCCAGGTGAAAGGACCTTTCAGAAACTCCTGCTTTGATTTAGTTTGAACTTCTGACTGCAGATAAAACATAATCCAGATGTTTCCCTTAATTCTGCAGTGCTCAAAATATTTGTGTAGATTTTTTAAAAACTCATAAAGCATAAAGAGAAATAAAAAGACATTTTAGTGTGATGAAAAGAAAAAAATAGAGGGATTTTAAGGCTCAGATTTGAAAACTGGAGACTAAGAGTTGAAACTGTGATGACCAGGTTTGAAAACCCAAAGCTACAAACTGTGCTTTTCAATATGTGCTACAAGTACTTAGAATATTCATTTGATTGTCAGAGAAAATCCAAATGTACCAAAATGGACAGCAGTAATGAGGGACAGATTCTTAGCTGGTTTTGCCAGAAGAGACTTTCAGTAGGATCTGTCACAGTTCACATTAATTAAGGTTTACCTTTGACAGCACATTTAGTTTTAGGCTGGGAAGCTGACATTTGCTGTGTTGCACTGATATCTCCCCAAGGTAAATTTTTTCTTTAACTGAAAGTAAATTTGAATCTTTTCATGTGATTTTTTTTCTCTTTAACTGAAAGAGACAAATGGGGATGATGCAAAGGGTGGTGGCAGACAGAAATATGTATCTAAATTTGAAATGCAACACATTACTAAACCTAAACAGCAGTGCTGTACTCAGAGCATCTGAAGCAGGAGATGATCTCTGTCTGGTTTGGTGAAACAACACCTGGTGCAGGTTGGAGGAAGGTACAGCTACAGAAATGTTCAAGAGCATCAGCAGAGATGATTGCAGTGTTGAAGAGACATGTAAAGAAAAATTAAATCAATCCAGAAATGTAGAAGGTAGGCAAAGCAATCACTAAGTGACAGTGTAACTGCCTAGGGGAGCTGGGGACTAATTACTCACCATGGTGCAAGGAAACAGAACTAGAAATACTGGGGGGAGACCAGGGAAACTGTACTTCAGACAAAAATCTAAAATATGCATTAATGGAGCTGATAGGCTGTGAATTTATCTTCATGGAAAACAGAGACAGTGCCTTTGCCTCACACTGTTGAATCTAGAACAAAAATGTTAAGTATACCACTGGGAATAATTGCTATCCTTGTCTGGAATATTTCTCTAAATTTGATCTTCTGTATTCATTAGAGAATTCTGAAAAAAAGAATAAGCCCACAGACATTGCCCAAAGTATGTAAGATAGCTTGGAAACCCTTTTCTTAAAGACCATAAATTCTCTCTGATGGGTCTGTGGGACATGGTAAGAGTCGAATTGAGCCTCATTTCAAGGGAAACTGATTCTAAAGGCAGGCCAATAATGGGATAAATAAAGCATAATCTTATCGAGTCGAGTACATACTGCTCCGTGGTATGTTCACACCTTATTAACCTTGTAAGCTCCACTCTAAATAAAGAGAAGGACCTTAAAGGCTCAGCATGTTATTTCAGTGTGTGTTAGTGATCTGGAAGAGGATGTGAACAGCACACTGAACCTTACTGATAGTCTTAAGGTTTTTCAGTTGTAAAATATGAAGGCTGTTGAGAAATTGCATTCAAGCCCATACTCTGGCATTCAGAAATGCAGTATGGAATAATTTCATCAATCTGGTTCTCCCGTGAATATTATGGAATTCATAAACATGACTTCTTAAGGATCTGAAATTAGGACACCGAAGAAAAAATGTTCATCAGGCATTGAAAAATCATTTTCAGAATGTTGTTCTGTGCAATGGTTGTATAAAAAGCCAAGAGCAATTGGATGCACGAAGACAGGAAAATGGAAATTATACTGTCATGATGTTAGTCCTCTGTAATCTGGATCCAGTTATGATGGCATCTGCTTTAAGCAATGGTATTTGTTACACAGCAACCCCCTAAATTTGACAGCAAACAGCATGTCTGCTACTGGGTATTGACAACGTTATTAACAGCATGTAAAGCAACTGACACGCTCGAGATAATGAGTTTAACAGAACTATTGCACAAGTGATGCTTTTGTGGGGTGGGATATGTGCCAGAGTGCCATGTCAGGAGAGCATTTGCAAATGTACCTCGTTAAAGCTGCCATACAAAAGACTTCCTATCAGGAAGATGACACATGGGTGCTGTCCCAAGAAGTGTTGCATCAGAGCTGGAGCTAATCCTTGAAAGCTTTCTGCTGACATTGAGAGGGAGGAGGAAGTCGAAAAAATACTTTCAAAGCTGAAGCCAAAGGGAGTCACCCAGATTTGGGGGTGCTATTTAGGGAACAAGATATTCCTGTAAAGTTTGAAGTTTTAGTGGCTAGGGTGTTACTTCAGAACCGTATGTGAGAAAGTCTCTTCAAGTTAGACAGGAGCTGCTTTGATTTTGATCTTGTCATTAGAAACCTGGCAGGATGTCTTGCTAAAATATTTGTTTGGGTTTTATATATAAATCCATTTAATATTGTGATTAGGTTGATGTTAAGATCATAAATCTGGGGTACCATATTTAGGATGCAGCAGAAAGAGAGCCCTACAGGAGTAACTCCAATGGATTCCACTCCATAAGCAATTCCAGGACTTGGGTATGGTCAGGTGCCTCCTGCCCAGCTACACCTGCTCCTGGGGGGAATGGGTGCTGCTAGCTACTGGTTTTGGAAAGAATTCCTTTGCTAGACAGGGGCTGGGGCCTTTTTCACTTGGAGGATGGAGAAAAGATGCCTTGCAGCTCTCAACACTCCCCTGTGTGCCAGCTTATCACAGCCTTTGCAAATATGTATCTTTAGTGGAAAATATTTATGCTATTCAGGGTGGCAAGAACAACTGAACTTTCAGGAGGCTTTGTTATTTTTCTTTCTGAGGTTGCCCAGCCAGATTAGAAATAATTAACTAGAAAGCAAACTTGTGTCTACTGCAAACCAAACGAAAAAAGAATTGCATAGAACTACGTTTCTTTACCTGCATTGGGATATTGTTAGAAAATAAACAGCACAGAGCAAATATCCATTCGACCTGCTAAAGTGACAGTGGAGATTCTGGCCAAAAAAAGAGAGGACCCTCAAGCAAACAAATAATCAGATCACGAATGTTTGGTGACTAAACCATGGTACAAAATCTTCATGTGATCGAAGTACACTGAAAACGAGCCACACGAAGTTTAGCTCTCAAGTTGGAGATCAAAGGGTTTAGGAAGAATACAAAGAGAATTTAAGTAAACTCTTCTGAATTTGAAGGTGCAGTTCAAGTGTTTACCAGGGATCAGTTCAAATAGATTTGCCACCTGACCTGAACAGCTTTGGTGTTGTTAGCAATATTTCAGTTCTGGGGCTGAAATTTGAAAACAGCTGGGTAATTTATTTTTGATAATTTATGGACAATTGTTAGTTTCACAATTATATAAACAAAACAAACATTAAAATGGCATTGTTTGCTCTGTGCAAGGAGGAGGAGCATTCCTTCAACATGCCAATGTCTCAAATTAACTTATGAATACAATATAAATTCAGAATATTTATGAAAAACAGTTATGGAACAGAAAGCAGGAGACAACAATTCCTTTGATGATTTATCACAATGACATTTATTCTTCTACAGCAAATGACTGAGGAAAATAAAATTATGTCATCTGGTATGTGTCAAGGCCCCAGAGTGAGAGCTGCTAAGTGGTCCATTACTGACCTGCTGGTTTCTGATTACTTTTGAGAACAGGCATGTTTTGTGCTTCACTTAGCTGCTGGTTTATCCATGAAGTAAATTATCTGGAAAGAATGGTTTTGTATTGTTATTTTTATAATGAGATGACTTGAGAAGGAAAACAGTTGTTTCAGATAAACATTGCTGTAGAGATTTTCCTGTGTTCTCTTTGTCTGATTACCAGCGCTTGAAATTTGGATGTAACCCCTCACTCGTCAGTGCAGAAACTTTTCTGCAGTTTGAGGACATGAAGAGCCTGCATCAAAAATGCAGCAGCATCTGTACTGCAGGATTAGAGCCTAATGCCAAGTTACTACCAGCATCCTCCCATCCTACCCCCCCAGCTCAGAAAACAGGCTAACTGGTGCCATTATCCTAGGAAAACACAGATTTATTTCCCTTAGGGGTTCTAGAAAAAGGAAGGACCTCTGTAGTATTTATAAGAAACAAATAATATATATTTTTAGGGAGCTGCAAACCTGTATTCTCATTTAATAGCTTAATCCCATTGAAACTAGTAACTCAAACTGCTTGAGAGAATTCCCTTTTTCCAGCACTGGCTTATTCCAAAGCAATCCAGCCCCCTCTCTGATGGATGGGACTGTCATTTCCACTTGTGCACGCTGCTTTTCACTTCCCTTCTTCCTCAATAAGCAGGTTACTGTTCCCATGTATCAGAGAAAGAGATCCTAAGGGAAGGCAAGGCCAGAGATAAGAGTTTTATAGTGGTTGGAGGCAACTTGTTAGTCATCGTTCCATCTTCAGGTTATTGTATACAATACAAACCGTGGTTTTCTTTCTTGGCTTGTTTATGAGAGTTTTGCTCCCTTGTTTATTTTCAAGCCTTGTTTTTGCATTGTTCTTTTCCTTTCCGCTCAACAGCACTTTTGTTTTGCTGTTTGCCACCCTCCTGTGCTTATCTTGCTTTCCAAATTCTCTTCCCTCTCACTGAGTCACATCTTCCAAATGCTGCCATCACCCTGCCCAGCCCTTTCCGTCTATTCTCTTCCAACCTTGTCACCCTGATTGATGCTGGCTTGTGCCATGGGTGACCTGATCACACAGCAGCTCTGCGGGCTCACATGCAGAGCTGTCTGGAGCAGTCTGAGGGGAGGCAATAACGTGGTGGCCATTTTCCAAAAAACATTGAATATTCCACCTTCCATCACGCCATAGTCCCACATCCCCTTTGTCTGTTACAGCAAAGTTGGGACTCCATTTCTCTTTCCCAGGTTCTTGATCTTCAGTAAAGAAATTCTTTTGTTAGCCCCTGAGTACCAAAATAGTGCCCAAAAATTTTGAATTTAAAGGATATGATATCTGGAAGTTACCCTGTAGAAAAGATTTCATTACCTTGAACACTCTCACCTCATTGTAGCAGTCACGGTGTTCTTTGTCTGTAGGGTCCATGGAGATTGCTCTCTAAAGGATCCAGTTCCACCTGTGTTGTCAAAATAATGCATATGTGACCATATAAAAAAAGTCATCAGTCTGAGAAGTGCTGGAAGATGAGAGAGAACATTTGCATGAAATGTCTGCCTTGCTGGGCTTTTATGTTAAGATTTAGGGGAATATGCTTCTGCTGCTTAAAAAAAAAAAAAAAAAAAAAGTGGGATTAATTTTTACTGTACAGTAATAACTGCCAAGGATTGTGGATTAATACTCACAAGGAGCAGGAGAGTTGAAGAGCGAGGATGAAGTCTCTAGCAGGTCTTTGAACATTCTGCAGGCAGAAACCACATGGAAAATGAAACCAGCTGCAACTGTATTGATGAACTGGCATCACTCGCACAAAGCAGGTTCCAGAGGGTGAAGAAACCTTTCTCAGCCCAACATATTTGCTGAAAACTCCAGTAATTCCCACAGCCACCTCAGGTGAAATTACTGTGCAAAGGTTAATTTGACAGTCCTGTCCATTAAACGATTGTCACACACCGCGTGTTTGACTGTCTCTTTAAGACTTGGGCAAGTGTTTTGTCACACTTGGGTTCTACCCTGTTCTTGTAAGTGTTGCTTATTGCTATGGCAACACTAATCAATCATCATGCTAAAAATAGGCCTTTCGTTTTTCAAGAGGTTGTATGTAGGGAATTGCAAATGCAACTGCGGGCTGTGCTTTCCATATGCTGCTTTCATTCCCTTCATTCTAACGTGGAAATACCCCTGCTCACGGCTGGTAATTACTGTTGCAGACTCCTGTTATTGCACTGGGTGCTCTCTTGAGCCTTAAACCTCTCCTGGTTCTTCCAAAATTGAGGTTCCAAATATAGAAAGTTTAGGAAAACAAATAAAAAACCTGGAATGTTCCCCTTACTTGAGTGTCACAGGTGTGCTGGGATATAACAATTTTTAAAGGAGTTTGTAAGATGTCTAAAAAATCTGGAGGTGACAATACCTAAGATGCCTCCTTTGAGAGCTTTACACAAAGAAACCTTATCATTGAAGACACTGTGACTGAAGATTTTGTATTATTCTGTAGAACTTATGTTTAATTTGAAGTTAAAGATTGAATTTGCCACTATTTTATTCCCAAGAGGAACCTTGCAAGCTGTAGAGGTAGTGAAATGGAGAGCTGGAAACAGTGCCCTGTGCATTCCTGTGTGTGCTTGGGATCGATGGCCTCCAGGTCAGTGCTGGAAGAACACAGGCCCCAGAGGAGGCAGAGCAGAAAGGGAGTGGTGCTCAAAAGAAAAGAAGAATCTACTAAAAGGTTTATTACCTACTATTCACTCCCCAGTTTGATTCTGACTGTTGCATAACAATTTTAATCCCCAGTTAAGTAAATATGTGGCCACTTGAGGGGAAAAAACCCCAACTTTTTGCATGATGAATAATAGTCTTTTGAATGATGCATAAACAGTTTTCTGGTTCTGCCAGAGCCCTCTGCCAATTAGTCAGAGTGCAGCTGATGAATCATGAGACACATTCTGTGAAATGTTCAAAAATTTGGACCCTGCTAAGTGTTCCTGTAAGGCAGCAAGACCCCCCACAGCTGCTGGAGCAGTGGTTGCCAGTCAGTTGAGTTTCTGAGAGAGATTTTTGCGGTGGAGGACTTTCTGGTGAATTTGAATTTTCACTTGGGGTAAACCCATGTTACCATTTATAATCTCAAATTAGGTTGTTACAGTTCTCTCCTTCATACTAAACACACAGGGAGGCTGACTGTGGGTGGCTTTACAGAAAGTGGCTCTCTAATGAGGTGGCTTGAGGTAAATGGCACTTACCATTCTCCTGTGCTGTTCTAAGGATTCTTGGTCTTTTCTTAATGTTTCTTTTTTGAAATACAAGGTTAAAAAGTCTCTTCTTTTAATTAGAGTGTAGATTCTGGGTCACAAGAATCAACAACTAGATTCAAGCAGTGGCTTGCTGAGCTGCTACAGGCAGCCCAGTGCAGCCTCCCGTTCAATACATGGAACGGTGACATTTCGGTGTCATGACCTGACTCATTGCTGGCAACCTCTGGACAGTGATTGAAAATAGCAGGCATTTCTTTAATACCAAGGTAAAAGGGAAATCTGGCATTTGGCTTTATTCATAATTTCCTCTGACACTGCAGCTGTGCTTCAGATCAACAGCACGAAGCAGGTTTTGCCTTCCATGGCACCAGAACCTTAATTTGAGGAAACTCTCTCACTTGTTTTTTCAACAAGGATTGATTGTAGATGAGCTTATTGAGTACTGGATATCCTGTGACCAGAAGAAGACTGAACAATGACTTGTTGGGTGATATCCATTGCAGGAGGAATGTATTTGCTGCAGTCTCCAAGGAGTTGCCTTCTCATTTCAATTGTTGCACTACACCTGGCCTCCTAAATCCCCTCTTCCCTTACTCACCAGCCCCTCCCTTAGAAGAACTCTCCAGATATTTTCAAGCCTGAACTTGGACCAGCAGCAGTGTGAACACTGAGGCATCCAAACATCTTCATTGTATAACCTGTATGTGCAGCCCATGAAGGAGTAATTTGCCATAGGGGATTAGTGATGCATCATACAAGGAACTGGCAGTTAATGCAAGGAAAGGCTTGGTGACTAATAGGAAAGATGCTGAACTAGTGTCCTTTAGAGCTGTTTAGACAGCTGCTCTATCTGCCTGTATGAAAACTTGCTTTGAAAGAACAACTGTGAAATGATAAATAAAATATATCTGAAATATTTATTCTGTTGGAATTATGTTGCCTAGTATTACAAGTTCTAGTCTTCATAAGCCAACTAAGCTAAACAATGCTCAGAAAAATAAGTTTATTCCCATGTAAATACAGAATATTAATCTTTAACAGAAAAACATTGGTGCATTCTTTTCTTTTTTTCTTTTCTTTTTCTTTTTTTTTCGTTATTATCTAAAGATTTATTTGGTTTTAGTATAAAGAAATTTTCACAAGGGTTCATAATCCATCTTAATTTCATTAATAGGAAATTATGCTAAAATTCATTTCTCACTGAAAATTAAGAAAAACCCTCACACAATGAAAGCATTGCTGTCTGTTTGGTCAGGACCTGCATCTGGTGAAGTGTCATTGGGTTATTTTATATGAGGGATAGACTGGTCTATGATGAGGGATATCGAGTTGCTCTCAAGATCTTATTGAATTGAATTTTTAACGAGACATTCAGGACATTCATACTCCTGGGCATAGTGAGCATGAAAACCATTGCATCTAATTATTCCAGAGTGCTTATACTGATTTATTTATACCTTCATTATAGTTTTTAGCTTTTAGATAGAATCTCTGCATCCTTCCAGAATCATCAAACCTTTCAGGTTTACGTTCTGTGAACATTTACTCTTTTTCTTGAAGTAATCTGAAAAAAATAAGAAAGCTGATACCAAAAGGGATGTACTGAATATGTCAGCTGATGAAGCAAGGTGTGTTTTTTGTGTTAAACATACTTTTCTTTTGTTGCAGTGTTCGTTTTTGCCTAAATTCTCCATTCATATAGAGACAAAATATGAGGACAACAAAGGAAGCAACGACAGTGTAAGTATGACACCTTGTGCAAAATTTGATTGAATCCTCTTTGTTAACCCCAGTCTGTGTCTGGGGCCTCTGGGTCTGTCAGTTTGGGAAAAAGGCCCCATCACACTTGTGCCTGTGCCCCTCCCTGGGTGTTCTGGTCTTGAGCAGCTGCAGAGGAGTTACCTCTGAAGCACCAGGAGATGAAAGATCTGTGTACACACCTTCATTTCTGCCTCTCCTATTCTATTTGTTCCTTCTCTAAACACAACATAATTTACATATGTGAATTTAGTCCTGATAAAGATATATGGAAAGTAAAGAAAAGATGACTGACTGGTTTTTTTTTGGTGTAATTGTATTCCACTTTGTGTGTTTTACATTATTATCTCTGAATAAAGGGGGTTGAATTCCAAGGAGGTGTCAGGAAGAACAAACAGGAAACTGAACAATGGTCAGAGATGGGAGATCTCAGTAAACAGCTTCAGTAACAATGGCTGTGCACTTAGGTGATGCTTTTGGCAGTCACTTACCCGAAGTTTAAAAGTTTTCAGAGTTAGAGCTTAGAGATGAGGGGCACAATTAACTATGTAAAATCCTCCCTAGAGGAAGGGCAGGAGTGAGTTGCCTGCAGCTGCTGCTCAGAGAGGCTCAGGAGCAGAAGGCAGGAGGTCAGTCAGACTTTGCTGTCCAGACAGAGAGCAAAGCAGAGCAAAACTCCTTGCAAAAAAAAAAAAAAAAAAAAAAAAAAAAAAAAACACAAAAAAAAAAAAAAAAAACAACAACAAAAAAAAAAAAAAAAAAACAACACAAAACACAAAAAAACCACTTTCAGTAAAGCCCAGCATGTAAAGCTTGAACCCTTGGGTTCATATACGAATATGTTTCTCCCTGTTTCATTTTGGTTTGCATTGGCTGCAGACTTATGGGAAGAAGTTTCTTGTGGGCATGAAATAAAGTTTAACTGTCTGGAAATTTGATCTGTAATACAGAGACCTGATGCAGGGGTGTTTGAACTTAATTCTTGAGAAGGAAAAAGGCAGTAAAGCAGATTTTAAGGTGTCTGAGCACAGCCTTCCAGTGTCCTGGGGTGTCCCTCCAGCAGTCTTGGTAAGAGGAAGATGTTCTGTTCTCCAGGTGGGAGGTACATTTCCCTCAGCCCCCTGGGCCTGCCTGTTCATGAGGCTGACAGCTGTTGCACTGCTTATGGCAGAATAATTACATGCACAAGAACCAGGTGGAATTTGGAATAATGCTTTTGGCATGCAGACACTTTCCCACTGGGAACATGACAGAGATCATCTATTAGCTACCGGATACCAACCACTCACAGTCACTGCTACTCTAAGCCAGAACAGTGAGTGAGTTAAAAAGAAGCTTATTACATTACCAGCTAGATGAACATTGTGTAATTTATGCACTTTTTAATGTTCACTTCTGCTTTTTGGCAGCACTTTAATTCAGAGCAAGCCCACACCTTAGGTTTTGGGAGGGTGCAGACTAATTTTCTGGTGCATTATAATGTCAGCAGTGAGCAGACGTGGTCTGGGCTGCTGTCTGACAGAGGAAGAACTGAAGCTATTTAAGCAGAGTGAATTCTTTCAGTGTGTCAGCTTGTGGCTAAAATACTGTGAATCAAGCCCTGAACAGTATCCAACCAGGGAATTTAAGATGAAAGTGGCGCAGAGGTGGGATACTCCAGTGATGTAAATCAAAGAAACTCTATTCTGCTTGAATCCAGCTCTTCCAATGCCATTTTTACCAGAGTGCCAGCAGGGTAATATCATGTTACCTTTCTATTACAGCACCTGAGTCACAGACTAAGCCAGTGTTTGCCAAGATTAAGAGATTTCACTGACCCTTACTTGAACTGAGGAGGAGAAAGAGCAGCTGAATTAGTGGGTTGCACTCCAGCCCTAATTTCCCTGATTTTGTCATTCTGAGAGCTGTGCTGTTCACTGGTGTGAACACAATAAACCAGTGGAAGATCTACGTTTTTGTGCTCCCGTGACCTTGCCATGGGACCGCAGACGTGACTGGAACAGCACTGAAATGCTGGAAGGTTCGTAAATATGGAGAGGCTTCTGTTAATCCAGACACCTTGGGACGAGGAGTAGGAGTCAACCTCATTTCTGTTACTCAGTGGGCAGGCTTAAATTTCCCTTAAGAACTTGCAAAGTGTATTTCTCCTTTGTGTCAGACAAGTTTAGATTAAATGTCACTGTTCGTCTGCTTAGAAAAGAACAGGAAGCACAGCATCCATTCCTGTAGATTTCTAGAGATATACTGTATTTTCCTTCATTGCAACTATCAGCCTTGTCTGATGAAGAAATAATTAATCCAAAAAAATACTTTGTAAATTTTGCAGTCGTAACGCAAAATAGACTGAATGAATATTAATGTTACAGTAATGAGAGCAATAATACAAGTCTGATTTTAACTCAGCAATTTCTCAATATATTTTTTTAGATCATACAGGTTTTCTGAAATCTTTGCTCTCTGATCTATTCTTCATTTCCATACTGTCTGATAAAGTAGATATTGATTGTGAAATATACTTAGAAATAAGGATATTAAAATTAATTCCACTGATCCATGGAAGAAAGCAATATAAAGGGTTTTGGGTTCCTGTCATTTAGTAGGCTGGTATGTTATTAGAATTATTTTATGTAACATATTGCATTGTCTGGTATAATTGTACCTAATTTTGCAGTATGTCTTGATGCAAAGTTCCTAGTGATTTTTCTTCCCATTTGGCATGATAGAAGATACTAGTGATACTAGTGAAAGATGGTATCTGCTCTGGAACCTGATTTTTCTGTCTTAGACTTCATTATCATTTTAACCTATTTTAAATGTGTTAAAGCACTCTTGTTCCAATCTATTAAAGTTTGCAGTTGATTTGCACAAATACAAACACAGACAGAAAGAACAACGGACAATAAATGCCTTTATTTAGGTAACCTTGTGTAGTAGTGCAGAGCCATAAATCCATTCAGCTGTGATTTCAGTGCTCAGCTGATTTTGATGTATCCCATGTAGATGTTCCATGGCAACTCTGTCCTTAGAAAAACAGAGCCAGTGTTGGATGAACATGTTAGTACATCAAATATTGTCCCTGCTACCTTGCAGCTTTACAGCTTCATTAACACTGTCAGAAACTGGATCAGTGAGTCAGTCCAGTCGGTGTTTCCTCTTGCAGATCTTTTAAAAAGTCAGCTTCCTAAAGAGGAATTTTATTTTTATTTTACTTCTATTTTACATTATGATATGGAATTTTTAAAAACTAGAATGTTTTGTGAGATGTAAATGACACAGGAGGTGGCATCTGTAGAGTACATGAAAATATTGCTTCCCTTTGCATCCTGAGCTGCTTCCATTGGTCAGGATCACAGTGGGCAGTGCTGGGCAGGGGGAAGTGCAGGTGCCTACAGCCAACAACCTCAGTGAGCACAGACAAGTGTAAAAGAGCACAGGAACCACACATAAGGAAAATTAGCACTTTGGGAATTTGAATATAGATACACAAAGTCTGTATTCTGAATATTAAACACATAAGGTACATCCAAGAGAATTCTTATGGTTATCCACTGAATGAATGGTAGAAATCTGGGCAGGAGGGGGTGAGTTACTGCTTGTGTGTCAATAAATGGGGTGTGTGCTTTCCATGAGAAGACTTCCTGAAGCTCTTTTTGTATTTGCACAGGTATTTTTTTTCAACAGTCCATTGACTGGTCAGTATTTGTGTCACAAAGTGCTAATTTAGTCAAACTGCCATCCTGCTCTCACTTCTCTCCCATCTCTTCTTCTTACTATTTCAGTGTACACTACAGACACAGGTTTGGGGTTTTTTTCCTTTTAGTGGGGAATGCACCAACTGTGCATTCCAGTCAACTGTGCTGATTGCAGAGGATCCACCATATGGCTCCAGTGGCTGCTGTAATCAATGCCCAGCCCTGTCACCCACGGCAGCGCCGTGCTGTCCCTGCGTGCCACACTCTGATCCTGGGCAAAATGTCTGCAAAGCAGCTGAGGGTACAGGAAAGGCAGAGTGGGGACAGACACTGCTCAAGCAAATCACTGAATCACAGAGACATTCAATTTTCCTATTTGTTGCTCAAGGATCATTATGTTTGACTGATTTCTGTTGGTTTGTTTTGTTTTGTTTTTAGTCACAGAATTAATTGCTGCTGATATTTGGGCAGTGATTTTTTGCCATCTGATGGTGTCTGGGGAAAGCAAAAAAAGTACAGCTTGTCAAATAATTCAAAGATTGTCAATAATGAAAATTCACTGTATGTAAAACTTCCAGTGCCTTGCTCTTTGTAGCATAACATTTTTCTCTGGAAAACTCAGTGGCTGGATCTTGATTATGAAACTAAAGTAAAATAACTTTTAGGTATGGCAGCTAACAAGAAAATCCATTTCTAGTTTGGTTGAGTTTAGGGTGGTTTTTTTTTCTATTTTTGTCTCCTATCTTAGTAATGTGGAACTAGGTTGTAACAAAATTGAATATAGCACATGGAAATTAAATGTAAATTCACTATTTAAGGCAACTGCCTTTAAATACTGATTTCAGCTGAAAAGGATTCAGCTGTGCCCTGGTTTAGCCTCACTGCACCGCAGGATCTCATTCTGGAAAGCGTCAAAAGGATTGCTGGGCATCACTCAAAATATGGCAAAGTCAAAGCAAGGGACATTTTAGGGTGATTTTATTTGCACCTGGACTTTTCCTGTGTGATGGTATTGAGCATCCCACAATTTGCAATAAAAAAATCATGATTTTATGAAGCTTTTCCCCCTCTAAGAAGTCTCAAAAGAGAAAGGCAAACAAGTGGAATGGTTAGGCTGAAATTCCTCCTGAGTGAAGAGCTCTCCTTGTTGAACTGCAGATCGTAGGGCCCAAGCATGTATGGCCATCACAGAACATATGACAAGGCCCACACTGACAGAGTGTGAACAAGTGATATGGTTGTGCCTCTACTTTTTGATTTTTCTAAATGAACTGAAGTTAGTCAGTAAATCTGGCACTTGAACTAGATGTGACTTAAAAAACTAATCCCAGTAAATATTATAGTCTATTACGGTCTTGGAAGCATAACTACTTTGACATAATTACATAAAAATCCATTTCTCTGTCCAGAAAGTACAAATCTTAATGAGATATTTTATAAGAGATGGAATAATAGGGAAGTCATGACATGGAGATCAAAAGGAGCAGGGAGCAAGGCTGCAGATAAATATGTAACTGCCTCTCCCACTCTGTGGCACACAGGGATATTCCCAGCCAGTTCAGGGAGCCAAATTCTCTGTTCTCAAAGAGAGATTCAATCTTTTCCCATAGAAAAATTGCTCCCAATTATGCGTGTCCACATAAATATTTTTATCCAGTGAACAGATTTGAAATTGGTCAATTCCTGTAATCTCCGCCCAAATAAATCTCAAAAGGAAGTTAAGGGAATTTGGAAGTAGCTGAGGTTGGAGCATGACTGACTGAAAAGTTACACACTGAATAAACTCTATGGATCGAGTTCTGAGTCAGAGTTTTCCTTCAGAGAAATGAGAGCTGCAGTGGAGCAGGTGACACAACCTGCTCAAGGTGTGTGGCAACACACTGGGCAGTAGCCAGTGGTTCTGGCCATGGCAATCTGCAGAGATGAGAATTTCAGGGTGGAGAGTGCCTATTTTCTGCCTTTTTTTCATGGAAGAAAAGGATTGTTCTTGCAATATTTACCACAATTACAACCCTACCGTGAATTAGCTGTCTCTTTACAGCCTTCTGACCACAAACTTCTCGTGTTTAGGCTGGGGAAAAAAAAACAACATTTTGTAATAATGACAGAGCCAAACACCTTCCAGCTGGTAATCCCTTGGATGGCTCCTTTGCTCTTGAAGATGGAAAAAAACATCACAAGAGGGAATCATGTATTATAAAACAAAGCCAAGCCAGAGGCACAGATGTGACCCTCGGAGTCCTGGTAGTGCAGATGAGTGAGGAGTCTGCCAATGTGGGTGGAATCAATGCATTCAGCAGAAGCTGGCTTTATACTCTTCATATCCAGTCCAGGTTAGCTCTGGGGATTGGCCATAAAAGTTAAATTTTAGATAAATGACACTTGTATAAAATTGAAGCCAGCAACTTAGCCTGAAAAAAAAAAAAAAAATTTAAAAAAAAATTTTAAAAAGGAAAAAATAGGAAAAACACTTGTAGAAAAGAGGATATGAAATTTTCCATCATGTCCTAACCTGACTTTCTGTTCTGTTCCTGTGGCTACCAGGAAAAGGGAAGTCACTAGCAAAGGATGTGCCAGGACATGTCCTTGTAGGGCAGGAGGGAAACAAGGGAATGAAATTGAAGTTCACCAGGACTTTCACTTCTACAGTATCCTGCATGAGCTGTCTTTCTTGAGGTTCTGGAATCACCAGCCTGGGGGGGAGGGGAGTTGTGTGCTTTTCTTTTGGTTGGTTGGTTGGGTTTGACTTTTTGGTTGGTTGATTGGTTGGTNACAAGCTGAACAGTGACTCCCTCCTAGATTCAGTCACCTGGTTGTTTGGGGGGTTTTGTTTGGTTTTTTGGCTTTTTTAATTTTCACCAGAAGAAACTATTGACAGTCATAAAGAAGACCCAGTTGAAACCTTTCTCCCATTTTCTGTCATTCTGTGGGTGATGTAGTCTAAATCATGCTGAGTTTTCTCCCTTTTAGGAAGAGGAAGTATATAAATGTTTGTTGTAAAAAAACTGTCACATTACCCCCCCCAAAAATAAAACCAAAACCCGCAGCAAAAAGGCCACTTCAGTCTGAATGTTGCTCTTTGTTTTCCATTTGATTGTGTATTTTAATCTCAATTAATTACTTGGCTTCCAAATGTAAAGCCTGTCCAGTTCTTTCCAATATAATACTTAATATTCTGTCTTTCTACATCATCTTCTTAAGGATACAGATTGTTCTCACCATTCAGTTTCTGCACATTTGCAAATACAGTTGCACAGATTGGGAGCCTTATGCTTCTTTTTGTGGCCTTTAATCTCTTCCTTTAAAACTTTTAAGTTTCTCTAGTCTTTTTGATCCCAAGCACAATAAACCCATCCTCCCTACAGAGTTTCAGGCAATCCGAGATTCTGTGGCTAGGAGAGGCAATAAGAGAATTAGAGCTAAGAAAGAAATCGGTCTTGTTCTCCAATGACTTCTTATTTTCAACTGCTGATAGAATGAGAAGATTAAATCTCTGGCTGCAAATCTTGTGAGGACAATCTGAGAAAGGGGGAAGCATAAATGATTAGACAACAAGTTCTGCTGGCAAAGGGAAGTGAGAATGTCATTCAGCAAACTTCTGGAATAGAGGAAATGGTCAGAGACAGCCTCGGCAGCAAATAAGGCATCGTTGAAATGGTTGAAAAATTCCTCCTGGTTTTGACAGATTGGCAAAGGCATCTGTCATCCCCACTTCCATCACAGCATTTTAAAGAGAGAAAAGGAATTTAGAACTATTTTCATATGAGGTGAAATATGTGGATCAAGCCTGGGACAGAGCACGGCACATTTCTTTGGATAAGATACTGAGTAATAATCTCCATTTAGGTCCTTGCAAATGGGCAGAGATTTGCATGTGCTTGAATTTATGGGGCTTGTAGCTAAACCATGGACAGATTCAGAGCCTCAGCTGACCTGGTAATGTCAATTTAAGAGCAATTCCCATTATTTTATAGAGATTATGGTGAAATACATCTTGTTCCAGAAATAGTTCAACTGATTTCATCAGGGGCTGCTCTGTATTTCTCAATTTGTTTAGGCAAAAAGCAAGTGAGGAAGCCTATAAAAGGTGACCTATATTATATATATAAACACAGAAGTGATTTACATCAATGTACCCAATTCAGAGAAGGAGCACTACAGGAGAAGGGCTGCCCAGCACCAATTTGTTCAAATAATCAACATAACATTTTGCAATTGGATTGGAGAAGCATAATAATACAAATAAAACCAGGATGGAGTTTCTCTTCCTCAGTTCTTCTGCAGTGTCAGATGTGTGAACATGTTACATCCAGCTCAGTGAGCCTTCAGTGTTGCCTGTTTTATTCACTACCAAGACAAGTTAAAATTGTAGAGTCAAACTTCAGCTTTTCCTGTATTTGAAGGATGATTTCCTGAGCCGTGTTCTTCCTACCAGCCGGTTCCTGTGTTCACTGGAGTCCATTGCTCTTTTTGAATGCTTTAAATGGGCAGTCCCAATGCTTTCAAAAGTAATGAAGTAGCATTTCTGTTACTAAAGAGTTGCTGGCATTTTGTATTTTTAACTGTTCCTCTAGAATTAAATTAAATCAATAGAGCATTCACTGCATATATTAAAAAAAAAAAAAAAGAAAACAAAAATATTTTTGCTTCCTGGAAATTTCAGCTATAGAGCATTGTGCCATAAAGGAAAAAGCACATTGTGAGCTTGTTACTGATCCTGACAGTGGATGCACAACTTCCCTGAATTTCATGGCACTAATTCATGGTAGACTTTTAATTCGGTGCTGTTTCCAAGTCTCAGAATCATGAGGGAAATATATTGCAGATGCAGTGTAAGTCACATGGGTCACTGAGATGCCTAAATAATTAAATTATGGACACAGGCACAGAAGGATACTGCGCTGCAGCTGCAAATGACCTGGATTTTCAAAATATCCCCATCGTTTGCCTTGCATAGAACAGGAGACTTGCTGTTCCAAACGAGGTCCTAAAGAATTGAAAAGTGTGTGCACGGATGGATGGGGGAAGCTTGCAACTTCCACTGAGGCAGTTCAACCAAAATTTTGATTCTCAGTGTAAGAACAGCTTAGACTGAGTGTTCCCAGCAAACGCCTGCACGTCACTGTAGTCCTCAGAGGAAAAAAGGGTGAAAACACCCCGAGTCCAGAGAGTTGGGTTTTTTACACAGTGACAGACTCTAATACAAAGATTGGAGAATACAGTAAAACCAAACCAAATTGTTGACTGTACTGTTTGTAATCAAGGTCTCCATTCCAAAAAATCCACGAAAGAACAGCAGTGGGAGCAGGAAGTGCTGAACACGATGTGTGCCGTGGGGTGGAGAATGTGACCATGTTCCTGCGAAAACTCGAGTACCTTACACAAAGCTGTTCAGGCACAAGCCTAAAATACATTCTGTTGCACGAGTCATTGAAACTGCTTGTAACAGTTATTCCAGGTGGATTTTGTGAGGGTGTTGCTCTGTAACAGCTTTGAATTTCTTTAACTCTTGCAGATTTTTGACAAAGAAGCTAAAGATCTGGAGCGAGAAGTCTGCTTTATTGATATTGCCAGCGATGAGATTCCCGAGCGCTATTACAAGGAATCAGAGGTAAGAGGCAACTTGGCTGTGAACTGGTGAGGAAGGGAAGGTAAGAGGCTGTAGAAGAGCCTTGATAGGAATCAAAACCATTTTATTTTTGTATAAAATCTTGCTGGTCAGTAATATTTCAAAAGCATTTGGTCAGAGGGGAAGCAGACAGCAGCCTCTCTGTCTGGATTGCCCGGCACTTTCTTTTGCAGATGATTCTTTGAAATGCTTTCCTACCCTTATCAGAACACATCCTGTATGTACATCCTGTATCAATACCTTTGATATTCAGCTGAATTAGTCCAAACTAGAAAAGACCTTTTCTTTGCATTATGAAGCTCAGTGAAGAGTTTGCAGATCTGAGCAGTTTTAAACACCTCTTACTTGCATGCCACCCCGAACAGTAAGTCCTGCAAAGTGCCCAAGCCCAGCAAAGGACAGATGTGCTGCAGTGACAGCGGGGCTGATGCACAATCGCTTGAGGGGAGCAATGACACAAGATCAAGAGGGACTGAAGCACACTGCAGAGTGCAGCAGATCTGCCAAAAAGCATCAATGGCAGCAGGCACAGTCACTCTCCGAAAATTCCCTCGGAAATTGCTCCCATGTATATTTGATGGAGCACATCTTTGAAGAGCGTGTTTCTTCTAGGTCAATGCAATTCACTGTTTGAAATCAGCAGCCACCATGCAAATGAAGATGAGGTCTCAATGTTTTAATCTCAGAGTCAAAAAATGATGGTTCACAACAAGCAGCTAGAGAGGAATGATCAGATCTATGCTCGCATTTAATTTTGGAGGTATGATTTGCCTCTGGAGCCAAGTCTATATTCATAGCTGGCAGTGAGTATGGCAGCTGTTTAACTATCTAAAACGAGACTACATAATCATTTTTAGGATAGAAAGTGAAGACTTGCCAAGGAGTATATTTCTATACTATAGGAGACATGATTTTCAGACTAAAAAAGTCCAGTACTTGTTACCTTCCATTTATATAGATCCTATTTTGAATGTTATGTACGGGTCATAAACCAAAACTGAGTCTACAGCAGAATGAAAAGTAATTTTATTACTTTCCTTAGATAATGAAACCCATCTGTTTAGTACCAAAAATTATATAACACCTCATGAAACAGCTTATTGGTCTCATCATCTTATCTGAGCTCCATGGATTCTGGCTTCATTTAGGAATGAGCTGCTAATGGAACGGGTCAGCATTTGACTGTACTTTACAGAAATCCTGTGGGATTTTTCATCTCAGTCTCTGCACTTCAGAAATGGTAAACACAAAGGTAACATCCAGTTTTGCAACTTTCCTGCTCATTTTTAATATCCAACTATTAAGCATAATTTCCCTATGATTAATCTCCTGATACAGAAAACAAGGCTCATCTTGAAGGAGAAAAGCATTTCAGAGTCTTTGTGTTGCTATTTCAAAGACAAATCTAAAGACCCAATTCCAAGCGAAATGGAATTTTATAGGGGTTTAAACAACAAAAATAGCCCAGCATCTGTTGTTTTTTTCTGTACTGATGGATGATTTTTCTGTTGACTACCAAACTCTGTTTCAGAATTCATACAGAGTGGTAGGAACACGTTTAGCATTTAACTGTGCACATGCTGTAATTGATAGCGAATCAATAATCGTTGAAAATAGTGGATCTTCCAAAGTTTACAAACTACAGGGTTTTTATGCTACCATATGATGAACATGAAGCCAAATTCCCATTTCTGATGAGGCCTCTTACATAATTTAGAGACTATAAAAAGATTTTTAATGTTCGTAAATGTAATTTCCATCTGTTTTCAATCAGAACAGTAATTCTATGCAAATGATAAAGGGTTTGTGTTTCCCAAATAGCACCTTCAGAGATAACTAAACCCAGTTAGGGTAAGCTTTTGAAAGGTATTTTAGTTGCACTAATAACAACAATTTGGCTGCTTTTAAATCATGTAATCTGAACTGATACTAACTTTAAAGATTAAAAATGAAGTGCAATCCTCAGGATTTAACAATTAGATCCCACAGGATAAATGTCCTGACTCCCATCCAGAAAGACCAATGAGAGCAATTTTAACTTCAGGCATGTCATTAATCTCCTCATTTCAGTAGCTCTTTCCCTGGCTTAAAATAAAGCAAGTTCTTTATCAGGGTCAGAGTGTTTGGCAGCTTCTAGAAATGAGCTTTAATTTTCTTTACATCCTGACGAAAGCGCATTCCTCTTCAATTAAAAATATACTTCAGATTTAACAGCAAATGTCATTATTTAGCTGTAATACTGCAAACTAGAGAGTGGCTCAAATAATTTAAACCCTTCACACACTACTTCCACTGCTTGCTCTGTGCTGGTGCTTATGAGCCTGATGGTAGAGGGACAAAGCCACTGCATCCTGCCACCTATGATGTAAAAAGAAGTTTTTCAGTTGTCCTGACATGAATCTTATAAATAGATTCCATTTTCATTTACATAGTAGTGATTCACACATAAAAAGACAAAATGTATAAACCATCCTTGTATGTATATTATTCCATTTGAATTGAACAGCTCATTCTCACCGGTGCTGAGAGAGGAAATGTGCTCCATGAAAATGTCCTGGCTGAAGGGAAAATTATTGAATTCAACTTTGTGCATATTTGCTTTTCTCTCCTTCTAAATATTAACTAAAATTGAAAAGTGAAGCATCCAGTTAGCTGGAGGCTTAAGGAGAGCTGTTGCTTCATGGCAGGACACTTTAAGAGAGCCTCTGCCAGTAATACTGAGGGATCTCTTAACAGAATCATCCAAGTGATTGGGATTCCCTTAAGGATGAAGGGCTTATCTGGCAGTGTGCGCAGGAGGACTGAAATCACCGAGTCAATAGGGAATCAGAAGACAGTTTTGTGAGCTGTTACAAGCACTTACAGAGTCCAGTTCTGTCTTTCATGGGGGTGAGCTCATGTCTGCCCTTGTAGAAGGCTGGAGGAGGTGAAACTGCAGCAATTCAGTTATCCCAAAGCAGGTGACCTCCCTTTAACTTCATGACCATCTACAAACTCCATCATGAAGTAGCCACATCTTAAATACAGGGCTTTTTGACAAGCATGGGCCTAATCCTTTAAGTTTTAAGAAGTTTAAATGTGAGGTTCCAAATGGAGAAAGGTTGATTCTAGATCTCAGCTAACAGGTTTGCCTGTTTGTCTGTAAGGAGCCACGTGTGTTTCCAAATCTGGATGTACATATGGCATCAAACACAGAATTTTGTATTTCTCTACAGACAATGTACCAGCCAGGTAAGAGTAGTTGTACATTTTGTGAAGTCATTTCCTTGTGACTTTACCATCGATGAATATGTATCACCAGCTATATAGACAGATATATTTGTCTGAAATATAGAAAAGAATGAAGCTGAGCTATGCTGAGGAGTGAGGGCCTCCAGTGAATCATTCATGAAATGAAACATTTACCATAGATGTGAGCTACTGAGCAAAATGTTCTGTGCAAACATATTCAAGTTCTCAGAATTAACAATGTTTCATTTCCTGTTTATAACAAAGCAACAGAGAGCTGAACAAATGGAACAAACTTTTCAGGCTGCTTTTAAACAGATTCCATGCAGCTGCTGCAGTTTTCTTCTTCCATTGCTGGCTTTTCTCCTTTAGCACAGCTGCTCTGTGATAGGTTCACCTTACCTCTGTAGTAGTGCTTTCAGGTGCTTTAAGAGTAACAAAACCTCTGTCACATCACTAAAGGATGGTATCTGAAATAATCCAGCTGCCTCAGCCCCCCAGTGAGTGTGGGCACTGTGTCAGCACAGGAGTTCAGTGCAGGATATGGCAAAAAGTATGAACATTTCCTTTTCCTTAGTCACTTAGCATGTGAGTTTACATAAAGGCTGGCTGGATTATCATATTTTAGCACCTCAGAACGGTTCCAATATTTACAGTTCTTAAGCATTTAGCTGGATCTTCCAGAAAATACCATGTAATGGAAATTTTTTTAGAAGTCCTTAAAAAATGACTCCACATAAATGTTTATAGTAGCATCTTTACATCAATAAATCTTTCCTGAGCCCTGGCTATAAAAGCTGAAATCCAAAACCTAGCAACTACAGCTGATGCTGAAATGCCAGATGACAGGTATTAAACCCATGATTGGTTCTGAAATTCAAGATCAAACAAAATGGTCTTCAGCTTAAAGAGGGAAAAAATGATTGCACTTCAAAAGCACCGTGATATTGCCATAGGAGTCTGAAAAAATTAATCCAGGCATTAAAAGGAAGGAAGGATCTGTTTCAGGGACATCTGGGTACTTCCAGGGAGAGAACAGGATGTGTGGCACAAGCAGGGTGCACTTTCACCTCTGGCAGCAGGTTCAGCCTGGGGACCTTTGGCCGTGCTGGAATGGCCACACAAGCAGCAAGGGGACACAGAAGGATGGCAAGGCTGCCAAGGTGTCCCATGCAGGCTCCCAGCACACACAAGGAGGTGCTGCCAGCTCCAGGCTGGAGTGGCAGCTTCCAATCAGGCCTGATACCATGGCAGAGCTGAGGGCAAGTGTGCCATGCAGATTTGGAGATTTTCTGTAAACAACAAATGCGTTTCATTATTTAACTCCAAGTACAAAGTAACAGCTCAGAATTAATTGTGAAAAGGCATTGCAACAACCCAGTGCTGTGTTGGTGTTTGCTTACTGGAAAGGGCGTTACCATTCCATGTCTGATGCCCGTGACATCCGTGAGGAAAGTTAAGTAAATAAATGCTAAATGATAAATAATAGACTCCAACAATAGCCATGTTGAGCCAGGACTCGGGGTCTAAGTAATAAACCCTAGGAGAGTGCTATGTTTGAAACCATATCCCGCATGCAGGGGCTTTTATTTCATTGTAATTTTACATTTTATTCTCAACTAAGCCCAGCTCACGGGTTATGATGTTTCTGCTCTGTTGGCAGAAGTGCTATTTTTAAATCACTCTGCACCTGGCAATAATGTATTGCAAATACAGAGTAGGTTTTGCTCCTCTAGCAAAAGGATTTGCCAGATGGGCTTTCCTAATAAATTGTGTCTGATAAAAGGATGAGAAGGTTATTTAAACAAAAAGATTTTAGCTATGCCATTACATTTAAAACAGATTGAGGATTTTGCCAGTAGATAAATCAAGGGGAAAATAGTGCATAGACCCAGTATTCTTTGGATGATGCCTTCTCTAGGAAGAAAGGCATGAGTGTCTAAAAGCAAAAATAAGGACCACACAAAATTAATTATCTAAATAATAACATGAAAGTGGGGTCAGAGCAAAGTTTGGCTTGCCCAGTTTCTAGTCATAGGAAGAAAAGCTTCAAGTATGTGTGCAGTGAGAGAAGCAGTGCTGGGTACCAATACCATTTCTAGTTGCTTTTAATGGAAAATTATCAGCCCTGCTTGATTTTTTTTGTTGCAGAAGGACCTTATATGCCTAATTGCAGAAAGAATTCCAGGTTGTGAGTCTTAATCTGGCAATTTGAACCCACGAGTTAGGAACATAAAATCGTTCTTGTCCAAGTTCTCATTAATTTCAGTGGGCTTTGGAGCAGGCATTGAAGAGCAAAAGATGAGCAGTCCTGGTCCCACCAAAGTCCCTCTGGCAGGGCCTGCTGCCCATGGCTGTGGTCAATAACAGAAGCCTAGGAAAGGTGTAATTACATGCAAAATATAGAGGTGAATGTACAGATTCTTCACCTAAAGGCTTCCTTATATGTACCATAGCACAAGCAATTGCTGAGACAGGATTTGTCTTTCCAGAACAGTCAAGATGTTGTTAAACATGTAATTTTTTAGCAGCTGGGTTAAAGCCCAGGGATATTAGTTTTCCTTGCAACAGCTCACCTCTGTCAAACACTTGTGCCCTTTGAATTGCTGGCCCAGACATCGAATTCTCAAGTTGACTTTGCCCAATGTCACAGTGTGCCTTACATCCCCCTGCTTGGCTCTTGTGCAGCCTTTGAGTCTCAGCTCCCTGAGCAAGCACTCAGTAAAATCTTTAACACCTTGATCTTTCATACAGCAGGCTGGGAATCTGTTCCTCTGAGGTCTGGCTTCCATTCATCAGTCTGCAGTTTTATAGTACCAATATGTTAATGTTTTCAGAGAGGCAGGAATTTCCCTAAGAGCTGTTTGATGTGAGTTGCCCGTACCGTCCGTCACCGTCTGGCTCTTCTGTGGAGCTGTCCAGCCAATTTGTGACTAATCCTCATGTCCTTCAAGAAAAAGGGACAGGATTAAGGGATGCAGAGGTGCCATCTCTGGGTGCTGTTAAGGGAATTTGCACCTGGGAGTGATGTCATGGATGAGTTGTATTGCAGTCGGTGAGTGATTCATGGGCCGCCAAGTTCAGAGTGATTCCCACTCTGTGTCCCCTTGTCTGCTGGGTTAAACTCCCCAAACCAAACCAGACCCAACTCATAAAACTTGGGACCAAGCAGTGATGCAAGGCAGTTCTTCATTATTTCATTTTTAGTTAGGAATTCTCAATATTTGATACTGACTCAAGCTGATTACATTAAATCCCTTTGGACTGCACTGAAGTTATTCCATTATAGATCTGGTTATCTCTGAAGGGTTATAAAGTACAACACTCAGAATTATTAAAGTGTGTATCTGAAATGCTGCATCAAGGCTATGGCTCCATCACACCAGCACTGTATGTGTGTGTAAGAAAGAGCCGACCCTGACTTACAGGAAACTACTTTCCTTTTTAGAGATTCTTGTTTCACACCGGCATATTTTGCAGGTGTATTTGAAATCGTATTTTCTGTAATTATTTCTTTTTTCAAGGAAGCTCCTACTGGAATGTTACACGTGTTTGAATATTATGCCTTCTTCCCCTTTTTCTTTTTATTAGTATTATTATTATATTGATTGCTCCAGGCAATGATCAATTATTAAACAACTCTTTCAACCAGAAAATGTGTAGCTCCATCTGTGGTTGAGCTTTCTTGGGTGAGAAGATTGGCAGCAGCCTGTGACCATGAGCTGTGCTTACAGGGGGGTGTTGCTCTGATAAATGATGATGCTGAATTGTTTTTATGGTGATTTAACATTGAAACCTTATTATACTGTGAGCTCAAAGTCTCCCCTTTGCAAAGCCTGTGTCAGCAATAAAAGCAGTGACTTTCACAGGGAGGAAAGACTATCACCTCATTAGAGCTTTGTAGAGAAGCTTTAATGGCAGAGCTTCAGTTTATGATAAAACCAGAAGTCAAGAGATAACTAAACAGTAGGAAACAGGAATGCTGGATGATGCATAAGCTCACACTGAATGAAACAAAATTATGACCAGAGTAGTTATCAAATTTTTGTTAGTTTTTCTCCTGATTGTCATCCATTTAAGCACTGTTTAAGTACATGTTTAACTGCTTTTATAACAAAGGATCTTCCCAGACCTCAGCACTGGGGACAGAACACAGCTGAGCACTGGTGGTTACTTTTCAGGACAGATTTTAGAAGCTCCACTATGAATTTTCTGAGATGACGTAATTTTCAAGTTCTGACAATCAGTGCTTAACTGTAAATTATTTCTATTTACAAGATATAATTAGCAGGATTGGGCATAAAGGGAAATAGAATTATACCAATATGGAAAATAACACTTTCATAGATAAAATTGTATCTTGTACAGATGAAAGTAAGCTTTAAAAAGATGAACTAATGCCTTTAATGGTTTTATGAAATTATGTTGTAATTTCAATGTTGTGGTTTCTTTGATTTCCCAGTTTCCAAAAGAGAAATAGAGTTGGGATTACTCAATGATTGCTCATAACTCAGATGTAACCAGAGATGGCTGAACTGCAGGAGTTTCCTACTTAGCTTAGGATGTACAAGTTCACTTAAAACTGAAAATGGCATTGTCAGGATCAGTGTTGAAGTGTCAAAGCTCCAACTGGACACGATTTCAGGAAGACAGGCACAGATAGAAAGTATGAGCAATTCACACCAAGGGGCAGTGGAAAAGCAGGCTCTGAAGAAGCCACTTCCTTTTTTTTTTAATTTTTTTTTTCCCAAAGGCCATAAATAACCCTTGGAGTGCACTGCACTGTGATGACTTGCAATAACAGATTTTCTTATAGCAGAAAACATCCTGGATGATATGATTGTCAATGTATCCCCAAGAATATGCTGCTGTTGATTCACTGCCAGGCTTGGATTTTAGGATATCCTAGTGCATGTTAAAAGTCATTTTCTTATTACTTTTTCATAATGTTTATTAGCATGTTTTAATATTTTATGTCTTATCAAAACTTTTACTTCAGCCAACTGACAAACACGACTTCCCCTCCTGCATTTCCCTGTATGTTTTCTTTGTTTTGCAGGATCCCAAATATTTTAAGTCACAAAAAACTGGGAGAGGCCAATTGAAAGAAGGCTGGAGAGACACACATCAGCCAATTATGTGTTCCTACAAACTTGTGACTGTGAAATTTGAAGTCTGGGGACTTCAAACCAGAGTAGAGCAGTTTGTACACAAGGTCAGTGAAAGAGGAGCTGTTTCTTATCCTTCACATAAGCAGAACTCGAGCACTCACAGGAATGTGGCTATGGCTGTGGAGAAGCCTGGGAGCTCGGGCCAGTCTGTTCAGACCTCTCACAAGGTCTGAAAGATCTGGAGCAGAGCCCAGTACTTCAGTCTGGGTACAAACTTGACAAAGCCTGGAGCTGCTCAGGCCTAAGGTTGAAAGAAACTATCAATAACATTTTCAGTGCTGTGACCAATATATGAGCTGAAGTATTTCTGAGTACACAGAAGTCCCATACACATAGCAGTGAGGTGCAGAATTCCTTAGAAACAGATAGTGGGAAAGCTTTCCAACCAGTCTACTTAAAAAATCAATTCATGAATAGCATAACTGCCAAGTGATAAAATTTTTCACAGTATTAACCTTCTACATGTTTGAAAAACTGAGAAAGGAAAAGAAGAGATCCAGAATGTCTAATTGGCCCAAGAGTAGTGGATTCTGTACATATTCCCAAATGGATTCCCATGCTAGTCAAAGCCATAATTCAGTGTTGGCAACAGATCTACTTGCAGTGGGAAGCTGGACTAGGAGCCCTTGAGAGCCAGCATGTCTTTTTAGACACAAAACTGTCAGAGGGTTTCTCACTTTCCATGCTGTTGAAAGACGTGGGTGATTTGTTTTGTTGCTGCTGAGGCCTTTAACCCTTTCCTTGTTTGCAGGTGGTCAGAGACATCCTCCTGATCGGTCACCGGCAGGCGTTTGCCTGGGTGGATGAGTGGTATGGTAAGTGTCCTCCAGAGGCAGCCCCTTTCCAAGGGCTGATGCAAAGCCTGAGACAGTTTACAGCTGGTTTCCATTTACTTCCATGGAGCATCAGCTCCCAGTGGGAGTTGTTCCTGGAGGAGATGGAACCATGTTAAAGATCATCTCCTTCCACGCTTCTGCCATGGGCAGGGACACCTTCCACCTTCCACTAGACCAGGTTGCTCCAAGCCCCATCTGACCTGGCCTTGGACACTTCCAGGGATGCTGGATTTAGGCAGTAGGCAGCATCCAGGGATGCCTTTCCATCCCAGCATCTCAGTGTACCTGCACCAGTGCCCTCACCCTGCACTGCAGGCAGGCAGGAGTCATCTGTATGGAGAACCTTGTGCAGGTTTGAATAAAGCTTCTTCTTAAGGCTGCCTTAACTTGCAGTCATTTCCATGCTGCAAACTCCTAAGACCTCTGATCCAACACATTTCCAGTTTTTTTGGGAAAGTTTTAAGCTATTGATATGGATTGCAACAAAGAAAAGATGGAGCTTTTCTGAAAAATGATGTACATAAGCATAAATCCTAGAGGGTCTGATTCAGCAGCAGCTGCATGCAAAAAGTGTTGGGAATCCATGAGCCAGCTGTGGGAATGTGGGCACTTCCAGTAGGACAAAGTAATCTGAATATCAAACCAGCCAATTACATTGTATCGAATGAGCTCACATGTATTTTCTGTAAGACATATCCATAATCACAGATACTGTTAAAACAGGTTCTGAGACAGTCCTGTAACATGTACTAGGAATCTGGCAATATATTTAGAATGTTTATCTAGACCCTCCTCAAGCTTCAGGAAACACCAATGTGGGCATTTCATGGGTGAGTGACACCCCTCTCATCAGAGCTCAGAACCATTGTGCATTGCTCAGGAACAGTCACTGCTGCAAACACATCTCAGAGGTGTCACAGCCCTGCACTGGAATTTAACCACGAATTCAGTGGGCTCATTGTTTGGAAATAGAGAAAAAATTCCTTTTGAAATCACAGTGTTCTTATAAATTTAATACTGCACGAAAATCTTGTGCTGTAATGGTCATAAAAACACTGAAACTGCTAAAAATATCTTTTCTATTGGAATAGCTGTAAACTAGTAAGAGAATTTTATATCCAGTGAGAGGGAGTTCTTCAGAGCTTTTTTTTATTTATTTATTTTAGATTTATTTCTTTTTTTCCCTGAAATAGAACAATATGTTCTTTTTCCTGTACCAAGTCAGGGAAACTGATAACTTTAAATGAAACAGCCTGACTTCATGTAAAAATCGAGCCCATAAATTTGCTCCCAGTCTACCCAAAATATCTATACAGTGAGAGATGGAGAATGTTACTGAGGAGCAAAGTGTCAGCTGCACTTTAGCAGAGTTACTGATAATGATGACAAATGAGTAGCCATGAAGTTAAACATACCAAAGAGGTTTAGCCCAAAAGCATCTCACAATAGATTTTCCCCTCCTAAGTCTGAAATCACCCTGTCAAAAATACTCTTTCCACAAATGAAATATTGTGATACACAGTTATCTTGTGGATTTTTCTTACTGTCAGAGTAAGATTTTTTGCTAACCAATATAGTGTACTTTTAAGAGCTCAATTATCAGCCTAAGTACGAAACCTAAAAAATCTGAGTTTAATAAAATAGATATGAATAATCACTCAATATATAGCATCAAAAATATCCTTTTTAAGTGTCTATTAACACCTTTTAAAATGAAAGTTTGAGAGACCTGGAGATGATGGTAGTCAGCTAAACTGAATCAAATAATCAGTGTAATAAACAATGTGTTATGTTAATGACTGGTTGCTGTTACTGACCCTGTAAGTATGAATGTGTTTTGTCATTTAATTTACTAACCTGTATTTAGCTTTATTATTAAGAAATTCTATTTTCTCAGTGTTACTTACTAATAAAGAGCATGTTCTCTGCTTGGCAAAGTGCATCCCAGCATGTTACTGACACGGCTTCTGAGCTTATTTCTCATTCCAGATAACAGTGAAAGACTGAAAGAGTACGAGTTAGTGGTATTCCATGTTTCCTTTTGATCAAAATTTTAGACTGCATTTCTTTTTACTGATGAATTATGACATTGTGCTGCCACTGTAACAGCTGAAGTTGTATCTTGCCTTAAAAGCTGCCTCGTAAAATGCAGCAGGAGCCTCATAGCACAGAACAAGGAGTGGTGTGATACAAGAATTGCCAAATCCCAGTGGCACATCATAAACTTGAGAAAAATGGGAGTCTCAAGAGCAGATCACAGTGCATGACCAATGGGGCACCCATTTGCAAGCAGACTGTGCTAATAAAATGCTCTTTAAGTGTTTTGAGTAAAAAGTTGATGGCTGTTTTTACGAGGCTCTGAAGTTCCCAAAGCATCGTAAAGAACAGACCAAACTCTGACACTGCTCCTGTTCTGACTCCTTACTCCCCAGTGGATTTATGGAAAGCATGGGAATACTCAGGAGAGTAAGGTCACAGGTCAATTATTGGATTCTTTATGTTGTTGCTGGAGTTGAGGTTGATGACAAATCCTGTTAAATGTGTAAGCATTGCCTGGTGTTGCACAGCACCTGGCAGATTGTGCTGGGTGGACACCCCCAGCCAGGCTGGGCCGTGGTCAGTGACTCTGCTGGTGGGATCAGCCTGATTTGTGGGATATTTCTAATTCTTATAATTCATTCAATTGCTTTAAGCTACACAGCCATTAACATAGTCACTATTAATTCACTTACCAGTATAAGTGTTAGTTTCTGGATTCTAAACTGGTGTGGGCTCTAACACTAAGAGTTTTGCTAGTTATGAGATGTACAATGCAAAGTTAACAAAAACTCTTTTTACAAGTGCTGGAAAGGTAAGTAAATATTTATAATATTTCTGTATCTATCCTTTATTCCAAAGGATCTTCTAAAATCTCTTTAGAAGATCTTGGCCTTTGCCAAGGCCTGCATTTCAGTACTTCCTGCCTACCTTACATTACACAGATACTCCTAAACAATTTCCACTCCTTCCTGTTCTCTGACTCCCTTTGACTTAACCTCACACCTTCCTTGGCTGACACAACTACCTTTATGAGGCAATTTTCATAAAGCTAGTTGCTCCTTGCTTTTTAAAAAATCCTTTGTTGGCTTCTGCTGAAAGATTTTGTGTTCCTAGAATCTTCTCCTTAGAAAAGAAAAAAAAATAAAGTTTGCACTGAATCAATGGAAAATGCCAACAATTTTGAACTTTTTGCAGATATGACTATGGATGATGTTCGAGAATACGAGAAAAATATGCATGAAAAAACCAACATTAAAGTTTGCAACCAACATTCATCTACTGTGGATGAAATAGAGAGCCATGCCAAAGCAAGAGTATGTCAATTTTTAAAACATATTGCCCATCCTCAGTCGATACATCTGCACAGACCAGAGAAGAGCAACCAATTGCTGATCAGTCAGTGGAATTTTGGGGAGGTTTTGCTTCAATAAGAACAGAATCTTTCTCCATGAAGTGCAATCCTGCCTTTGGTTTGCACTGTAAACCCGTCAGTTATGTAAGGGAGGGTGGGGTTGGGCTCATATACAGCTCCCTGGCTTCCAGGAAAACACAATGCTCAAATTTCAGTTGGATGCATAAAGAGGAAGTTAAAGAGGATTTTTACTTTCTATTCTTTGAATAGTTAAAAAATGCAGGAGTTCACAGTGGTCCAGTCAAAAAGCCAAGAACATGGGGAGTGGAAAACGTCTATGGGACTCACAAAATTCTTTGTTTCACCAGGAAAAAAAAATCTTATTAATTGTTCACTCTTTTCAAGGTAACTTTAATGTCACCATCATTGATTAGCTACCAACAAGGTGGGAAGTATTTTCAGAAGTATGTAACAGTGGTTTGGAGAGAAGACCAGGTTTCTGTGTAGGTTCTTCGATTCAAAGTCTGGAAATTTCATAAAGTACTTAATTGCCTAATTTGGTCCCCACAAGTAGAGACCTAAAATTAGAGATTGATACTCTCTGCAAATAGAGAAGATGCTCCTGAAATGTCATTATTCCTTTATTTCTGCTAATGGTACTGTGGAACTTAGTGCTGGGTTTAGTCACGTAACGAGTGTGGGGCAAGGCCTGGAGGGCTCCAAGTCTTTCCTTGGTTCTTGTTCAGTGCCAGTTGTCACCAGCCTGGGGAGATGTTGTCTCTGTAGTCCCCAGGAAGGTAATTCCTGTGTTTGTAACACAGCAGCTTCACTGACATCAAGGTGACTCCTTAGTAGAGAATTAGTGCAGATTTTGGCTCTACACTTTTGGTTCTGAATGAAGTCTGCCACCTGTAGTTTCCATGTGGAAAAATTGTCATTGAGGTCAGAACAGAAGTTGTTATTAATGAAAAAAAAAGTGAATCTGAGTCTTCCTATCTCAGTGTAAGGACTGTTCTACATGACTGTGTATCAGAGCAGAAGGAAATTAGAGCAACTATAAGCTAAAACACAAAAGTCAATTGAAGCGCTGCATCTCTGAATTGAAAATGGAGAGTCTTGGAGGTTCCACTCAGCAAGACTTCACTTAAAAGGACAGTGCACTGAGAAACCTTCCTGTCCCCTTCATTTGTCCAAGGCAGCTTTTGCTTCACGTAGTACAGAATTCCTCAATCAAAATCCCTGTCATTTCAGGGGGATTTGGGACCCTTTGAGTGCAGAAGCATTCACACACTGTTACAGGGTGTGAAACGAAATGTAAACCAGCAAAACAGGTTCAAACCTCTCTCCAACACGAGTAGGTACAGTTCCTCTGGGACCATCTGTTTATTGCCAGCACTCCTGTCAGATCTGAAATAGGCGTCGTTCTCACTCCTAATAACTGGCAGTGTGGGCTGGAAAGGTCCCTGGAATGTGGTGCAGGGGGGAGCGAAGGCAGCTGGCACCATGCTCGCTTTTGTTTATTTAATATGATGTTGGAACACAACATAAAGCTGCTTCAACAGCCAAGGTTGCACGTGTCTGCAGCTGGGTAGTGGTAAAAAGCATCAATGCCCTGGAAGGACAGGATTTTGTCACTCACTTGGTAATCCCCACTGCCAGCCCTGTGCTTCAGGCACTCAAATATGGGAGACTTCTTAATTGATTAAAAGACTACTGGTTTTATTTCTAGGTTTTTGAGCTTTCGTGGCTCCAAGAATCTATAAATGGTCTAATGAAATACTTCAAATTTATGAATTTAACTTGACATTCAGCAAAAATCTTAACATTGCCTTCAGTTGGCTCGGTGGGCGTCTTGCAGGCACTGCAGACATGGAGCAGCAGGTTCCAGAAGAGCCTTGCTGATTTTCTGCTCAACTTCCCAGTTTGTAGCAGATGTCTTTCCCTTGGGATTTTATCGAAGTTTTGCACGGCTCGGCTCCGGCAGAGCCCGTCCATGCTGGGATCGCGCTGCCCTCTTGTGGGGTTCGGCAGCACCGGGACACCTCTGGCACCTCAGGACACGGCCTGGGCACCCGACTTTCCATTCCGAAGTGGCTTTCATCTCTCATCTCATTTCGCCTACATTTTGCAGGGAATCGAGCCGTGGATTTGTCACTTGCCCACCGGTGTTTAAGTGCAGTTTCTGGATGGAAAGTTGGGAAGCACGGCTTTGAAAGTTGTGCCTTTGTCGGGGGAGATGGAATTCTTTAGGCTTTATTATTGGAAAAGCAAAACAGGCTCGGTCCTGTGCATGAAGCTGCAGCTACAAGTCAATGGAAGGAGACAGAATTTTTCATCCCTTGATAATTACAGCAGATGAACAAACCATGACAACCCTTTGCCCATTTGGGCTCATAATCCAAATGAAAAATTTAAAATCCCTTTCAGTTGTATTTTGTTTGAAGTTCTGAGAAATTCTACCTGCTGACTGTATATCCAAATGTACTCTTTACTTGCCTGTGGAATAGCTGGATTTTCCCAGCAATTAAAGAGGCAGCAATCTTTATTCAGCTCAGACCCAGGTAGAAGAACCATTAGTACGTGATTAATGTACTTAAAACTTTGTTTCCTTTACATTGTGCTTATTGTGCTCCAGTCAGCTCGTTACAATGGGGAGGCATTCATGTGGAGAATCACTTAATGAGATGCATGATAAGCAATCATTCCCTGATTTAGGATTTGGATGGAAGTAGTTTAACCGAGTTAATGAAATGATTATTTGAAATTATTCTAACACGCCTTTGTTTTTCATTCCTTCTCGTTGAAGACATGACAATGGATGAAGTCCGAGAGTTTGAACGAGCCACTCAGGAAGCTACCAACAAGAAGATCGGGATTTTCCCACCGGCAATATCTATCTCTAACATTTCCATGCCTTCCTCAACCCGCAGTGCTCCATCTAGTGCTCCATCAACTCCTCTCTCCACAGATGCTCCTGATTTCCTAACAGTTCCCAAAGATCGGCCTCGAAAAAAGTCTGCTCCAGAAACTCTCACTCTTCCAGATCCATCGAAAAAAACCTTTTAAATTAACCCTGCATGTTTCCTCCTGATAAGCCATGTCTGCCGCAGCAAGAGTGACGTAACTCAATTGCTACAAAGGTCGTGGTGGTTTGTTGGTTGTTTGGTTGTTTTGGGGTTTGTTTTTTTTTTGTTTCAAATGATCTTTCCGGTGTGGAAAGATGACTCCTTTCCTCAGACTTGATCCTTAAAACCTTCTGAAAAGTGCATGCAAGAGAAAGTAGTTTATATATTCCTAAAGTAGTGTTTCAAGCCATATGGTGCATCTTACTGACATCAATGGAACAGTCTGAGGGGATGCTATAAACGAAAATCAATCTTTCTGTAGCAGTATTCTGCCTGCAAACCCTCATCTAGGTCACAGCATTTATAATTAGGAGTAGGTATTAAGTAAATCTGCCAAGGACTTCTGAGGCAAATTAGTGCCAACTAGAATGCAGGGTTAACAGAAAAAACCCCTCCCATTTTCTTCTTTTATAACCAATTTTAAAATCTTTCCCACTCTCAGGCTTCTCCTGTGTGTTCATAAACCTTTGACCTGCAACTCATTGTACTTGAACACCAACAGATCCACATCTCGCTTAATATGACTCAGGATTTGGGGCCTAAAATACAAAACACAAATCTTTTCAAACCTAAAATATCACTGTATCAAAGCCCCAGCTGTAATTAACTATACTGACTTTGAGGCCATTGAACTATTTCTACCTTGCACAGAATTTGTAAAAGAAACCACCTATTTCTTGTAGATAATGTATTTTACTAGCTCTCCCCTGTCCTTTTGTGAGCTCAGAGTGTTGGTGTTCATCAATGGTGTTCCGTGACATTGAAAAAAAGCAGCTGAATTGTGCCAGTTGAGAAGCAAAAGGAATGAATTCTGTCTTTTCCTTGCTGAAGAAGAGTGGTAGTCAGGCTGGGAGACCTTGAATGTAAAGAGAAGAAAACAGGAGACTCCTTTTTCTTTCCTGCCTCGCATCTTTGCTAAACAGAACAATCTGCTGACAGAGAGCTGGGTCCAGGCACTGCCTCCTCTGGGGAAGGGGGACAAAATCAGTCACTTTAAAAAGAAAACAAGTTGTGGGTGATGTTGAGGAGCCGGAAGTGCTCTTCCTGGTCTGTGTGTGAAATCACTCTTAAATCTCAGGAATTAAACTGTAGACAAGGGTGTTTCTCAGAGGGAAGTGCAGATTGTGGAAGAAGGAGAAGAATAAATGGCAGGAGGGGTCTCTTCCTTCCTTCCTGTTCAAAGCATGAACTGGGTGAGACCCTTTCCCCGCTGCCCCTGCTTTGGGGCACTTTGCTCTCTTCCACACAAGTTGCTGTTCGAGGGCTGCTGCAGTTCCTGTCTCTTGGTGACATTAAATGAGCCACTGTTCAATTCCCAGGGAATGACAGCTCTTACCTGAATCATGATCCAAGTGGGTGAGACTTTGTACCACCACTGACATGGTTCATGGATTGAGGAAAAAAGAGACTTCTCCAGAGCTCAGCTATCACTGAATATTGACCACTCAGTCTGGGGGTGCCCAAACCTGGGGCACAGTGGCTGAAATGCACTGAGCTCCTCGCTGGCTGCAGCTGCAGTACAAGTTTTGTGGAATGTGTGGTATTTAGGGGGAAGTTTTAGGAGCAGAAGTAATTCCACTGCCAACCTGCACTGAAAACAAGTGTTCATTTGTCTGATAGTGAAAATCCTGCAGCCAGCAAAATCCAGGAGCTCTCTGTAGGTTTGCTGTGGTCTGACTTCCTGCATTCTCCCATGTCTTGTCCATGCTTGGCTTTGCTTTTCTTCCCAGAGCTGGTAATTCCAAGTGATTGGTGACCTGATGGGTGATGTTCTGTTTAAAAAGAAGCCGCTGTAATACTGAAAACAAAACTTTCCTACATTGGTTTATGATTTCAGCTTAACAAGGATGCACATTATAGAATCATAGGATCGTGTGTAATCTTTTTATTGTTATTATTGATTTAGTATCAAGATCGGAACATTAGCAGCAAAGGGAAGCCTTTGAAAACATAAAGCTTTGTTTGATAGTTTTCTCATTGCCTGACTTTGGCCCATACAGAAATAGTTCAGGTCTGCTCCACCTGAAAGTCTGTTTCAATGGATTTTTAATTTGTCCAAGACAAATTTGCTCAGCTCTATTCACAGTGTCCTCGTGCTCACATGTGACTGTTTCTATTCACATTTTGGTATCTGGGTTTGACACAGATTATTAGATCACAGCAGTCCCACCTTTACTCATGTTTAACTGGTTGATTTCCAATCCTGGGTGGATAATTGATTATGATATTAAGTAGGTTTGGGGATAAGACATTTGTGAAAATTATTAGCTTACCTGAACAGGACACATTTGAATATCCACCCGGCAGAGATGTGCACAGCTTGAGTGTCCTCACAGCTGGATTCACCACTGGCAGGGTCAGGAGCAGCCACTCTGCCTCCATGCTGCTGCCTAATCAAGGCCAATTAAAAGATCTCTAATGTGTCCCTGCTTCAGATAAGAGTACCCCAGGCTTTCACTGCCTGTGGAAGTACCCAGTGCTGAGTTCTGCCTTGCTCTCTCCACCAGTCATCACCCATTTGGTCAATATGATCTTTAAATGCCTTTTTCTGTTTGGTTGATTGCTATTTAGAGTAAGATAGCTTTTTCTAGAATATTCCCAGCAAGTACACAAACCCACATGAAATGCAATGAGAAGGAAGATCTGAGTGTTTCAGTGTAACACCTTGAGGAGAAGGGGCTGTTTTCAGTACTGATTTTTCCCAGTGCTTTCTGCTGTATTTTCAAACATGTTTATTGGGATTAAAATAGAGAGTTTTGCAGGTGTTCCTCACTTTGTTTGCAAAAATAAAAGCTGTGGTTATTTGCTGAGTACAGCTTCAGAGCATGGTGCCAGGCAGCAAAGCCGAGCAGGCACCACAGTCGTGTTCCTCTTCTCTGCCACAGTGACAAGAATTTCGTGATGCAGCTCTGCTAGGACTTGGCAAGGAATTTTTTATCAAGGAGAATACAGTTCAGAGCAAAGAATGTGATGAGTTTGTTCAGGTTTCTATGAAAAGCTCCAGGCTTTGCTTGTACTTTTGTGTATTTTGGATAGAACAATCATTACACAACAACTGGCAATTCAGCGCAGCTTCAGAAGGGTCGATCTCCTAAAAAATCAAAAAGGGAGGGACCCATAAAAGTTGTGAGGGGCAGCACATTTCTGAAACACATACTTAATGGGATTTCTTACGAATGTAATGATTAATTTTGTAAAGAACTGGATAAATCCTATGGAAAGAAACTATTTGACCTTGTTCTTTGGCTTTTTTGATTATTCTGGAAGGTGATTTTGTGACATCTAGTAGCCAATTTGCATTAACTGCTGCTGTAGAGACTTTAAAACTGAAATATTTGTTCCTTGGATTTCAGTTTGTAACAAGACTGCTATACTTTGTTAAAACTGCTTTGAAGCTTGCTGCACTATAACTTCAAAACAATGTGTTATCCTTTGAAATAAGCCAGATGTATATGCTTTTTACGAATTAGTGAGTGCAGTAAGAGAGAATTCAAGATCTTGTCAATAGGAGACTTTCTGTTGCCATTGTTTGGACCTGGTTTTCTATGTGTAAGTTAAAATTGCTAATTAAGTCTAACAGTGTTTTGCTTTAAATGAACAGCATGGTCATTGAATTACGATCTCCTGTAGTTTTGTGGTGTCGCTAAAACAGGTTTTATTGGTTTATTTCATTTCTGAGATAATTCCACGTGATTCTGTATGTCCAGTAATTAATTTCATTTATCTAGAGCACTGATGGCAACATCAGGCAATACATCACCCCCATCAAAGAAGGACCAAGTCTTGATTTGCTCTGCACGTTAAATAGTGCAAGGCTCAGCAGGAGAATTTGACTGTCATTTTTCTCATATCACTTAGTTTCTGGTTTTTTCCAAGTTATTTATTATTTTTAATATTGTATTTTTCCTTGCATTTTGTTGTAAATAAACTACCAACAACTATTCTTTACAATGGTGGCTGTTTTCTCTTCCTGGGTCTCCTGCAGGCAGGAACCTCCTCATTAACATGTACTATTGACATTTCTACCCCAGCTCTGCAAGTCACTTCCTCAAAATTAAATAGCACAAAGAATTAGCTTTGTGAGGAAAATTTAAAGCACTTACAACTTCTCCTGGGTTCTGTTGTGCCTCAGTTCTGTAAAGGTTTTACCGGGGCAGGTGCCCCATCAGTCTGGCATTAGCCCATTCACTTGTAAATGACCATTTGGTTGACAAGGAAGTTTTTCAGTGGGGAATCTAATTCTTTATGCAGGGTTTGGCAGCTCAATGTTGCTGAGTGTACCAAATAACTGGAAAATACTGGAAAAGAGACCACTCGAATCCTCTCAGGCTTGTCTCCAAGTCAGTTAATTTTAGTCAACAGAAATTTCCCCTGTACAACGATTCTTCAAAAGCTTTTACACAGAGACTTTCTCCATAGAAACGAAGCTTTCCCTGCTCCACAGGAACGGCAGCGCTCATTCCGGAGGGCAACGCTTCAGAGCAGCGTGGGACAGGGCAGGGGAACAAAGAGGGGACTGGAAGCGTTTTAGATTGGAAACCAGCCGGCGCAAAGGGCACGGAGCCCGCGCACCCCGGGCACATCTCGGCAGCCGCGCTGGGGTCGCTGTGCCCGGCCCTGCCAGCAAAGCCGGGTGTGGCTGAGCAGATGGGGCAGTGCTCGGCCCCAAAGGGACCCCCAGGGAGCCGGCCTGACCTGGCGCTGTTGGTTTGACTTGATGTCTTTTACAGCTTGGGCTCCTATTCTTGGGCGGGGCTGCACTGAAATCTGCACACACTCAAAATCCTGCACAAGAAAATACAAAGCGGTGAAACCCTGGCGGGGACCCTCCGGCCGCGCTGTCGGGGCCGGGCTGTGCTGCAGAGGGGACGGTCCCAGCCTGTGCCTCACAGGGCAGCTGGCACCGGGCGGGGCCGCACCCCGGTGCAGCCGGAACCCCGCGGGCTCTGTGCGCACATTGACCCCCACAGCAGCCTTTAGCTCCGCTCCTCGTGCAAATTAGCGCACGCGTGACCGCTTCATTAACATACACGTGACCCCTCATTAACAGAGGCGTGACCCCTCTCATTGGCGTGCACGTGATCCATTGATTAGCATAAATCTGACCCCTCATTAGCATAAACTCGGCACTGCGGGACCGACCGTGGGAATCGGTGCGGGAGCGATGGACACAGTGCGCGAAACGCCCCGGCAACACTGAGTAAGGGCAGTGCCCACGGGCCCCTGACTGCCCCGCTTTGTGACGATGTTCTGAGGATAATAATCATCAGCTTTCCTTAGGTTTTACAATACTTACAACACCCAACACATTCGGAAGGCAGCGCGCTCGCAGACGCTGTGCCGCAGCCCGCTGCAGAGCCGCGCTGCCCGCCCGGGGGAAGGGAAGGGCGGGCCGGGCCGGGCCGGGCCGGGCAAGGCCGCGTCTCA
>VZRS01005990.1:85232-99826 GCA_013398055.1 Ifrita kowaldi
CGGCACCGCCGCCCCGGGCAGCCCCGGCCTAGGGGGGGTTGTCCCGGGCAGGGCCGGGGCCGCGCCGCCTCCCGCATTCCCTCTCTCCCGGCCCGTCCGGAGCAGACCCCGCTGTCCCTGGGCTCCGCTGTCCCCGGGCGCCCCCGCCTGCAGCCGCCATCCCCGGCGGGAGGCGGGGCGGGAAACGGCCCCNCTGCCCCCTGCGCTCCCCGCTGCCCCCGCTCCCTCTGCCCGGGAACGTGGGGCGGCTCGGGCGCTTGTTCGCGTACTTGTCGTCTTGCTGATGTTCTCTGCCCATTCCCCGTCCCAAAAAACACTTCCGTCCCGAAGCCACAGGTGCGTGTTACCTGCAGTGCCGGGTTGTGGGCTGTCAGCTCAGTGTCAGCTGCTGTCCTGCTGGCTGCAGCACGGAAGATTTTGGTTTGCAGCACCTGAAACTAAAAGTGTGTTCTGGTCTCTGTTATTCAGTAGACCATAATAAGAAACTTTAAGGCAAATATTTGAGTTTCTGTCTTTAGTTGATTATCACATCCATGTGGTTGGGGATTGTAGTGACAGGACAAGCAGGAATGGGCTTAAACTGAAAGAGAGTAGGTTTAGATGGGATATTGGGAAGAAATTCTTCCCTATGAGGGTGGAGAGGCCCTGGCACAGGGTGCCCAGAGAAGCTGTGGCTGCCCCATCCCTGGAAGTGTCCAAGGCCAGATTGGACGGGGCTTGGAGCAACCTGGGGTAGTGGAAGGTGTCCCTGCCATGGCAGGGGGTGGGACTTGGTGATCTAAAGTCCCTTCCAACTCAGACCATTCCATGATCTTAGTGGGTTGATGATGCAACCTCCTTTGGGTTCCTTATTCCCACTGCCAAGACCGTATGTGAGAACATAACTGTGTTGTAAATATGCCCAGTGTACTCTGGAGTGAGGAGAGTGGGTTGAGTGCCCTCAGAGCAGTCGGGTGTGAATCACGCAGAACAGGAGTTCAGACAGCAAAATCCACTGCTCTTGGTCTCAATAACTCACCTTGAAATAGGAAGAGAAAAAGCACAAGTCTGTGTATGATTGTATTAGTCAGTAAGACCAAAGTACACTAGTGATTAAAATTAGTATCTGCCCTTCGAAAAAGCTATGCCTTGTACCTGTGCTTCATGGCATAAGCCCTTCAGACTGTTACAGGTCAAAGTTATTTCTTACATGAAAAGAAATCTAATTAATGTAGAGTTCTTTCCTGTTCTGAAATTGTTGCTGTTAAAGGTGGAAACAGGAATGCTCAAGAGGAATTTCTGAGTATAGCAGTTTCCATATTTTAATATTCGAATTCAGATCACATGTGGCTGCCTCGCATTTCCTTTCTGAGAGAAGTCCCCAAAGTGGTCTTTCATATGTTGTATTTTAATTGCAGTGTCTTTGTTCTGACTCTGTAGATTTCAGATCAGAAGCCCCTGGGCTGTTGGTCGGTTAAACACGGGCAGATTCTCACCTGTCCTGTCGTGTGCAACTTTGAAACCCACGAGTACATCGCAGTTCATGACGACAAGGTGAGAGCCTTCATCCTTCTGTAGAGGAAAAAAGGATGTAGTGTGTCCTCCTGAGGGAACGTAGGTAGGGACAAAATCAGCAGTGCAACATTCCTGGTTGGATGTGTGGGGGACCCTCAGCATGTTGGTGACATGAACATCTTCTGTGCTGAGCAGCAGTGGTCTGGTGGCCCTTTAAACACAGGAGGTTCTCAGTGCCTCATGCACACACTCCCTAAGGATGAGTTATTTCTCCTGTTGCAGCCTGGGTGACATTTACAACTGCATGATCGTGCTACTGGAATGGTTACAGTAGTTCAGACTCCATCCTTGTTTTTCTGCCCGTTTCACAGTTAAAAGTTTCTCTGTGTGCATGTAGCATTTGCTTAGATCATGCTGAGTCTTTGGCTTTTCCTTGTTGATGAAATACCACTCCTGGCCTTGCATTGCTTGTGAAAATCAGGCCATCTCTATCTCACCTGTCTCCATCACGCTGATCTACTTTCATTTACAGTTCTGCTGTGTCTTTTTCCTTACTCTTTCTTGTCCTTTCCAGTTCAGGATTTCTCAGCTTGGTTTCAGTTCCTGCTGTCTCTGCCCCTCCCAGGGCAGTTCCCACTCAAGTCACTGTGAATACTCCCTGTGTGTTTCCCTCCTGGTGTTTTGAGTGCTGAGAAGTCTGTGTGTTACTGTTTTACCTAAAAGTGATGCTTCTCTTAAAGGTTTTAAGAATATGGAAGAATGAAGACATTAACTTGGACAAAGCCTTTAAAGCAACAGTAAGTCTCCTTCATGTGTTCTCTTCTATGTGTTTTGGATCCTGGTGGAGGGAAGAAATGCTCTAATTTTCATAGTATTTGCCATATTACATTTTAGCTTAGCTCGTGCTTCGTGATGTTCTGGAGTATTTCAAGGAATCCACTTGCACTGACTTTATCATCAGAATATGTCTTAAAATGACTGGACTTTCATTAAAGAGATGATGAATTGTGTTCAATTACAGATCTTTGCATTCTGCTGCTTGATGTGTTAAACAATGCTTTGTATGTTGCTGCAGAGCAGTTGTGTGACCTCCTGACCCTGTTATGGTTTTTATGATGTGATTCAGGAATATGATGCTCATCAGGACATTTTCCTGGCTTTTTTTTGGCTAGTGATTTGTATTATTTGTGGCATTTTAACAAAACAGCAACTACTAGATCTACATTATTAAGAATCTTAAAGGTTCATCATTGTTCTGTTAAAAGTTTATTGGAAAAAGTTAGAATAATGAATAAAGCACTCACTTTTCAAGGTAATGTGGCAGAGAAGAGAGATTGGTTTTTGTTCTTGCAGCTCTCAGCAGATGTGTACAGGATCCATTCCCTGCCTGACGCGGGGCCGGTGGTGCTGTTCAGGGGAGGGGGGGTTCGGACGCTGGATGAGCTTTTGGAAGCCCCACAACAGGAGATTGAGAACGTTATCTCAGATGAAGTCATCAGGTAAGTGATGCCACTTTGGGATGATTCTGGCTCTGATGAATTAACTGTGATGATGAAAGTTGTTCCCTTTTTTGAGGAGATGGGGGGAAATCAAAGACCAAGATCTTGGGGTTGGGTGTTTTGATCCAACGCATTGTTTTTAAAATCTTAGAATTGTTTATACAGATTTCCTAAAAATTGAAAGGTGCCTAAGGAATAGTGATATGACTTTTCATGTAAGCCTAGAGTTCGGAAGATGTTCATCCAGCTTTCTGGTTTTAGGTGGAGTGGAGCTTTTATGGAAGGCCAACAACCTGTCTTAATTTTCACTACTGAGAAAGTGAGTTAAATACTTTTTGTTTTAAAAACTTTCATAGCAGGAGACCTGAGTGGTTTTTATCAAAATCCATCACCTGATTTATTTGATTTTAAGAGCTTTTAGTGGAATCATTATCCTGATTTAATCAATAGAGCAGTTAAATGGAAGTTGTGTTGCTTTCAGGGCTGAGAAGCCGGGCTCTTAGAACTGCTGAGAACAATTAATAAGATGAAATACAGTAGACATTGTGTGACTCTTCATTGCTCATTGTGAAGAACTGTTGAATAGGATGTATGTTTTTAAAAAAGGAATTATGCAAAAATCTGTCTTCATGTAAACGCTTCCTGTGAGTCCATTACTATTCCAATTAAGAATATTCTTTACTTGTAGAGTCTGCAGACTTCTCTGAATTAGGCTGATGTCCTATAGAAAACACAATTTCCTAATTTTGCACAACATCCAAAGTTAAGCAGTACTAATATCTGAATTTCTGTTATATCTTCTTTGTGTAAATTAAAGGAAATCTTTCTTTTCTTTTTTTGTTTTAGGATGGGGATTTTTTTGTCTATGTACAGAAACCTAAGCTGAGCAGTCTACACAAATACAAGCTTGAGCAACAGGAATCATCCAAGCCACTGTGTTTCACAGCACATATAACAAACCAAACTGTCACACTTCTGTGTTTGTGTAAGTTGTATTTTCTAATGGGATGGGATAATGAAGCAAAGAATTGTATAGAAGGACATAAAATGTTGATATTTATGAATTGCTGTTTAATATTTTTAGTTTTTTAAACTTCCTAAGACAGCTACAAGCAGTAATTAAACCTTCCTGATACTTTAATGGCTGCAAAGGTGAGCTGTTCCTACCTGTGATCACTTGTACCCTGCAGATCTCACTTTGCTGCTGTACCTTTATTTCGCTGCTTTGGATCATAGTGAGTGCTTTAAATATCCTGTATTAATTCTTCTTTCAGCATTCACTGGATTTTGTTCTTTTTAGATGTCCTTTTGCTAGATCATATCAAACAGGGTTTTTTTCTACAAAAACCAATTGTGAAAGAGTGGTTTTTTGGTTTTTTTTTTGACAGATTCCAATGACTCTGTGTACCAGGTTCTGATACCTCTGCAGCAAGATACTGAAGAAGAAGAGGAAGAAGAAATTTTGTCCAAGTCACTACTACTAAACTTCTCAGTCCCTGGAACTGTTTTGAAGGGAACATCTTTAGTTGTCCTGGACAAAGACCACGTTGCAGTGTTGGGCAGTCTGGCTGTACCTGGGAAAGAACCCAGAGGTAACTTGAAAAATCATATTAAGATGTTGTAAGGTCTAAAATTTCCTTGGGCAAAGCACTAGGCAGGAAAATTGTGCTGTCCCTCTTGTCCCAGCTTCTGGTTTAAAGCTCTTCATTGGAAAACCAACTCATCTTTAAATTGAGATTTAACCTGAGTGATGTAATTCCTGATGCTAAATACTGGCTGAGCTATTTTGAAACAGTTATTTCTGTTTCCTCCAGCGTTTGTAACTGAAAGTAGCAAAGGCAAATGTAGCATTTATGTTGCTTTTGGGATCATAACATCTATCTCTTACTTCCCTTAGAGTGCCTGAGCATATGGAATACAAAATTTCAGACGTTGCAAACCTCAAAGGAACTGCCCCTGGGGACCAGCGGCCAGGTAAAGCTCAGTCATGGGTTTGGGGTCCTTGAGCTTTGTGCATTTGACAGCAGGGAAGGGAGTGTTGGGCTGCAGAGCTCTGGTGCTGCTGGAGGAGCAGTGAATGCAACATCTGAAGCAAAATTAATACTGACCAGTTGATGAGCAATTCCTGTCAGAGTATTCATTGGGAGACTTGTGGCCTGTGGGAATTGCTGTGATAATTTAGTACTTTGTCACATCTCATGGTCTTGATTATTTGGTGTGAATAAAATCACTGAACACACAACCCAACAGTGTCTCTTCTGTTCAGGCAATTTGCAGTTGAAGGCCTAAATGATTCTATGATCTCCTGAACAGCATTTCAAGCTATTCAAGAGTCAAATAGGTAAAATGACACCTAAGGAATAAATGCACTAGTGAACCAGAACAGCTGACTGCTTTTGTCTTAAAATTGCACAAGAGGAAACTTAAAAAGGGAAATTTTCAGTGGACTTAATGCCTTGGAGGAGCTGCTGTATTTTAGGACATCCCTGGAAAAATACTGAACAGAACACTTCTAATTCTGTATTTAAAATCAGCAGTTAATGAAGGTCTGCTAACAAATGTTAAACCTACTGAAAATCATTTTAAGTAATCTGATCACTGACTTCTAATTGAACTTTATAGTAAGGAGTTACACATCAGTGCAGGAACTCACTTCTCTGCTCATCTTATTAATGATACATTTTAATATTTTGCAGTTGTGGTGTTATGAGGAAAAATTTTTTTTAATTCATGGGAAAGTGCTGACTGTAATTATGTACAAGTGTGAAACATCATCCCTGGCAGCTGCTGTGGGAAAGCTCAAGGACAGTCAAAACTCTGGTAAGATTTTTTTTTTTTATAATTATGGTGAAAAGATCTTGTAAAAGGAAGACATCTGAAATCATATAAAAGTTATTTTAACACAGTCCTATAAAATGAATTGAATCTCAACAGCTTGAAGCAAATCACACTGTAAATTTACTGGTGCTGTACCAAAACACACAAATATCTGAATTTATTGTGGCTTCATTTAACCTGGATTGTCATTCAGCTACTGGAATTACTGAAAACACTGGAGTGCTGAATGAATTTCAGATGAATACTGAAAACAAAGTGAAGTGCTGTTTCCTAAAGAGTGTTTTCAAAGAGTTTGGATAGGACAATGTCAAACTTTAGTTCGTCAACTTCAGTTTAAAATTCTACTGTCACAGTGGTTTAGTTAAACATTGCATTGGTAAAATGTTGCAAGTAGTGCTCAGGATAAATTGTGTAATAACTTACTTCTCTTGCTCCCAGAGGCAAAATGGAGAAACAGTATAAAGAAAGGTCATAAAATTACCTGCTGCTGAAATAAAACTGGCAGCTTTCTTGGCATAAAATCACTTGGATTATATTTTAGAAAGTATTTATTAGCATAAGAAGTTGATGCAATATTCATACTTCAATAAATGTGCTGTAAGTGTTACCTTCATATAGTTTGATTTGTGTGTTCGCAGATGTGTCCTCATTTGTGAACTGGAATACTCTGGAAGATGAAGAGCTGGTGGTTTCCTTTCAGTCCCAGGAGTCTGTAGCTCTCAAAGCAGAGTCCAGAATGAATGTAAGTTAGCATTAGGGTCCTGTGAGATTGTTGTTTGTCTTGTCTCTTCCCCATGCTGCTACTTTTAGGTGTTGCAGCAGAAAGAAATTTCACTTTATCTGTTACTGGTTGTTTCTAACACTGTTTCTGGAATTGCAGTTAGTAATCATAGTCCAGACAGCAAGTTGACACGTGAAGTACCCAGTTATCTTGCTTGAAATCCTTAAATATTTTGGAGCTGAATAATAACTGTGTTTTTCTTGACCACAGTTAAGATCAAGAAGGAGCAGTGTTGCTAAAGTACAGCCAGAGACCTTATCAGTTGGGCAGCTCTTACTAAATCTCAAAGTAAGTAACCCAAATATCCTCAAGTAGTGTTTAGACACTCTCAGAATAGCCTAGGTGTCTCTTAAGCTATTATCTCTTTCCATGTCCTCTTGCACATACCAGGTTGACCAAGCTGCCTTGAGCAGGTGAGTTGAAGGATATTGTTATTATCATTATTGTGTAAGAATGGAATTTGGGCATGATGAAATTAAGTTTTGTCATAGAAGCGTGTTTTGAGAGCTGTACAATACAGGGCTTATAGCAGCTGAGTTCTGGAAACTTGCACAAATTTGTTCATTTTTAATGACAGTGTCTTATAGTAAATAAGAGAGGATTTTTCATCTGAACTTTGCTTGTTTAGGTTCTTATTAATGGCTTTAATTTTGTTGAAGGCATTTTAGCTGTAAAAAGTCAGAGGAATTGTTAGGAATTCCACTGCAAATACAGCAATAAGCTCTTTAGTTCCTTTCTAGAACTTGCTGTAAGTGTTATGATAAGTCATACAGGAAGGGAAACTATCTACAGTTCACCTGTGGCTGGACACTTTGGTATTGTTACTGAAGTAACAGGTGATTAATCCATGAGCAGTTACTGAGAGCAGGTACTGCTTACCTAAGTTCAGAGTGAGGAATTACCTCATTTGGCTCTTTCATGCTTGAGAGAAGCTGTCCTGTTCAAAACACAGAGTGGTGAGGGATTTTTGTAACTTGAATTCCAAAGTAGGTCTGCTTCTGCTTGGTCTAATTAATGCCAGGACAGTTCTCAAACCGGTGCCTTGTACTTCTGAGTTGCACAGTATTTTTGTCTTTTCCAGGATGCTTCTACTTATGTGTTGGAAACCGAATTGAGACAACTGATGTCAAAAGCACCAACCCCAGATCTGCAAGCCACCATTGGCTGTGTGGTCACTGCCCTTACAGACAGATGTAAAAGAAATCCAAAGTACTACCCTCAAAATTTCCTGCTGGAGATTGTTGAAACCCGGGACTTGTCCTACAGGTAGTGACACTGCATTTTTTAAAGTGTAAGGAGTAGTCTTTAAAATCAATTTTTAAAAAATAGAATAAAGTTCTTTATAAGCTTCTCTTGAATTATCAGAATTTAATACCAAAGGTGTTTATTTTCTGATGGAGCTGGTGTTTTACATAAAAATCCATCTGGGGAGGAAGATAACTACTATTACCTTAGTTGTCAGTGTAGTTCTCAGTAGGTGTGGACTGTGCAACCTATTAATTTCATATTCTTATAGTTTATGTCCAGATTTAATGGCTGTTGCTTTGGAGAAAAAAGATATGCATCTCTTACAAATCTGCCTAGAACGGTTTCCAGATATTCCTGAAGAAATTACTTATGCTTGCCTGAAAGCATTTTTAAGGTAACTTGAAATCAGTCTTTTTTTCTTCACCAAATTTTAGTCTATATTTTTGCTTTCATAATAAGCTTCAGGGAGTTCATTATGTATGTTGATGGCATTGCTGATTTTAAAGCTAATAATTCAAAGTATTAATCGTCTGAAATTTTCTTCCACAGCATTAGTGAAGCCCATCTTCAAAATATAGATGTGAATGTAGATTCTGTGATCTGTTACATTGATGTTGAATTCGACGATAAAGAAGTTAAGACCGAAATTGTAGAAAATGGTTTCAGTGCAGAGATGGACCAGGACATGTGTGATACCAAAATGCCAAAGGAAACCCAATCCAGGAGCAATGGTGAATCCTGCCCTGTTGGGCTTCAGAAGGCAGCATTATTGTATCCTCTGCATGGTGAAGGGAAGCCAGAGCATTGCATGTGCCGTGGATGTTTATATTTGGTATTGCCAAAAGGCACATCTTCTGTTACTGCTGAAAGTTTCTGAGTTCTCATAAGAGCAGTTCCTACTCAGTAGAAAAACTGCTTAGAATATAAATAGAAACATTTAGCTTTTGGAATGTATCTACACCAATTTAAACTTAGTTTTGTTACACTTTTGCAATAATCTTTCTCTACTTAAGAGAAACTGATATGAATGCTTTGGATATTTGCCTGTTAAAACACATCAGGCAGTTACTCCCTTGCAGTGGATTCAAGTTAACTCTGTTGTGATGGTTCTATTGCTGTAGATATTTCATGATAGAAATAAGAGTCAAATAGGACCTCTGTCAAAAACCTGGAGAATTTTATTTAGAATTCACTCTGGTTTGTAGAAACTGGTATTTTTCTCCAATGTTATTCCCTTAATAGCACTGCACAGAAATGCTGTTCTCCATTCAGCTTACACTGAAACGTTTCTTTTGCCTCACCTGAAAAACCTTCCAGCTCAACAAGCTATTGTAAGTATTTTAACGTTCAAAGGTTTTAAAACCCTTACTATTTTGTGGTGAGGGAAAGGGAAGAGAGTTTTTCAATCGTCTGTGAGAAATTCACCATTCTTTCAGGAGTCTGAATAACAAACTAATGCATGAAAATGAAATTAGGCTGCCTAATAAGATTTAATATTAAGGAGTATCATGTTTTTCCACATACTTAAGGAAATTTTCCTGATTTTTGTAGTCCTTGCTTATTTTGGAACATGTAAGTAAGAAACCCTCTTTATGACCCAGTTTAACTGGAAAATGTTCATATTCTGTTAGCAAGTTACTTTTGCGTGATTTAGATGCTTTTTAGGAAAGGAAAAAGACATGGCAATTTAGTCAGTTCTGTCAGAAACAGAAGTTCAGAAATTATGAGAAACAAACTCTGTTTAATCCCAAGTGTAATACAAATATAGATCCCCTCAGTTTAGGAAAAAGCCCCACCAAACTCCCCCATTTCTCAAAATCTAAAATATAACTTCAAGAATTGTGTGTACCTGAGCATACGTGTGATTTTCCAGTGATTTCAGAAAAACCCCATACATCAGAACAAAACTGATTTCAGCTCTGACACATCTCTTGGAACAGTGATTACTCCCGAATGTAATTTACACTGAATATTGCTGAGAATTTTCAAACATCCAGCTATGGCTGATGTAAGAGGACCATAAAGCTTGTTTTTAATATGTAATATACAGGCATCTGTGTTGCTTTCAAAAACAAAAAATAAATTTTAAAAAATTCCTTATGAATATTACCATGTGCAGGACAAAATCTCTCGGTCTATTAAATGTTTGTTCTTTACAAATGTTCTGACTTTTATACTTCCAGCTATTTCTCAGGTATTTATATTACCTGTATGTGAAATGCAGTGAAAAAGTTAACACCACTCTTCCTGGAACACGCTCTCCCACGATAAATCAGGTGAGCAGCTCCTTCTAAGGGCTGTACTTCCTTCCCTTTCTGTGGTGTGTGACTTGGTGAGTAGTTGGGAATATCTAAAATCAACTGATGCCTACATTCATTCTGCTAAGTATTGTCTGTTAATGTAACCTGTATGAAGTCAGATGTAACACTTTAACGATCAAAACCCAAATATGCCTTAAAATATACTTTAAAATGTGCACCCATGTATATTGCATTAGAAGTTAATGTTTCAGAGTTCAGCTTTTAGAGCCAAATGTGTGTCATTTCCAGACTGGGAAGTGTAAATGTACTTTCCTTGTTTGTCTTCAGATCATGGATTGGATGTGCCTGTTACTTGATGCTCACTTCACTATCATGGTGATGCTGCCAGAAGCAAAGGAGTTGCTTTCTAACCTGCATAAGTTTGTGAGAGCCCAAGTAAGTTGCATCTTCTGGGATAATTATTTCATTTTCAGTGGGATTTGGAATATGGATGCTGAGAGAGGGGGGAGACAGACAACAACAAATTATACAGTGAAACAAATAATGTGTGTCCTCCTCTGTATACTCCTTCCTGAGCATGAATTGCAGTTGACTCTGTGTCATTTGGATTTCAAAAGCTGCTTTGTTTGGTTGGTTTAAATATCTTAAACTGTGCAGAACCACAGATAGTTCCACAGTATGATAATGTATGAAAAGATTTAAAATGTATTTTACTACAACTGTCTCTGTTTTCTTCTTTTCAGGTACGGTTCTACTCGGAACTCAACAAGATTGAAGGAAGTTTGCGGGAGTTACAAAGACTGAACCACCTGAGAGAATCTCAGACCTATTCTATTGAAGTGCTGGAAATTATTTGAATTTGAAATTCATTATTAACACGTTTATTTTTTATTGATTCCTTTTATGACAGGGATGTATTAGCACTCCATATTGGGGCTATCAAAAGCTGTTTTCTACATAGGAGGAGCCTGGTTACTCTGTAGCTACATGGGAGTTGTAAGTTTGAAACTTGTGTATTAAAAGCTCTGTTTTTGACTGGATGAGAAGCTGGATGCTTGCGTGTATTTTCATGTAGAATTTTGATACGTGATCATGAGAACATCCAAAAATACCACACAATTCTTGGCTAAGCACAAGATGGTTATGGCAGAAGTGCTGGGGGCATAACTTGCTGTCTTGGGCTGTGTAACTTGGAAAGAGCTGCACACAGTTAAAAGGCTCAAGACACTTCGGAAGTTGACATGTTTCACTTGTATTTATACACTGTCAGTACCAAATGTATATAAAACTAAAATTCTAAAAACAAAACCCCACTGCAGTGGCAGCTGAAGATTCATACGGAGGGGGACTTCTTGGCACTGGTAGTAGTTGCTTTCAATATTTTGAACAAGAAAACTCATCTTGAATTTAAAATAAGAACATTCTTATCTACATCAGTTTGTTTTCTATAAGTACTTTTCCAACTACTGAACACCTCAACTTAGTTAATGTCATCTATTCTGCTTGAATTCTAGCATTTCAAAGTATATCCTAGATTGGTTTTGACTCTCTTTGAAATACGTAGTGATGAACTAAAGTTTTATGTAAGCAACGTTTGTTGAAGATTTTACAGGTGTCTGTTGAATTATTCTTCTGATGAGGCATTCACTTAAAGCTGACTTGTTACAAGATACTTGTGGGACTATATTCATGTAAATGGAAGCTCATCTGGAGTGGAGGAAAATGGGACAGAAGCATAATGCTGGATTTCTTGGAGTCAAGTATAAGATGGGTTGTTGAGGACAAGATAATCAGTGCATTTTCAGAACAGCAAATACAATGTTATTTTTACTTATTTTTACTAATGATGTGATTGAATATTAGTAGAATTCAGCGTATCAGTATATTGATATACTTTGGTTTTCATCATACTAAATAAAATGGCAATTGGAAATATATTGAATTACCTCAGCAAAAGTCATGTGAGCCCTTCCTTCCTACACCTGACTTCCAGTCTACAGCTGAGCTTCTGTGTAACATTACTCATCAACACCTTGGTATCTTTAGAAAAATGTGCATGGAACTGATTTGAGAGCTGAACACCTAAATGCAATTCCTAACACAAGTTATGAAACAGTTTGGAGTGAAGGACTGGACACAAGCATCTCAGTAATTTAAGCAAGAGCATATGCTCACTTGTTCAGAATGCCAGCCGGCTGTAGGTTAAGTTCTTTCCCTTATCCTTGGAGAAAGGAACCCACCCAGACAACAGCTTGGAACAACTGGGCTATTCATCTTCTCCAAAGTGCCTTGTGAAAAGAGTCTTTTTCTCCATCTGTCCTAAGGATGGAGGCAGGGTAGGGCCTCCACCCAAAAATTCCTCTTCCTGCTGTATTCAATTCACTTACAAATATGCTCATTTAACTCTACCACCAGACTCCAAATCGGAACTCCAAGTCCAAATCAATATGTTCTGCTCTGAGTGGAATGGGCAGCTTTTGGGGTTGGGTTGATTTCTCTGTACCGAGGTGTGTGTTGGAAAGGCCTAATTTATGTCCTGTCCCTGAAAAGTAACATACCTCTCTATGCACCCATTTTTCCACCGAAATAATTTTCATTTTAGAAGTCCTGTTCAGTAAGCACTTCCACATCGCCAGCTGATAAGGGATGGGATTAAGAGACAAGATATCCTGGTTCACAGTTCAAAAGCACATGATTCTCAGCACCTTTGATCTACCACAAATACACAAAATCCTCAGTATTTCAGAGGTGTTAATGCTCTCACAATGCTGCAGGCTGTGTAATTGGTGCAGTAGGTGTGCTAGGTATCTTTGCTAGATTCTCAGTGTATAGATGGCAGAATGCACGGGTGTTTTTCCCAAGATACCAGAAGGAGATAATGGAATAACCTCCTTCAAAATGTGTGTTTGTGTATTCATGTATTTAAAGAGTTACCGCAATCCTTTGCAACCTTGTAAGAGGTAGCAAAATCAGCCTGACATAAGCAATCTAAAGGTAACTTTGAAAGGTTCAGAATACAAATTGAGTAGAAAGGCGTAAAAAGGGTTGGGCAATGTTGGCTGCTGCTGTGTGTATCATCCTGTGTTTAGACCAGGGCTCTGAGCCTGTGCAGCTGCAACACTGAATATAAAAGAGCTGCAGATAAAAAGCTGGATATGAGTGCAAATTGGGCTAAACCCTGCTACCATTGTTGTGTGCTTGATGCTGTGGCAGGTTGTGGGTTTAATGAGGTGCTTGGCCTGAGCAACAAGTTAATGAACAAAAGGACTTCAAAAATTACTATAGAAGAATGCAAATTAAATTATATATTGGACATGTTGCTGCCATGCTTGTGGCATGACCAGTGTTGGTTTTTACCTTGCTCAGAAGTATAAGCAAGGGACTGAGAGAAATGAACATGTAAACAGACTGATTTTCTAATGATAAGACTTCTGGCTTTCTGAAATCCCGAAGCTGTCTCGATCTAGCAATGAAAAGGAAGGGTGGTTGTAAGAAATACAAGATGTTTGTGTGCCTTGGGCTGGCTTTCAGTTTGTACTGCTTTTGCTTATGAAACTGATACCCTGAATTCAAGTGGTGGCATTGGAAACCCAACTGTGCAACTGGTTTTTGTTGATTTTTAGCTCTTTGTGGGTTCTGGCAAATGAGACAGCCAGAGGGAATACAAAACAGACGGAGCCCATCTCTTTCCTAGTGCTCCAGGGAACTGCGGAAACAGCAGAATAGAGAAAGTGGATGAACAAAAACGGTGATGGTGGGTCCCTATGTGATCTCAGTGTTTGCTTTACACGGGCGTTGGGTGTGTAAGGGTGAGCTGTAAGAGGGGTTTAATAGGTGAGGAGTCAAAGCACGGCCAGAGATGAGTGTCAGTGGTCAGGAGAGCTGCTTGGTGCCGATGCAGGGGGGAAGCCTCTCCCGAGGGGACACCCTCGGGCGGAGGATGAAGACCCCCGTGGGGAGCCCCTGCCCGGGGCCCGGCGCGCACCTCGCTCAGAGCTGTTCCCGACGAGCCCGGGGGCTCCCTCGGGGCGCGGGTCGAGCTCCGGGAGCCCCCGCGGCCACAGGCCCAGCGACTCTGGTGTGGGGAGAGGGTGAGTCCGGGGGCAGGGCCGGCTGAGCGAGCGGCGGTGTCGGGACCGTGAGCTGGAGCGGGGGGCGAGCCGGGTGCGGGCAGAGGGGAAAGGGGAAAGCGGAGCATAAGGGGGCAAGGGGCGGTGCCGGTGCCTGCGGTCGGTGCCGGGTTCGGGTTCGGGGTCAGTGCTGGGAGTCGGTGACAGGTTCGGGTTGGGGGTCGTTGCCGATGTGGGTGCCGGAGGTCAGTGCCAGGGTCGGTGTTGCCGCCGTTGTCGGTGCCTGGGGTCGACGTCGGTGCCGGTGTCGGATCCGGGGTCGGTGGTCGGTGCCGGGTTCGCGTCCGGTCCGGGTCTGGTGTCCGTGCCGGGTTGGGTGCCGGCTCCGGGGGTCGCGAGGCCG
>VZRS01005990.1:99874-163716 GCA_013398055.1 Ifrita kowaldi
CAAGGCAGGGCTGCCTCGTCCAGGAGGAGCATCAGCAAAGTGGTGTACGACGATCATGAGAGCGAGGAGGAGGAGGAGAGCATGGTGTCCGAGGAGGAGGAGGAGGGAGACCCCGAGGATAACCAGGACTCCGAGGAGGAAGAGGAGGAGGAGATAATGGAGGAGGAGGACGACGACGACTCTGACTACCCCGAAGAGATGGAGGATGAAGACGATGCCAGTTATTGCACTGAGAGCAGCTTCAGGAGCCACAGCACCTACAGCAGCACCCCAGGTAGAGAGTCCGTGGGCGAACTCAAACAAGTCGAGGGCACCCCACATGCTCCCTCTAGGTTGGCAAATACGGTCCGCACTCCCATGCGAGGATGTGAGGGATGCCCGCAAGCACTCCCAGGGAGAGGGGTATGCAAATAACCACTGGCAACCCTGGGGACGTTGGGAGCATTGGAAGATGCTCACAAACGCATGCACGGAGAAGAGCAGGGAGGGCGGGCGGCACTTGCTGGAACAAGGGGATGCTTTGCAAATATTCGTGAGGAACCTGGTGACCGCAGAAATGCGCGATCCACCAGGACGTGTTGCAAACAATGTCAAAAGTGTGTGGAGCATTCACTTTAAATTTAAAAACAAGGGAAACGAGAGGCATACCTTGCAAAGAGGTCCTTTGAATTGAATACAGGAAAGGCTGGCTTGTGCTTGCAAATACAACTTGATGTTGAACGGAAAGGAAGCACATGTAAGTTGAAGTGGCTTAAAAAAACCAAAAAACCGTAAACACCGAGGATTTTCAGGCTCTTGAGATCAGAGCTATAACTGGATCCAGCATTTACTGGCTTTAAGACAAAAGTAGCTTTCCAAGGAGGGAAATGAGGTGCATTGTTCAAAATGGAGATTGCATTGTTATAGTTTGGGGAAAAGTGCACAGGGCCTCATTGCAAGGATGTAAACCTAGTTTGAGTTCAACACAAAGATTAAAAGGTGGAGGTTGAGTCAGAGGTCTCACATTTAAATACTGCGTTTGTCTTAAGATATAGCAACCTTTGAAACTCATGTTGGGGTTAAAATTCGTTAAACATAATTGTGATTTTTTTTTTTAATTCTAGTGGAAATTTTGGGTAATTTTTAAGGCCTGCCTTTCTGTTTGTCGTTAATTGGTTCATTCACCAAGGTTCAAAAATTCTTTTATTTAAACTTAGGCACTTTGGATTTATTTGAACTCATTCCAGAATGGAGTTCAAGCTTAGAATATTTTATTTTACTTTTTTTTTTTTTTTTAAAGTCTCTGAACTAGGAGAGTAGTTCAACTTAGAGGTAACCTGGTATGATTTGGGCTACAGGATGGCAGACACTGCTGTTGTACGAGTATTTGGCCAGTTTGGAAGAGGGGAGGAACAGGTTGTTGGTGTGAATGCATTGCATCTTAATTAAAAAAGGAATGTAGTTCCGAGTAGTTAGCTGATGACTTCTAAAAAGAGGGAAGTAATGGCTGCTAGATGTGTCATTTGTCTTTATTTGGGTGAGTTAATGATATCAGCTCATTCTGCGACTTCATAATAGTACTTTAAAAAGCTCTCTGTGTTTGTCTATATATATATTTCAAACTTATATCAGTATGCTCAAGAACCTAAATGAATCAAAATAAGTACATACACTACTAAATCTGTTTAGAGATAATTTTTTTAAGATGTTAGTTTACCTGTTGCAGGAATGTCCTGCAATCAAATTGAAATTATTTTAATATTTATTACTCAAAGATTGAGATCTGGCTTCACAGAAGAAAAAAGCTCCAAAATCTTCTCTTGACTTTTAACTCTCCATTTTCTTCTTAGTTGTGATAACTTCCATTTTAATTACTTTTTTTTGGGAATGTTTATGTCAGGGAAATAATATTTTTATGATTTCAGCTGACTAGGTCAGGATAATATTTTTTACATGAGCATCCAGGTTTAAAATGAGTTCTGCAGAGAATGGGTGTATGCCATTTTTCAAATGTGCTAAGTGTTTTGGCAAATCAGAAGATAGGTCTGTGTGCATTGTTGTACAAGCGTAGACAGGTTTTATGTGGTATTTAGGTGTATCAGAAACCATTTTGATAATTTATATCTTTATTTCTCACTTGGTCAGGATGACTTCAGTTAACTTCCTTGAGAGAAGTGTCAGTGTAAGCATTTTTATCCGTAGGTGATTTTGCTCTATACTGAGTTTTTGAGAGTTAAAACGTTTGTGTTGTTATTTTGGCAATTTACAGGTGGTTCTCCTTAGTTCAGTGTTTGCCTAAAGGTCTCCCTCCCTCCTTCCCTCTCTCCCAGATACTCCCTTGCCCTTTTACAAAAAAAGTACAAACTTTTCATTCAGTCAGCTCAGTCCGTGTCTCATCCTGGACAAACACCTGCTTTGGGAGCGTGGCTGTGCAGGGGTGGCACTGATGGAAATCTCAGCCTTGTCATAGTCCAGCAAGAGTCGCTGGCCACCAGAGCAGCATTGATAGGCAAGGAAGGGCTTTATCTCTCATCAGTATCTCTGTGTGTGACGGGGGCCAGTGCAGAGAGGAGGTAAGGGTGCAGAGTTGTGTCTCCAGTGTTCCTGCAGGGGCTCCAGAGCTGTTTGAATGGGGTGCACTCCAAGCCACACTTGGTCCTCAGCTGTGTTTAGGTACGGGGGGGTTGTTTCAATATCCGTGTCTTCAAGCCAGTCAAATTGTAACACAGTGGCAGAGTTCCTGTGCTGAGCTGGAGGGCTTGAAGGAGTGTCTCCTCCCTTGGCTTAAACTGCCTCCTGACNCATTGATAGGCAAGGAAGGGCTTTATCTCTCATCAGTGTCTCCGTGTGTGAGGGGGCCAGTGCAGAGAGGAGGTAAGGGCAGGGGTGCAGAGTTGTGTCTCCAGTGTTCCTGCAGGGGCTCCAGAGCTGTTTGAATGGGGTGCACTCCAAGCCACACTTGGTCCTCAGCTGTGTTTAGGTACGGGGGGGTTGTTTCAATATCCGTGTCTTCAAGCCAGTCAAATTGTAACACAGTGGCAGAGTTCCTGTGCTGAGCTGGAGGGCTTGAAGGAGTGTCTCCTCCCTTGGCTTAAACTGCCTCCTGACAGAATTGTGCAGGTTTTTTTACCAGAAAAGATGATGAACAATCCTTCTCCTCTTATCTTCCCTCAGTCAGTGCAACCTGAGTTACAGCCACTTTCAGGATGTAGTCTTAGGGGCTGAAGACTGTTTTTGAGAGCAGGGTATTGAATAATTGCCATCCCAGTCAAACTCTCCTGCCAACCAAGCTTTTAGACGTAAATCACATCCCACTTAAGTGGGGGACAGTTTTTTCTAACTTAGTTGAACAGTGAATTAAAAGATCACAGAGCAATGTCTCCGGCCAAGAAAGCCTCGGGTTTTGTGCTCTGATGGGAAGCTTATGCTTTATCTTGAACGTAGATGTAGAAGTACTTTCTACTATAATATGATAGTAAAATTAATATTTTTATAATATAACATAATATTATTAAACTATTTAAAGAAGCAAAATCTTAGAAAAGATAAAATATCTTTAATATACCACTTAGTCATGGTACAGTAAAAACATACTGTGTGAATAACAGTTATTTCTTTTTCTTCTGCTGGATGTACTTTTGGTAGAGGGATTTTGTGTGTGTTTAATGTCCCTTCCCTCTCACCCCTTTGCATCCCCAAAGGTGGATGAACTGTTAGGACAGGTATCCTGAATATCTTGTCTCACTAAACATTTTTGCCATTCCTTGTCCACTGTAAATTCTACTTGAGGCTTGTCACTGTTGCGTTATAGTTACTAAGTATTTTTCATATGTTGCAGAATTTTAAGAGGAGGGTTTAATCAAGATGCCTAGAAGTCCTTTATTTTTTGTTTCTTGATTTTTCTTCATCAGAAACCGGGAAAACTAGTTTTAGGAAGAGCTATACATCTAGATTTCAGCTGAGATCATCAGTGTGTCAGACAAGCAAATGCACAGCACTGGAGTTGGGAGCCAAAATATTTCTCTTAAAATACATTAAATAATATTTTTAGATGGATTTTGCTAGTCTGAGCATTTGCAGGGATTGACCATTGCTTCTATTAACCAGTTACTTCACAGTGTGCTTTTATCTTCAGAATGAAAGAATTTAGCTGGAAACCAGGTGCTGCATTTGGTGTGTCTGTAGTAATTTTTTATCTGAACCTGTTTTCATGCTCTTGAAGAATTGTCTAAGTGGAGACACTGAGATACGACATTAAGATATGCAGCCTCTTTTGTCTGCCATGTGAGAAGATTTACCAGCCTCCCAAACGTCTTACCTGGGGTACCCTCTTCTCTAAATTAAACCTGGCATGCTCTTAGTTTACCATTTAGTGATGTGCACTTTGATTTGTGCTCTAGAGGGAACGATCACTAGTTCATCATGCCAGTCATGAAAAATGTAGAAGACGAGTCTTAACAAAAAAATTGTGTAGAAGGCCAAAGGAGTAAATCTGGGGCTGATCCTACTGTATTGACTTGTAAATTGGCAGCTTATCTGAAGAGAGCTTTGTCACTTCAGTCATCTCAGAAGCTCTGAGCAGCAAATACCTCACCCCTATACAAGTATGTGTGTTGTAAAAGGTAGAATAATTTCATGTACTGCAGATGACTTTATTGTGCAAACTTTTTTTGTAGATCTGCAGTAAAATTCCATAAGTGCTCATTGTGTTGCAGGGAACAGGTGTAAGGTGAATAAACGTGGATTTTAGTAGGTTGGGGCTGGCTTTCAGGGCTCACTAACTTCTGAAATTAGTTACAGCTTATCCTGAGTGTGTCCCAAGAAATTGTCTAACTCTTCCTGGGAATCATTCTGTTAGTGCTACCTGTGGTTTTGGTTGGATTTTGTTCTTTGCCTGGATTCTAGGAGCAAAAGGGTTGTGCCTCTGAGTCCTTCTCATCTGCTGCTTGTCTTGCATTAGTTATCCAAATGTTAAAATGATGCTATAGAATGTAGGAGGGTTTGTATTCCTGGCTCCTGAAGGGAGTGCTGATGGCCATAATGTTGAGAAATTAAATTCTTAATGTCAAATCAGTCGAGAACCCTAGTTTGATGTAAAAGTGTACTGCTGACAGGTGTGCAAACTGAAAAAAGAAGCAGCCAAAAGTTTTCCAGTTTTGAAAGAACATAAAGACCTACTTTTGTACAAGGCAAGGCAGGAGTCAAACTTTACTTAGGAACACGAGTGAGAATTTCTGTGATGTGAGTGCACTCAGGATCTAGCCTAATAACCAATTATTTTTTCATTTGTGTTTCAACTTCCAAAGCTTTTGTAGTGCTTGGAATGCCTCATTTTTAATGTTGGCTTAGTTTTTAAGTTTAATCTTACTTATGGCTGATTTTTTCTGTTCTCCAGACCAAATAAATAAATTTGGGTTAGGTGTGATTACTGCAGAGCAATATTCAAATTGGAGCTGCATCTACAAGTAGTTACAAATGCATCTTATTCTTTCAGAAAGTTTTTCTGGAAGAGACTGTTTGACTTGTGATTATTAGAAACATGATTATCATGTTGGCATTTTTAAAAGGGGAAAAAGTGTTCTGTAAAAGTCAAAGCCTTTAATTTCAGCCCATCCCAAGAAAAAGATTTAGATTTTTCTATTTTGGCACTGCTTTTCATAATATATTCTTATTTTATGTTAAACTCATTCATTTTACTGCTTTTTTTTCTTTGGTGGAAGCTGAGCAAATGTTCTCCCAAGAGGTTGACTTTTAATTAAAGAACCAGTTTGGATATAGCTGTGGCAAACATGCAGCTCTATCCAGTTTCTGCATTCTGCTGTGAAAGGAAAGGAAAAATACAAAAAAATGTTCTCTTACTTTCATCAACTGTTTCCCGTTTTCTCAGTGATATCTAACAAAAACTTGTGTGTTGCTGTGCAGTCCCATTCGAAACATTCCTGGTGCAAAGCAATAATATGGGTCAGCAAGTGTGTGTTTATTGAAACCAAACCAAAACAGGAGGGTCTCAAGGAGTTTGAGGGCAGTCAAAAGGCAAAGTTTCCAGGAGGAAGGAAAATGTCGGAGAGGGCGTCTTCTCTGAGGAGTGCTCGTGCTTCCAGGACATCATATATAACTGCCAGCTGGGCTTTATGTTGAGAGGTTTTTGCAGTGACTCACAATCTGGAAAACAAAACCAGCCCAGTTCTACTTTACTAAAGATGGACTTTCGTGTAAGAGTAGTGTGGTTTGACTTGGCTTGTGGAACTTGAAGCCAAAATGTAAATCTTTTTTTTGGGAAAATTGAAAGTCTTTCCTGGGGTCAATTAGTGGAGTGTGACTGGAGGGGTGGGGGTTTGTTCTGTATTTTCCCCCATCCTGTGACAGGTTGCTGAGGTATCTGGAACTCCTTGGTCTCTCTTCTCTCCCCAATGCTTCTACCGAGTTTATCTTCTCCATGGCAACTGTGAGCAGGAACTCTGAGCTGGAGAGCCCAAGTGCTGAGAAATGATGAGGAAGGGAAAGTTCTTAGAGAAGAGAAATGAGACCAGTTGTGAACTTTCAAATCAAGAGAGGCTGGAACCAGTGTTTATTTTTCAGGTCAGACCAATGCAGCCACCACTCTATCCCTGTTTAGACAAGACAGTGGTTCTGGCAGAGTATTTGTTCTGAAGGACCTCCATCCACCAGTCCAATATTTGAAATATGTTGGGCTGAAAGGCTGTGTTTGCTGGAGGGGAGGCATGTGTAACACCAGTGAGACAAGGCAAAACTGGATTTTGGTGATTTTTGTTAGCCTACATGTGTATGGTGATTGGATACAACTAAAGCTGAAGAGCATGTAGCTGTGATACAATCTTTCTGTATTCTGGACACAGATGTCTATAGTTAATTCTGGACACGGATGTCTATAGTTAATTCAGATACTCTGTTTACATAAACCAGCAGGTGTGTTAAAGATGGTTAAAGTAGTTTTAAATTCTGTATTCTCCTGAGGTAAAGAGTAGATATGACTTTCCCTTTTCTTCTTTCAGTCTGTGAATGAGAATAGAGACAAGGGGTTTGGTCCTTTTAAACTCTGTTTCATTTCTATTTCTGAAAGGGTCAGCATTTGAATCAAGTAGGTTGAATAGATAGAAGTAAAAAAAAATAAAGCAGTGGTTTGGGTTTTTTAAGTAAATTCTGGTTTTGGATGTTCAGACTGTTACTTGAGTAACTTCGTTTTATTTCAAATGTCATTAGTGTATTTGCTTAAATATTTGTAATATAAATTATTTTAGTAGATTATCCTAAGTGTAGACTATAATTATCAGTATCTATAATTAAATGTGCCATGGGAATAGAATTGTTTACCCTTTAATCTTAATTACAGGCAGCTCTTCAACTAGAGAATTCAAATAGGGACAGGTAACCACTGCAGACTGCATCAGCACTTGGGGAGACGACCAGTGAAGGAATTGCCATTTAAAAGAAGCTTGTGCTAGATAGAAAAGTAGTGCTGAGACACTCGAGGGGATCTGCATCCTGTCAGTAGTCCAACTGTGGCAGCAGGAAGCTGTTGGCAAATCAATTTTTTTCCTCCAGATAGAGCTATGGAATTTGAGTGGTGTAGAAGTGGACATTTTCTGCCTTTGTACTGCCTCAAACTTAGAGGTGAAATTTGATTCAGACTTAGTTAATATGCAGAAACTACCTCAGAAGTATCCAATTTGCATGTAATAAAACTTCAGTACGTTTTGGGAAACTTCAGTGTGGGTAAATTGAGAGTAGATTTCTTTAATTGAGGGTAGTTACATGAAGATTCAGTTTAAGGTCTGGTCAGTCAAGTGGTGGTGCTTAAAGGAGAAGTAAGCTGCCAGTGCACCTGCTCTGCAATCCTCTTGATGGTTTTGGGGTTAAACAAAATAGTACATACTGCAATTTCTATTTGAAACAAAATTCCCTGTGGGGGCCCAAATCCTTGACAAATGACAAGAAGTTTAAAAAAAAAAAAAAAAAGTTGTCAAATCCTAGTATCTCTAAAATAATTTAAACTAAAATAAAGTGTTTGAAGTGGCCAGAGTTCTTTATTGGGCTGTGGGTTTTTTGTCTGCCAGTGAATGTCAAATTTAAATATTGGCCCACTTGCCTCATGAAAAAGAAGATTGTCCTTGAAAGTGAAGAGCTTGAAAAATTGGTTATGTTTATGGTAGGAAGACATTTTTCAATGTTTGAGGGATTTTTTTTTGTGTTTATGAGGCACAGTTGGGTAAACATGGACTGTGATCTTCCAAAACCTTCACACAGGAGGTGGAACTGCTCTGAAGCAGGATGAGCTCTGTGGGTTGTCAGCACACTGAAAAATCAGCAGTGAAGAAAGGTTATCCACCCAACCAGTAAAATACCAACATTTCAGCTCAAAAAAGAGACATGTAGCACTTTGACATCATTATATCATATTCCACTGACCTGCACTTTTAATTTCAGTTCAGCAGCCACTTACAATGCTTCAAGATTTATGAGCACCTTGGCAGACAATGTCCATCCTTTTTGCTGGAGATTATTAGACTGCTTGGGTTTGTTGGTTTGGGCTTTTGAGGTTTTTTTAAAAGGTGTCTGAGTGTTTCTTAAGATCACAGTTGGTGTATTGGTCAGTAATACGTTTAAACACAAATTGCTTGGAATTTCTGAATTCCCAAATCACACTTTGTGATTCTCTTCTCAACTTCAAATTCTCTTCAACCACAGTACAGAGAATATTAATAACAAATTGAAAGTGAAATTGGAAAGAAAAAAAGCCAGCATAGAAAGATTTGAAATACTGTGCCATCAAGTCATTCAAGAAAAATACAGTTTCTTTCTAAAATATTCTGCATCTTTGAATACTTGCCTTTTTTAGCTCTGGAAACCAGTTTATATTTAGTTTAGAATTGTTCAGTGTCCGAAAAGAGAAATTATTTGAGCTCTTGAGCTGTGGGATGTGGTTTCCAGTGTGGATGGGGAGTGTTGAGGTATGCAGTATCATAATGTGCTGCAACTGTGCAGCCTAACACAAATGAAGCACACATTTTATAATGCAGTGTGCTTTTCCTATTGTCTGTTTTACTATTGCTTTTGAAATTTCCGTTCTTTATACCAAAGCAAACATGAAAAGACATAAATTGATTTAAGTAGGAGGTGGAATGGTGTGACTAATGCAGCCACAGGGTTGCATTGTGCTTGCACCAAAGTACAATTCTTTATTATGGTATTGTGACATATTTGTATCCTGATAACACATTTCTTCTAGATCTCTAATGTGCTTCCTTTGTAAGAGGAAGTGTTAGAGATTAACTTCTTCAGATCATATTAGGAATGCCTTGTTTTAAGGTTCTTTTTTTTTATTCCCCTATTAATTTCATGTGACAAATATACAAATGGCCTCCTTGCACCAGGAGAGGTTGGGGTTATATATCAGGAAACTTTGTTTTGCTGAAAGGGTTGTAAAGCACTGGAACAGGCTGCTCAGGAAACTGGTGTAAGTCACCACCCCTGGAGGTGTTCAAAAATGTGTGGATATGGCACTTGAGGACCTGGTGGTGGGGCTGGGCTGATAGTTGGGCTTGATCTTGAAGCCTTAATGATTCTGTGATTCCATACCATGGTTATCTCATGTGAAAGAGACATCAGCAAAATTGGTATATTGGGAGTCCATTTTTTTCAGCAGTTTTCCTTCACTCTGGTTTATCTTTGTCTAAAATTCCGGGGGGGATTTGTCACTTCTGATTAATTCAGGTAAAGCAGGGTTAACATCCTTGCTGCTCCCTTTCTTGAAGGGCTGTTTTATGGCTTTACTGTATGACAGACACATTTTTTCTGCTACAGTTGCAAACACTGGAAAGAACCCTGGTTGATAGCTCTGCTGGTTCTTGTGATATTTGGACTCTGTGAGGGCCATCAGTGATTTCAGAATATCTGTTCGGTGGTGGTGGTGTCTTGCATGGCCAACTAGGACTGCAATGCTGAAGGAAGCTTCAGGACCCTGAAGTAGTTTATTGTGGGAATGTCTTGTTTTGCTTTGGGATCTTTTAATTAAACCAGCTGTGCCTTATGCATATATGATTTTGGATCATGGTGATAGAAAAGTTGAATTTAATCTAGAGAACACTTGCTTTGTGCCTGGCTGTGAAACTCCTTTGTCTTTGTGTGTTTGCCATGATTAAACATTTTCCACTGATTTGTGCAGAGGCATGTTGGAAGAGAGTCATAGAAGCATTCTTTCATTTTCCACAGTCAGAACTCTAACTTCACTAAACTTAGAAAGTTATTTTTATCCACAGATGATGTTGACCCGTTACTTCTGTAATGGAAACATCTTGGAGTTTATCTTCTATATTGTTTGGGTGTGTAATTTGTTGCATAAGGTTTCATTCTTTAACATTGGAAAAGGAGAGCTGTATCTGGTGCCCTCTTGCCATACCAGCCTGAGGGTTGATTTATTTCTCTGGAATCATTTGTTGTGCATCAGGATGTTTCTTAGAGTAGCTTTTCTTTCTGGTAACTTTTTTTTTCCCTTTTCAATGCTGTAAAGTTTTAATGATGGTGTTTCAGGTTCAGCAGGATCTGCCCTAGCAGATCTTCTCCCATATTAGATTTATTTTCTGTATTTCTGGGAGTATCAAAGGGAGTAGGGTGGGTTGAAAAATGCCACAGAGAACCATTTCCTCTTAATGGTAACATCCAAGCTGAGATGAAGTTCACTTTATCTCTCAATTTCCTTGAACCAGTTTTTGGAGAGGTCTGTTATTTGCAGAATTTGGTCAAGAAATTATGATTGTGAATCCTAAAATCTCGAACTACTGGGTGTGTCACTCTTCAGTCTCAGAACACACAAAGTTTAATACATGTCCCATTTCAGTGAAGTGTGTGTGGGAAATGGCTGCTATGGACAGCTGCAGTTTTCCTTTGGATTTTCTCTGTGAAGGAAATGCATGCTGCTGACACTTCTCTATGGACAATGAATAATTTTGACATTTAGTTGTTGACCAGAATCTTAGTATGCTTAGTAAGAGGACCTAAAACCAGCTTTCATCTCAGTTTTTGGATTAAACCTAGATGATGGTTTATGAGATTTTCTCAACTTGTTTTTTTTCTATAAAAGGAAGTAAGTTTAATGAGTGCATCTAAAACTTTTAACTGATAGCTGAGAAATAGTTGCATGTAGCTGGTTATTTTGATAGAAGATTAAAATATTTCATCTGTCAAGTAGTATAATTTACAAAAACTTTCCTGTTTTGTTTTTCTTTCTGCTTGGCACCAAGGATAGTGGAATTAAAGGGAAGGAAGTGTAGCATTTTATCTGAGTTAACATCTGAGACTGAATTGATTATGCTCAGTGTCTTTTCTTTTAGGTAGTAAAACAGCTCTTTAGATTAGCTTTTTTTGGTAAGCTTTGTCCTTGTGTAATTTTGCCTCCTCATTCTGTGGATATGGTTCCTGTTTTATTGAAGCATGAGGGTGGGTTGGGGGTGGGTTTTTTTCTTTGTTTGTTTTGAAAAATTGAGAATTTTTGAAATATTTTCATAAAACATCACATTTACCTTCTGGTTTTGGTTTGTAGGTAGCCAGGAGAAATATTCTAGTTAGAAAGCAGTGGGCAACGCACTTTAGGTTCTCTTTTGTATTTTAATTTGATTGAAGTTGATGTTCTTAGACATCTGCTTGAAATGAGCTTTCCTGGATGCTATTGCTGGATAGGAGAATAATTTGCAATAATTTAGTAGAAAATATCTGTTTGGAGCTTTATGTTTGGAGTTTAAACTAGTCATGCTGAATAAAAATGAGAAAAAATTATTATTTTGGCTGCGGGAAATGTCTTTGTTTTTAAGTAGTTTAAACAATTACATTTCTAGATTTCATTTTAAAAATTCAGTAGATGTATATTGTATGGGAAATGCAATTTCTGTATGTGTCTGAAGCAAAACTTCAGATAGCTTGTGTTTTGTTTTCATACTGTTAGTTAAAGTTAGAGATGATTAGCTGAGTTAACACATTTATGTGACTGTGAAGCTTGTGAAGCCTTAATTTGCATGAGTTCAGAATGTTAACGCAGTGATTGATGATAGATGTTTAAACAGGTTGACCTGTGAACAGCAAAATTCTTACTGTTGTTTTTTATTCCAGGTAGGAGAAGACAAAGAGCACATCGTCCTCGTTCTCCAATATTAGAAGAAAAAGATATCCCACCCTTGGAGTTTCCTAGATCCTCAGAGGACTTAATGGTGCCTAGTGAGCATATAATGAATGTCATTGCCATCTATGAGGTACTAAGGAACTTTGGCACTGTTTTGCGCCTCTCTCCTTTTCGTTTTGAGGACTTCTGTGCTGCTCTGGTAAGTCAAGAGCAGTGCACACTTATGGCAGAGATGCATATAGTGCTGTTAAAAGCAGTTTTACGTGAAGAAGACACTTCAAATACTACCTTTGGACCTGCTGACCTCAAAGATAGCGTTAATTCCACTTTGTATTTCATAGATGGAATGACGTGGCCAGAGGTTCTGCGGGTATATTGTGAGAGTGACAAGGAATACCATCATGTTCTTCCTTACCAAGAGACAGAGGACTATCCTTATGGACCAGTAGAGAATAAAATCAAAGTTCTGCAGTTCTTAGTGGATCAGTTTCTTACCACAAACATTGCACGTGAGGAGTTAATGTCAGAAGGTGTTATTCAGTATGATGATCATTGTAGGGTTTGTCACAAACTTGGGGATTTGCTTTGCTGTGAGACTTGCTCGGCCGTGTACCACTTGGAGTGCGTGAAACCCCCTCTGGAGGAGGTGCCAGAAGACGAGTGGCAGTGCGAGGTCTGCGTGGCACATAAGGTGCCTGGAGTGACTGACTGTGTGGCTGAAATCCAAAAAAACAAACCATACATCCGACATGAACCTATTGGATATGACAGGCATAGGCGGAAATACTGGTTCCTGAACAGGAGAATCATCATGTAAGTCAACTAATCATTGCATAATTTCTGAACAAGAATATTGTGGGTTTAATACATCATGTAAATTGCTGTTGCCATCTTAAAATTGTTCTTTCTTTAGATAAGGCCGTTGCTTGCTGTTTTGTAAGGAGATTACTAAAGACCATGTAAATAATCCATATTTATCCAAAATTAATAATCTCATAATCTATACATGAAAAGGAAATTAAAAAAGGGCCTCAGGCTTAATATTAATGTGCCTAAAACACATGAATGTGAGGAAAAGAAAGGGAATTTTAATGAGAACTCCCCAGTTTCTTGTAAAAGTTACTGAAGAGAAGTTTAATTCTTTTTATGATCACATGGTGTGTAGGACACTACTTTTGGTCTGTCACCCACTTAAGCAGCGTTTGGCTGCCAGGTTCTGGTAATAATTTGATGCTCTGCCTTTGAAGCTGAAACTTTCAGAGATGCTCAAAGGGATTCACTGTTACTAGAAAGGCAGAAAATGTTGTGTTGAACATTTCTGTAGTGCAGAGAAAGTCAACAAGACATGCCTGTCTTCGAGGGAGGTACTGCGTGTGCTTCACACAATTTCCTGTTACTGGTTAGTCTTGAGATACAAATGTACCTCAAAATACTAATAGTAATCAAACCCTTGCTAGTGAGGGCATTGGGCCCTGGATTTTACCTGAAAAGTTGAATCTAAAATTATAAAAACACTTCCTACATTTTTCACAGGAAGAAATGGTTTTCTCATAAAAGACTGTTCTTATCTAATTGTTCTTATAATGGAAGAGAAATAATATTTAAGTGAAATCAGTGCTATTGTTAAATTAGGAGAAACAGAGATTTTACCAGAGCTCTGTAAACACAGTTTTCCATTCAGTGTTATGGAGAAAATAAACCACAGCTGGGTACCTTACAGAATTTCATACAAAGCAGGTTATAGTGAATGTTAAGATAGTAGCTAGTGTGTTTAAAAGGGACTGTGAGGTCTGCTGGTGGTGTTACATCTTGCAAAGAAGACAATCCTAAGGATTCATGGTATTCCTTTAAAATGTGGGGCTGTTTCTCTGGGGTATTGTCAGCTGATGCTTTAAGTATTAATTATCTCTGCTCTGTTTCCCGTGTTCTTCTTTCATATTTGTAAAAAAAGAGTCCATGTTTGATCTTTTTTAGTTTCTCTGGGTTATAAATGTCACAGCAGTGCCAAGAAACCTTTCAAAGGATGCCGGGAATCTTTTATACTCTCCTCTTTTTTTTGCTATATATACGCTCCATGTTTATACTCACCCACATGCTCCACAATAAGGGGTGGATCACTCAGGTGGTTCACCAGGATGTGATGGGCACCTGAAGTTGTGGATATTCCAGTTCTTCCATTGCCTCATAGAGAATTTCCTACCTTTTGTTTTCAGAAAATGTGTTGAAATTTTGATTTTCACAAAAAGCCTGATTTTTGTGAAGGACATGTAACTGGGATTGTTTTTCTCTGATTACTTATACTTTAATAACTTATGGTTTCCTCTGCATGGTTTTTGTATATTTCCCCTCAAACTCTTGAGGAAAAGGCTGTTCTAAAGATGGGTTTGTCTTCAGTGTTCTCCTGTACTGGCAGAGATCTGGGAATTACATAAAAAAAATCCAGATAGCTCAGGAGATGATTTTGAGATAAATAGGCAGACTTTGTTTCCACCCTGTATGTGGGCAGATAGGTAATTATTTTTAACCAAACTTCATCTGTGAAACAATGTTTTTTCCCAGTGAAGTGGAGTATTGGATGTTCAGAAGGTTTTGATACAGGCAATACTTCAACATATTTCAAACTAAAATGAGTCATGCAGGTGCTTCGTGATCCTTTGAAATCTGCGCATGTGTTCTTTCTAGCACATTGGTAGTAATTTTAACTGCACTAGAAGTCATCTTCAAAAGTCAAATGTATTGAGTTTTTAAAAACCCAATATTTTGCATTCCTTTGAGGTGTTCTGTGGGCAAATTATTTCATAAGGGGGCACAAGTACTACACAACTTAATTCCAGGGAAATGCAACTTTAATAACTCACATAGACGTTAAACTCAGTACTTCCAGTTTTTAAATTCAGTAAGCATGCTGTATTGCAAACCCAACTGCTTTGCCTATATATATATCTATATCTATCTATCTGTCTATATATATATATGTATATCTACACACTGAACAAGATCAAACCACACCTGATATCTTGGATAACTGAAGGGTAACTTAAAAGATAACTGCCAAATGCTAAAACCTGAGATTCATGAAATTGTATTATCATATCAACTTCATTAAAATGAATAGAGTGTATTCCCCAATGCCATGTGATCAAATGTATCAGAGGAAACTAATAGATCTAAAAATAATCTGCACAAATACTGATTTGAAATCCTGCCCAGGAGGATTACAGAACTGAAATCCTAAATTCTTGGTGGTTTTGTTTCTCAAAAGGTTTTTTAGGGCTTTTTACTTCTTCTCCCCTCTCCCCCTTTAAATGTCATAAATTCAGCCTACTGCTGGTTTTCCTACCTTTTAAAGGGTTTTGTAGACTTGTTCCCTGGTACTTTTATTTTCATCACTTGCCTTATTTAAGCCCATCATTGTGGGTTTGTTTCTGTTTTCCACCTCTTCTGTTTTACAAAGATGGAAAAGTGGACACGGAAGGGGTCTCCTCATGAACAAATATCAACAAGATTAAAACAAAAAACAGGCCAAGAGCAAATTAATTCCCGAGGTTTTTGTTTCAAGCTGTTTACAAATTAAGGATGATGCCTCTGGGTCGATTACATTTGTTTTACTTGTGAAGATTATTTCTGCAAGTTATTAACTCAGGAAATTTGGGACTTTGACTTGCATTGTCCTAGTAAACTGCTGCAGTGTTTTAACAAGTTTATCTTTATAGAAATATTGAGATGCTTTGGATTTATCAATTATCTGTGAAAGAAGATAATGAAACACTGTTTGGCTTTCATTCTGATAGCAGAAATAGGACACACATTGTTATTCCTGGGTTGTATGGATCTTCCTCGACAGTCAAAAACAGTTTCAGCTTTTCTTCTGCAAGATTTGTAATGCTGTTTATGTTCTTAGGGGGTCCTCCTCTATGTTCTACAATTAATTAACAAGGGTTTGGGTCTTCATTTGAATAGATTGCATTAAACAATTTCCTGAATTCTTCAGTTTCCAGCTGTATCATCATGGAATGCAGGAAATATCTGCTAGTACTAAATATTTTGTTGTCACCTTACTTGAAAGTTTCTAGCATCTTCTGTGTTGCGTTTATCAGTCTTTGAACTTGTCTCTGCAGCCTGCCAGTGAATAGTTCCTGGCAGCCAAGGAGGCTGAAAGAGGTAGGAAATAGTCATGAGATTCTTTTCTCCCTCCTTGGCCTCACACATTGTATATGACTCAGCTGAGTCCCCTGGAGACTCGGCAGACCTGTCCAGCACCAAGCTGGCAAATCTGTCTGGCTTGTCCGAGAAAAACATTGGGAGCTGATCCTTGTGCAGCTTTGCATCTTTCCATCTTTTTATGACGGCCCCTCTGGTTTCTTCAGAGGGTAAAAGTCGTGTCCCTTTAGTGAACACAAGAAGACATTAAGGGAAAGTTAGCTGGAATCATATAATTGTTCATGTAGGTCTTATCTAAGTTGGCCAAAATAGAGTGCATGGCTTGATTTCTGCTGTGTGCTCCAAGTCTTTCCCTGGAACAATCCAAATCTTGGAAGGAAGTCTGGGCAGAGATGAGTTTGGTGTAAGCACACAGACCAACCAGTTTGTGCCATTTCATTTTCTGCCTGTGCTTTTTTAATAGAAAGCTCTTAATTCCTGAAATTCTCTTGCTGACGTTGTGATAGCCTTCAGTTCAAAACAGACTCTATGCTCAAACCCTGGTATAAATTAAGTCAAAGGGTATTAAAATACTCTTGGATAACCTCATTGTCTGTTTCCAGAATATTATCTGAGCAGTTCTTTAATGGGCAGGACTCAAATCACACATGGAAGGATTAGCTCCAGGTGCTTTCTGCAGAATACTCTCAGTAGTCTGATGTCTCTCTCTCAGCTCTGCATGCTGAGCCTCGGGGTTTACTGGCCTGCAATACAGCAAACCTTTACTGGTGCTGAAGGCTTTTTCTTGAGTTATCCAGGGAAATTGAAAACAGCAGTTAATTGCTTTTCAGTCCAATGAAACCTTGCAAACCTAGAATAGAAAGGGCTGATGGGAAGGGAAAAGCCAGATGCTGCTTGGGATGTTCAGGTGACACACGTACCCTGGCTCCATTAGTGCAGCTGGAGCAGTCTCAGATTTGCTGAATGAGGGGAGAAACATGAAAATAAAACACTTGGATGATCACCATCAAAATTGAAGCAGTGTGTACAGGCTGCTTGTCTGGCAGATGGATGCAGGCATGGCCTTCCCTCATGGAGAGATGAGAATATATTGTCGGACTTGATCTCAAAGGTCTTTTCCAGCGAAAGTGACTCTCTGATTCTATATAAAGCCTTCATATTGTTGCATATCTAGGTCATATAAGAGGATGTATAAATGGCATTATCTCTCTAGCAAATAATCCTGTAACAGCTACAACAGAGGGATTCAAAATGAAAGGTTCAAGTTCCCTTTTTGGTCAGTTAAGTAACAAAGTAAAAACAGCATCACAATCTGCAGTTATGTTTGTCAGGAGCAGAGCAGTCTTACAACTGCTGCTCTGCCAGGGTCTTGCACTTGCCACTTCCCTTGGAAACTTGCCAGGGAAAGCTCAGAAGGCACCCATTCCCTGTCCTTTTTAGTTAAGCATTTTGTTTCATCCTTTTATTTCCTCTGGCTGTGTAAAGCCCTATTCTCGCATTCTCATCTCCCTTTCCATCTTGGTTTTTGGGTGTTTGCCTTTATCTTCCTCTTCTGTGGCTTTTGTTCACCACTGATAATGAAAAGTGCTGTCATTCCTATTGTTGTTAGTAAATAACTCTTGGTTTAGAGGAAACATGGTTTAAACAGTAATTTTTCTTTAACATGGGAGTTTACAGGCCTAGAATATTCCATAGAGTCAAATGATTGTCAGTGTTCAGCTGTTATATTTTGGTGTGTTGTATGTGACAGTCTTGCTGAAATGAGCTGTTTTCTGAGAAAACTTGTCAAACTTAACAGGTTGGTGTGGTTAAAACTAATGGAATGTTGGCAGTTTAGAGGAATAAGTGGGTAAAACAGAATTAGTTGCTTTTCATGAGCAAAGCCCTTTATGAGAGAGATGCAAGTTTCTCTGCAATACACCAGGTTTTATCATCAAAACCAAAAGTCAGTTTTACAATAATGGTTGTGACAAGTTAGTAGTTGAATTTTGAGTAATACCGCCATTATTAACTTCACAACCACCTTATTTCAGTAGTGTTCTGTTTGAGTTGCAAATATTAATTGTTTCACAAACACAATGTGGGAGGCAGTAGATCAACAACGATCAAGTTGCCTTAAGGTTGTTTGTCTTTTTGAGTCCCTGAGGCCAGTTTGTGCCATTTTTAATGTATAAGCCAAGGGAAGGCAACCAGTAAAGAGGAACCTGCAACAAACCCCACAAGGGCAGATCTTTGAGACTTACAGTCAGCTTCCCATTGCTGTCAGCCCTCTGGGTTAGGAGCCTCAGTAGCCACAGGCCTGCAGTGCTGGAACAGGGGGTGCAAGTGCAGCAGTAGTTTCTTTCCTTTGCCCAGGTGGAGGCCAGGCTGGTCAATCAGTGTCACCCACGAGGTGTGGGGAGCACTGGGATGTGCTGTGGAAATGAGTGCTTGGGCTTGTGCCAGCCTGGGTCTGTCTTCTGCTGCTCAACAGGACGGAACAAGCCAAGCTGAAACCCGGCAGCTGCAGAGCCACTTGGAGCATCCTCCCTGTGCTCTGCAGCCTCCAGGAGAGCCTGTTACCTGAGATATTTATGGAGCTCCCTTGGGTCCATGGTCCTGCTGAAGTGCTGTTGGCACCAGTAATTCTGGGCTCATGGGGTCATGGAGTACTGTGGAAAAAATGTGGAAATCCCTTGATCTTTTCAAAGGGGTTGTAATATGACTCATCCCTTACTGCTGCTCTCACAGGTGGATGCTGTAGGATGCCAATAAAAATATTTTATGAATGTGATGTTCTATACTTTGAATTCCCTAACTGTGCTCTTCCCTGAATACGCTGTCAGAAGCTACCATTATGGATTCTGGACTTTCAAATTATTTCAGACTTAGTAGTAAATTATTGGTTACAGTAATAGTAAATATAATGAGAATAAACCTTGTCAGATGGGACAAACCAGTTTTAAGGAGACTTCAAAGCTTTCCTGAGGAAGTTGTTGTGAGAACTGAGGGGATGAAGAGAGGGAAGGAAACAAGAAATGAATATTGATAATTGAGTATTGATATTAAACTGGGTGCATATGAGCAATGGGATTTGTTTATTCACACTCAGGTATTGACATTTAATCATGCTCTGCAGAAAACAGACTGATAGTCATTTTTGTCATTTATCCAGATATTTTAAAATCAATATTTTTTAAACACTCCTACAGAGAGGAAGATTCAGAAAGTGAGAAGGATAAGAAAATCTGGTACTACAGCACAAAGATCCAGCTGGCAGAGTTAATTGAATGCCTGGACAAGGATTACTGGGAAGCTGACCTATGCAAAACCCTGGACGAGATGCGTGAAGAAGTTCATCGGCACATGGATGTGACAGAAGACCTCACAAACAAAGCAAGGGGCAACAACAAGTCTTTCCTTTCTGCAGCAAATGGTAGGAATATTTTATGTAATGGAAATAGATGCTGCACTTTGACTCAAATCTAGTTTATCAGCATCAGAAGCAGGATTTATGTCATGTTATTTGTGCTCCATGGCTCTGTAGGTGGTTTGTTGTTTCATGCTGACAACATGCTTTATATTGTAGATGAAATTTTGGACATTATCAGAGCAAGAAAAGGAGAAATAGCGGAAGATAAAAACACAGGAGATGAGGAAGCAGAAAAGGCCAGAAGTGATGTTGATAATGACCAGACAGATGCTGAGAGAGACAAGGAAGAATCTGGAGACCAGGATAAAATTGAGGAAACACACAATGAGCAAGATGTGGAAAAAGAGAAAACAGAAGGTAAAGAAACTCTTGACTGTGCTTTAGCAGCTCCATTTAAGTGAAGTGACCCCCACATTTCTGTAAGTGTTAATGTGATACTTTCTCTGTATGATTATCTAAGATACTTTTGTAATAGGTGGTATTTGTCAGTTCCTTTGTGCTTGTATGTTGGAGTTGTTCTTGTTAAGTAATTTCACCAATTTTCCTACTTCTATACAGCTGGCTCCTAGATACCCTGCCTTGAGGTACAGGTGGCACTTACAGGTTGTGATCAACAAGTTTGTAGTAAGCCATATTACATAATTTTTAACTTTTTCCTCATCACAATTGGTTCGTTCTGTGATTCTGAGACAATACTATCTCATAGCTAAAAAAAAGGAAAGGAAAAAGCTTGCTATTTTTCAACATTGTCAAACAAACAAAGCTGCTGAAGTTGTTTCTATGGATGATGCCAAATGACATCCTAAGGCATAATAAGGAACATCCCTGAAGTTTTGTTGTGCGTTTTACTATAGAGGCAACAGTCGTTGGGGATAAAAGTAACTCTGTGACCTCAAGCACTGATGACAACACCACAAATCCTTCTGCAGGAGAGAATAGTTGCTCTGAAGGGAAGGACGCAGTGGGGTGTCAGTCAGAAACCCTTGATAGCAACAACGTGGCAGAGAAGAAGGTGGCATCAGAGCTCCCTCTGGAACTCTCAGGTACAGAAGGCACTGTTACCAATGCCTCTGTAATTTGGGGAATCTGTTTTTCTCTCTGATTTGTCCACTAAAACCATTCCCAACGTATATCACTCATGCTGTTTGCTTGCAGTGCCATCCTTTACTGCTACGTTGTCATTATTAACATTTCAAAGTTAATTTTCTTGCAACTAGTGCTTGAAATTTGTGGTCCACCATGACATTAGCATTTGTTTCCATGTCTTCCAAAGACTACTATGGCTAAGCTTTTTATTTTCTATTTTCTTTATATTTTATTTTTCCATAGTGATCCATAATGATCGTTGGCGTCCTCTCAAAGTTTATTTCAAATTCTAATTTGCTGCTGGCTTGTTTATTATTTTAACCTCTCATTTACTGTGTAAATTACTAACAAACAAAGCATTTTCATTCACGTGTATAAACCATTGCACTGAAATGTCAAGATTAAAATTGTCGTGTTAGAAATTTTAAACAGATTTCAGAATTCTAAGCACAAGGGTTATTGTATTTTAACATGTTTTGTTCTGCCATGTCAGTGACTCAAAGGTAATAATATACACTGTTTAAAACCAGATAAACTTACTCTTGCTTTAGGAATAGTGGTAGTTGTTTAGGTGTAACATAAACGATGAGTGTACTATTTTAGAATTACTTTATATTACATTTAGAATTATATTATATTACAAGATTTACTACCTAACCAAATGTTGTTCTAAACAGCTGATCACCATTAAAATGATCAGGATTTTATTCTCAGTTCTTAAAAATCTAAACATACGCTAATGTGTGATGTGGACATGGTCGGTGGCTTATGTTTTAGAAAGGGGTAGTAAATGTTTTCTCTCCTACAGAAATAGCTCTCCATGCAGTCACAGTCTGCAGCTTTTCAACTTATCAAAGTCAATGCATCCAAACCTTGTAATAAACTGTCTTAACAGAAGGACAAAATGAAAGCTAAAATTAATCTGTTATCTGCAAGCCTCATAATACACTTTTTAAGTACAGAAAATGTCCTCATGTACGAGACAAAAACCATATATTTTAGATACATGACCAGATATTTTTGCCAGTTCTCCTGTTTTTTATTCCCTTTTAAAGTTACAATAACTATGTAGAGGTTTAATGGAAAAGATACATATCCTATAATTTTGTTTCAGACACCTTTATGGGTTTGTATTTTATTTTAAAGATTCACTTATATATTTATCATTATTTATTATGCTTTCACAACTACTTTTGTCCTTCCTGAGCTTCTACATGAGTTGTAAATTAGTTGGCTCTTTTTTTGTAGGAAAGTGTGTGCAGAGAGGGCTTTTCTTTATGTCTAATTCACTATATTCACAGTGATGTTTGTGTTCTTACTATGAAATTTCAGTTTGAGACTCTCCTTTCAGACTGAGGGAGAGATACTGAACCAGGATCAGTGAGGCAGTTACTGCCAAAAGAGGGGGAAAACATGAGTAAAATGCAGAGGTAGATGAGAATGTCTGTCACCATCCCTGTTAAATGTAGTTTGGATATTAATCTTTATTAAGAGTCTGGTTTGGGTGCTTTCACTCTCCTCCAAACAGTGGCCATGGAAACAGGTCCAGGTGCATTTTTCCTTACAGCAAAAAGGGAAATGGGTCAAACAGTGGTGGTCACCCATTTGGCAAAGTTAGAAATCAAGATGCATTCAGATCAGGGATCCTCTAAGAATTCCAGAATATTTACCTGGTCCATCTTTCTGCTAGGAGTGAATATTTCACAAAAAACAGATTTTGTTCTGTCACTTTTCTTAACAACATCAGAATCCCTGATGTTTTGGAAGAATTCTGGAAACAGGCAGATCTTGTAGGTTTTAAACAGCTGAACTGTCTTTCTTTGGCACAAACCCCAGAAGACATTGCTGGGTTTGCTGTTTTGAGGGATGGGGGCTTGTTCCTACTGGGAAGCTGGAGGGATTTATTTCGAGGTAGCTGCAATTCACTGATATTTAGTCAAAAATTCCTACTAGGGCAGCACAACAGATGAGGTGACAACAAAGTCCAGAGCTGTCAAGACACAGTAACAAGGACAGCTGAGGGCCAAGAACCCATTTGAAGGTGCATCAAGATCCATCAGATCAGGAAGGGGCTGGTATTTTGAATGGGCTGATATCTACAGTGGAGGCAATGGAACAGAAACCTGTGGGATTCCTCAGAATTAAGGTGCTGAAGAAGAGACAGTCAAACACTCAGTGGAAAACTAGGGGAACTGGTAGGTCTGTGCTTTGAGGAACAGCTAAAGCACAAGAAAATTAAAAGAGAGAAAGTCAGAAGCTGCAGGAGGACCAAATTTTATGAATTTTAAGTGCAAAACAGTCCCAGTAGAGGGTTCTCTGTGTGTGTATCTATAGAAAAAAATTGTCTTGGATGAAATATGAATGTATGTTAAATACAGGTATGAATTTCAGTTCTTCAGAGATGTAGAAGTTGAAACTGCTTGGAACAAAACAAAAAATACTTTCATGGATACAGTGCTCTGAAGGGAATTAATATTTTATATGTGTTTCCCTTCAGTCCCACAAAACATATTCATCTGCCTTTTTTTGATGAAAACTTTAAAAAGTTGCATTGATCCAATTCAGAAGAAAAAACTAAAACTGAAGTTGTTCTTTTGTAGAAGAAACTGGTCAGATGATCCCCAGCAGTGGGTTTGCTGCACCTCCACAGCCAGATGTTGAGAACAGCAGTGGCAGCGAGCTGGCCTCTGGGCAGAACGACTCCATTAAGACTCTTGATGATGCTGAAAATGCAGAGAGGGGATCCCAGGCTTCAGAGGACATAGGTAATAATAATAATGATGATGATAATAATAATAATGAGAATGATAATGATAGTGATGTCTCCAACTTTCATTTTATGCGTCTTTTCACTAAACTTTCTGTTCTTTTTGTAACTTACATACATCAATAGAAAACTTCCAATTCTTAAATTTGTTTTAAAAGCCTTTTTTTCCCTGGGCAGGAGAGAAATCCAATGGTGACAGAAGTGATTCTCCAGGTGCAGGGAAGGGCACGCCAGGCTCGACACGGATGCTCACCAGATTGAGAAATCCAGATAGCAAACTGAGCCAGATGAAAAGCCAGCAGGTTGCTGCTGCAGCAAATGAAGCAAATAAGTTGTATAAAGAAACCAGAGAGGTTTGTGCACATCTTGGAAAACTCAGCTGCAAAAAATGTTCTGGGAAAATGATAATTTCTTTAAACAATATTAAATTTTATTTAAAAGTTTAAAAAAGGGGTATTGGTGGGCAATGGAGGTACATGGAAAAAAAAGCAGTAATAATAAATTAGCAAATGGTGAAACTGTAATATCACAGAAAGCTTTTTTTGCCCCCTTCTCCTTTGCTCTTCCTCTCTTGGGTGCTCTCTACAGGGTGATATGACCCTGACCCAATGCACTGGTGTAGTTGTTTCGTATGACTGTGTTGTTTGTTGTTTTGATTCTGTTTTTTTTAAGTAGCTCAGTTTTTCCAGGAAGGAAGTGTTTGACTGTTGGGCCTTTTTTTGCAGTTAATTGTCTGCATATCATTTGGTATATTAATTTTATTTTTATTAACTGATTTCCCTTGTAAGTTAACATTTAGTGCATTTATTGACAAACAGATTATTCCAGTGATGTTATCCGTGCCGTGTTTCAAAGTCCAGGATACTTGTTTGCTAAGCTACATGTCTGAATTCTGTGATGTACCAAGGAGGGGGTTCACAGAGAGCTTACCTGAGTTTAGTGAAGCTGTTTTCCCAAGGCTCTCTTCCTCCATAGGCATGGTCAGAGCAGCCAAACAGGTTCCTGATTGGTCTGAGGAGCCTGGATGGTGATTTTTTAATATTAAAGTTGATCCTGGGAATACCCTAACTCTATAGACAGCCAGTGATGAAGTACATATATTGCCATATTGGATAAACAGTTACTTGCTTCTACAAACTGATGCAGGGTATTTTTATTCTTTTATGCATAGACATTTGAAGCCTAAATCATAAGTAAATAGAAGGAATGATTTTAAAGATTCATTTAAATTTCCAATATTTCTTTTGTAAGGTTCTGGTGGTCAACTCTCAAGGCGAAGTCTCCCGAGTGAACACCAAGAAGGATGTTGTGATTAAAGGAAATATCAACAATTATTTCAAACTGGGGCAGGAGGGGAAGTACCGTGTTTATCACAATCAATATGCCACCAATTCCTTTGCTTTGAACAAGCACCAGCACAGGGAGGACCACGACAAGAGGCGACACCTCTCACACAAATTCTGCCTGACTCCAGCTGGAGAGTTCAAGTGGAACGGATCTGTACATGGCTCCAAAGTTCTGACCATATCCACCCTGAGGCTGACCATTATTCAGCTAGAAAACAATATCCCAGCATCCTTCCTTCACCCTAATTGGGCTTCCCACAGGTAAATTAATAAATGGAAATACATATTCTCGTGTTTTACTTGTGGTTTTGCTAGCAGTGTTAATAAGCAATGATCTTTGTTTTTTCAAATCTGTGATTTTCAAGCACCATGCTTCAGTATGATAAAATATGATGTGTGTTTATGATGGAGACTAAAAGGGTTGTACATTTGAGTAAAGTATTAATATAGGAGTTTTTATCCTACCATTGAATCTTCTTAAAATGGCAAGCTATATTAGTGCGTCTATATATTTCAGATCTTTCTCTTCTTTCCAATTTAGGTCTAACTGGATTAAGGCTGTTCAGATGTGCAGCAAACCCAGAGAATTTGCACTAGCACTGGCTATATTGGAGTGTGCAATCAAACCAGTTGTCATGCTGCCCATCTGGCGGGAATCCTTGGGGCACACGAGGTAAAATTAATAAATATTAAAATATTTTTGAATATGAGAGTTTTACTTTGGTTTGCAGTTGCCAGTTCCTCGAAGCCTGTAAGAATTATGTTTAAATTGAGACAGTCATTCAGCACTTGAAGTGTTTTTTCTCAACCAGAAACAATGAAAAACCATGACAATATTTTTAAAGTGTCATTGCTCCTGCATTTATCTGAGCCACAGTGTCAAAAGTGCTAAAACTCTGGGAGAAGAGAAGAGCATATTTCAACACTCTCAGTTCAGTGGAGTCTGGGTTTTGTCTTTCATTTTGTCATAGGAGCAGAAAATATGGGTGTCTGGTGTTAGATACAGTTGCATCCATCTGTGTTTGCCTCACTGAAATAGCAAAAAAAGTGATGTTCCTGTTACAAGTAATACCTGAAACCTGGTAGTGGTCATTCCTCTTAACTTCAGATATTTAAACTTACTCAAAGGGGTATTATGTGCTGTTGACTTCTTATATTTGCTTGCAAGATTCTGTACTTAAATGCACTTAAATCTGTACGGAATAGGTTACGCAGAATGACAGCAATAGAAAGGGAAGAAAAGGAGAAAGTGAAAAAAAAAGAGAGAAAACAAGAAGAAGAAGAAACAATGCAGCAAGCTACGTGGGTGAAATACACATTTCCTGTCAAACACCAGGTGAGGGTTTCTTTTGTGGGAAGAACAAAGAAAATACAGAAACTGTTCATTTCTGACTCTTTTTCTGTTTTTATTTAAGCTTACAATGTTCATGTCCTTGTGTTACTCCCTGCCATGGGGGTAGGAGCCGTGGCCATGTATTCAAGCACATAATCTTGGTTTGAGCTGAATTTGATCTGTGCCATGCTCTTAGTGACACACAGCCTTTCCTACTGGAAAGTTTTGGTGGTTATTGGAATCTTGTCTGTATGTCTGTCCCATACCCACTCTCTCTCCCCAAAAAATCCAGCCTAGCTACCATTTGGAAGTTGTCTAATATGATGGAAACTGCTATAGAAACCTCTTTATATTGTCCTATGGTAGATATTAATTACTTTTGTTGGAGTAGTTCTTCGCTCTGCACTTGGTGTAACAAGCATACAGGTTGATTCAAAAACTCCTATAATCTTTCAGCTTTTAGGGAAATAGATTCTCAATATTACATAAATAAATGAGGCTTTTAGATGTTACTGTGATAGATCTATTTAATGATCAGCAAATATATCTTCAATTTTAGTACATTATTTCACAAATATACTTCAACTTGCTTGGAAAAGTGTGTAAAAATTTAGAGATTTTTAAAATAATCTTTTGGTTTTTAAATGTAAACACTAATAATGCAGCAATTAGTGTCATTAATACTACTATTTTAAAAATATTTACAGGTTTGGAAGCAAAAAGGAGAGGAATATAGAGTAACAGGATATGGTGGCTGGAGCTGGATTAGTAAAACCCATGTCCACAGGTTTATGCCCAAGCTGCCAGGAAATACTAATGCAAATTACAGAAAATTGCTATCAAGTAAGTGTCTGCATTGCTTACGTTTTTTTAATTGCAGTTAATTTGTGTGTGATATTTCTTAAGGAGACTTTAGGAATAATTTTGTTCCAGCAAAGCTTTGGTGGATGTCTGCTCATCTTTGTCAGTGTAACCTGTTCAGTTGTCACAGATATTTTTTAGCTACATTAAATTGTTTCAATTATGTTGTGTGTAATACTTGTGCACCTTTGTATATCCTTATTTAAATTAAAGGTAAATAAAAATTATGTAGAGAATCAAAACCAAAAATAACAAATTTTGGGGGGCTGTGTATATATATTCAATAGTGCACTGTTTAATCTATGGTGTTACCACTGGATACTTAATTCTCTTTCTGAATTTCACTAATGGTGTGCAGATGATTTGAGAGGTAAACTAACATACATTCAAATGTGGCAGAGTACAAAAAATACTCTGGATAATTGAAATAATTTAATTTGTTAATAGCAAAGAGCGAAGATGAAAAATGCAACTTGGATAAACGAAAAGGTCCAACCAAGGTAAAAACAGAGAAAGACAGAGCAAAGGATTCTCGGGATCTGCAAGCAAAAGACAAAGCAGATGTCTCAGAAACCTTGGAGAAAGTACAAGTAAAAGAAGAAAAGTTGCGTGAAGAAAAAGTAGAAGTTGACACAATTTCTGAAAACTTAGATCATGCAAAAGACACAGGTAATAAATAATCTTTTGTTATTGTGAAACTGCTGTTCATGACACCATTGCGTGAGTAAAAGCATAGAACTTCAGAAATAACTACTGAAAAACTGTGTAACAGATTTTGTCAAGACATCTAAAATGTCTCAGTTAAATGATTGCCTATTATCCATTGCAGTAGTGTCTGAAGTTTTTGTTCCTTTTTTTATTGAAATCTATTAATATGCTAAATATGCATTTATTTCTTAGTACTTGATGTAAAAATATAATTTGGTGTTCATTGTTGGGGAGCTCACTGACTCAGAGTTACTTCTTCTTCACAGTGGAAAAAGACATCGATGGTGAAAATGATAAAGTCATCAAGGAAGAACCTATGGATGTAGATGATGTGAAAATTGAATCCTCCATAAAAGATGAGGAAAGTCATTGTAAGCGGGATATAATCAATGTCAGCGAGGGATTTCATTTAAGGACTTGCTACAAAAGGAAAGTAAAATCATCAAAATTAGATGGACTCCTGGAGCGGCGAATAAAACAATTTACACTGGAAGAAAAACAACGTCTAGAAAAGATTAAGCTGGAGGCTGGTGCTAAAACTGGGGGCATTCGATCTGTGAGCCCCCAGAAAAATGCAGATGAGCTACAAACGAGGAAAGGAAAAGAAGGAAGCCAGTTTGACAGTTCTTCCCAAGATCAAAGCTACGTTTCAGACAAGACCCAAGCCGAAGATACAGAACAGGACTGTTTGCCCATCAGCAGCATCTCCTGTACCAAAACTGGGGATGAAGATGAGCCTTCTTTGCCTTTATCAAACAGGCTCTCAAAAGGAGAAGGGCAGCTGCTGGATGAAGACTCCCCTCAATCCTCTGAAGGAGACAGCTCCATTCAGAATGATGGCAAAGAAAACCCTGAACCTTTGACTGCTGATAAGTGTCAAGGACAAGAGGCTCTTGGAGAGTCTGAGAGCTCTTTAGTGGATGGCTTGAAACAAACCAGTGCAGAAGGCAGAATCAAATGGGATGTTTCAGAAACAAATGAAAAACCCTTGAAACAAAAGCTACCTATTACCAGAGTATCTCAGCGAGAACTTGAAAACTTAGGGCCAGTGGTACCTGGAAGCAGCTGTAGAAGAGATGCTGTGGCCACTCTTGAGAAACCAGACTCAGAAGGGAATTCTGAACAGCAGAGCAAAGATCCAGAAAACAATTGTATGATAAAAAGCCATATGGAAACAATGTCCTCTCAAGAAAGTGAAATGGAGGAAGAAATTGCTCCTGTAAAGACTGAAAGTAAATCTGAAAAGATGATATTTCACCAAAAATCAGCTAATAAAGATCTAGAATCATTTAAAACAGGGCTGATTTCTGAAAGAAACCGTGAAAGTCAACCTCTGGAACACATGGATGGGGAAGATGTTAATGAGGATTTACTGAGCTCTAAACTAACAGAGGCAAATGGTCAAAAGAAAGGTCAGGAACTGAAAGTGGAGACAGGTACCGTGAACAAATATCTTGATCAGACAAATGTAAATACTGTTACTGACAAAAAGAATAATACAGATGAAGAAACTGAGACAGAAAAAGAAAAATCATCATTTCAAATGAATGGAAAAGACAATGACATTAAAGCATTATCAAATGATGACTGCTTAGTGAAAAATACCTGTGAAGCTAAGGCAGGGGGTGACATCGAACCAAAAGTTAATAATATTAATAAATCCATTCCAGAACATGAAATAAAACCATTGACTTTTAAGGAATCTTCAGTAAAACCATTCATGAATGGTGACATCATGGGAGAGGACACCAAGGATAAAAATAATGTGGACTCAAAGTCACATCTGCAGAGTTCACCTGAATCTGAGTCTGGAGAGAGTCTTCAGCCACCAGATGAAGTTCCCAAGTATGTGCAGAAAACTGAAGAAAACCAGGTTTCTCCTGAGAGATCTGCCAGTGTTGGCTCTGGTTCCCCACCAACACAGCCTGTCTGTAAAGAAAACAACCTGAACAGAGAAACAGAATCTATGGAAACTGAAGCAGTTGAGGAGAAGAAAGTTGTTCCGTCGCCTGTAACCTCGTGTGAGGAATCCAGCTTGAGCAGTCACTTTGCTGACCAGAATGGTGTACAGACATATAAAATGGAAAATATTAATGGAGAAAGTAAAATAAAAACTGTCATTACTGAAGTGACTACCACAACCTCAACTGTGTCCACAGAGTCCAAAATGGTGCTTAAAGTCACAGAGACTGAAGCTGCCAGTGATGAGAAAACCATGGTTGTTTCATCTACAGAAAACTGTGCCACCACCACTGTCACCACCACCACCACTGTGACCAAGCTCACCACTCCAGCCACAGACAGTAACTCTGATGTCATCTCTGTCCAAGAGCACAGTAAAACAGTGGTTACAACAACAGTCACTGATTCACTGACCACCCCAGAAGGCACATTGGTGACTTCCATGACTGTCAGCAAAGAATATTCTACAAAAGACAAAGTGAAGTTAATGAAATTTGCAAGACCCAAAAAAGCTCGTTCTGGAACTGCCTTACCATCTTATAGGAAGTTTGTTACCAAAAGCAGTAAAAAAAGCATATTTGTTTTACCCAACGATGACTTAAAAAAGCTGGCCAGGAGAGGAGGTATCAGAGAGGTTCCTTATTTCAATTACAATGCAAAGCCTGCCTTGGATATCTGGCCATATCCATCACCAAGACCAACTTTTGGGATCACTTGGAGGTACATACTTTACATTTTTGAGAACAAGTGTAGGATGTGATGAAATTACTTGATTTTTAAAATACAAGTGATACACGTTTGTGCCCAAACATGCAAATTTTGGTATTTATGGTTCAGTTTTTTATATTGTTCAGTAAAAGTAGAATAGAAAACCTTTGTCCTTATGGTTTGGTTGGGTGTTTTAAATTGGTTTTAAAATAGAATTCATTTTCTGTCATTAGATACCGACTCCAAACAGTCAAATCATTGGCTGGAGTGAGCCTGATGTTGAGGTTATTGTGGGCATGTCTCAAGTGGGATGATATGGCAGCAAAAGCTCCACCTGGGGGAGGAACCACAAGGACAGGTATTGTTATTTTAAATTTCTGGTTTTCTTTGCAAAAGCCTTTGCTGTAAATTCTGAGTATTACACTCCCTCAAAACATTTCTAGAAAGGCTTGCTCTGAGCTGTGGCATTTGAATGTTGTTTGCTGTTTCTTTGCCTTGAGTAAATTGGGTTGATTGGAGATTTAGCTTTATTTGTTTCTTTTATTAATGTACTGGGACTCATTTGTTGCAGAAACAACTGAAACTGAAATTACAACAACAGAAATAATCAAGCGGAGAGATGTTGGTCCGTATGGGATCCGCTCAGAGTACTGTATAAGAAAAATCATTTGTCCCATTGGTGTACCAGAGGCTCCAAAAGGTATGGTTGGTTGGTTGGTTGGTTGTTTAGACATTTCCCCCCTCCCTGTAATCTAGAGAAATTAAGGTAACTGGATCTTGATGCTAATTCAAACCATCAAGGGAGCAAATGCAGCTTGCCGTGAACTACTCATTTACCTGCTGGGGAACAAATACTGCATTTAACGAATGGACATGATTTATCTGAAGCTGAAAGGCCTTCTTGTTTATAAAATGGGAAAACATCTCTAAATCTTGGTTTACACTTCAATTTCGTTTTACAGTATAGCTTAATGTGTGTGTTTTTGACTGTTTTCTAAAGAAACTCCAACACCCCAGAGGAAGGGACTTCGATCAAGTGCCCTCAGGCCAAAAAGGCCAGAAACACCCAAGCAAACAGGCCCTGTTATAATGGAAACTTGGGTAGCAGAGGAGGAATTGGAACTGTGGGAGATCAGGGCATTTGCTGAAAGGTAAACAAACTCAAGTGAACTTTTAAAGAAAGTAGTCTTAATTTGTATGATTGTTAAATGAAAGTTCCCCCTAGAGGACGCAAACTTGGTCACTCTGATCACTAAAAACACATCTGTGTTGTATTTTTAATGGGCCTTTTGATAATGGTAGTCAAGCTTAAAGTTATAAAGCTGAACTATTTGCTGGTACCAAAACTAAGGCACGCAGATATTTCAGATTTGTTAGAACTAATATCATATTAATTTTTCCATGCTTATGAACTAATCACTATTATATGCTAAAAGGCTACTACTGTAATGCATGGAAAGGCTTTAGGCTGCTTTTGGCATGACTTTATACAGTATTTGTTAAATACTTCTGTAATCCAAAGAAAATGACTGTGTACCAGTAAATTGAGCCTGAGAATATTCAAGTCATAAGATGCATATTTTCAGTATCACGTGCTTACAGTTGGAGCAAGATTTTTGAGTCTCTTGGAAAGAATAATTTTAAATATGTTATTACATGGGTTCCTTGCAGTCTCAGATGTAATTATAAATTCCAGTTTTGATTAATAGTTTCCTGTAAGATGTTGCAGTAGTTTAGCATCAGGATGTTTCAGGGATGCTGCATGCAACTTCAGTTGTTTATTTTGAAATATTTTTAAAGCCATGACCAGTTTTTCAATGATCTGTCTCAACAGTTGCTCTTACAAGAGCAATTAAACTGGATAGAGCAAAATGCAGTTTGATGGTTGGATTTTATGTGGTGGTATAACTTACTCTTGGTTGTGTCTTTGGCAGGGTGGAGAAGGAAAAGGCACAGGCAGTTGAACAACAGGCTAAGGTTAGTGAACAGAAGAAGGCAGAGGAATTCAAGGCCCAATTGGAGGCTCAGCTAAAACACCAACGTTTGGCTGCCCAGCAGGTGGGGAGCTGTTGGTCGTCCCAGCAGTCAGCAACTGCACTGCTCACCACATGCATCACAGCCTGGGAAATGAAGTTATCCCTTGCTTACACCATTTCTCAAATAGTGCCAACTGCAGATTAAGCCATCAAACAATGCTGCTGGCGCTGTGTACATTTGTTATTTTGAAACAGGGTTAAAGCACAGGTTTGTTCTGGGTTGCCTTTTTTTTCCCCCACATCATTTATAATGCTTTAGAAAGGTTTAGTTTGTTTCCATTTTAAAAGAAGGCTGGGAAGCACCCATTTCCAGGTGAGGTCCTCAGTGTTCTATGTGTAATGGAAAGCTGCCTTGGAATACAGCTGACTTGGGAATACACCTGCATTTCATGCTTCACTCAAATCTTTTGATTTTATTCTATCTTAAGTTGTCTGAGTTAAGCCCATTGATAATTTTATTTAAATATATGTAGATATGTATGTGTATTTATATATAAATGTATGCTCTTAGGAAACCCAATGCCATGTTGGCATTTCACATACATTATTAAGAACTGTGCTTTTTCCCAACTTACTCCTTTTTCATTTCATCTTCCCTGACAAAAACCCATTAGTGGTGAACGAGTGCTTCTGATTTGTGGGCATTACTGTAATATAGTGCTGGAATTCAAATTAAATAAATACAGAGATAATTCCAGTAACATAGGAAAAAATGTTAGATTAGTTGACATTTTAGAAGAGCCTACTGATACAATCCCTTCACAAAGGGGCTCTCTGGATGAAATGTGCCTTTTCAACAGTTACAGCACAGAAGGTCACTGGGTAAGGTAAGGGATTTTGAACCTAATTTTTTTAAGCAGGCTGCAAACTGGATTTACATTTAAAAGAATATTTTTTAAAATTGCATTCCTAGTGGTGAAGCAGAATGATACAGTCTGGTTTTTTCTGTAACTGGCAGGATCTCAGTGCAGGAAGCTCTAAATTTAGGAATGCTAATAGTAAACTCTGTGTTGATGATGTACCAATTACTGACATAGATGTATGCACATGGTCAAAGCCAAATATAGATGGATATTTTTTGAAATTTTTTTAACCTTTCTGATTAATCTGAGACAAATTAATATGTTGAGGGGTTTTTTTTAAGTAAAATGTGCAGTGAAATTAACATAAGCCAAGGATTTTAAAGTTGCTATAAAGGAAAATTTCTGGCTGTGTATTCTAAGCAGATTTGCAGTTCTGGAGGTCAAGGAGCCTATTCTTCAATCCTCTACAATTTAAACTAAAATCCTACCAGAGACATTTATCTCTCAATACTGGGTAGAGACAATGTTTATGTTGCAAAATCTGAAAATACTAATTATCCCTTTATTCCCTTTTTTTTCTAAATTCCATAGAAACGGCTGGAGCAGCAGAAGCAGATCCCTGCAGGAGGTGTGGTCCCTGCAGCCACCACAGCCAGCAGCACTGCAACCACAGTCTCCACACCACAGAAAGTCGTGGTGGGCCCTCTGACAGGCCCTGTCCCCACGGGAACCAAAGTAGTGCTCACCACTAAAGTGGGTTCTCCAGCTACAGTAACATTCCAACAGAACAAGAATTTCCATCAGACTTTTGCTACTTGGGTTAAACAAGGCCAATCTTCAACAGGTAAGGAGCCATTTGTCATGGAAGGAACATGTGCTGGAGTTCATCCTGTGTATACATCACATTCTATGTACTACACATCACATCTCCTCCAAATATGCAGCATTAGTACATTCCTGGTTATCTTTGCTCTTAACTCTTGCTGTGCCAGAAGGACTTTTTGAGATTATACCTGTCTAGTTTTTCCTTGTTCTGACTTGCTAGGAAGTCTCATTTCTGATCTGTCTCATTCATTACTGACAGTTTTTGTACTAGTAGTCATTCATGAAAGCATTCTATGGTGTAACATACTGTTTCCAAAAAAGAATCTTTACCAAAGAAAGCATGACACATTAAAAAAAAAGTGAAAGTAATCCTGTAGTTTGCTGTTTCATGCTTGAAAAACAGTCATTTCATTGACTAATTATTCTGCTCTAAACCTGCCTGTTCTGTGTGCCTCAATAGCCACTAGCACAGCTGCCACCTCAGCCACAACCATTGCCAGCACAGGGCAGACCTTCCAGCTCTCAGGCAGCCCAGTAACGATGGCAGGGAAAGTGATAACTAAGCTGCCACTCCCTGCAAACAGCAAGATTGTTGCCGTCAATGTGCCATCAACTCAAGGAGGTAGGGCAAAGGGAACTGAATAAAAACTGTATTCCAGTTTGCTGCTTAATTCTCCTTTCACACTATTTTCCCAGTGAAGTAAACTGTGACTTGAAGGGGGAAAAATATTTTTAATATATATAAATACAAGTTTCTACAGCTTGTTCCCCCTGTGTTGCATATTTGTGTCTGTAAGGGGAAAAATGGAAGATTTTGCCTATAAATTACTCTGCATTTCCTAGCACAAAATTAGGAGCTTTATTTTGAACAATGTGGAATGAAGCATGCTTTTTTTTTTGGTTATCTAAATCAACAAAACAACTTTCTTCACAAAAATATTAATGCCTGCAGCTGCTCTTCATTGATGAGGACTATGGCTCCAGACTAAGATTAGCATTTTTGATTCTCGCCTCCAGTAGAGGACTTAATATTTTGAGATTTGTGAATGTATATTGAACAGAAGAGCTCAATTCTCTGTCTCCATTGTATTTAGCATTTGAGCAAGTCATGAAGGCTGCAGATTTTGTATGGAAATTTCTTAGGTGACAGGAGAAGCATTTTCTTCAGCACCACAATGTTGTAGGTGAAAGGTGTTTAAACTGTTCTCCTACTTTTGAAATTAATCAGATTATAGCTTTTAATGGTTGTATAACACTAATTTGTGGCACCCTGTCAATGCAAGGACTTTGCAGTTACCATCAAACAAATTAGTGAAGTTCACACTTTCCTTAACCTTTTCTAAAATATCTGTTTCCTAACTTAAAATGGACTATTTAAACTACTTAAAGTTGGACTATTGACAAAGTATACTGCTGCTTCTTTTTACGATATGACAAAGGCTCTCCCAAGAAATGTTGAAAGGCTCAAAGGCATTCTAGAAACCTGGAGACTGAGTTCTAAATGCCACCTTGGAGTTGCATTTACTTCTTTTGCTGGCCATTATGTCATTAATGAATTCTCAATTTTTCTTTAATTAGGTGTGGTTCAAGTTCAGCAAAAGGTATTGGGTATCATTCCATCAACTACAGGTGCAAGTCAAACCTTTACTTCATTCCAGCCAAGGACAGCAACTGTAACCATTAGGCCAAACACCACAGGGACGTTAGGAACAACAAGCACTTCACAAGTAAGATGTTCTTCTGGTTATTTAACTCAAAAAAAAAGTGGGTGCATAGATTTTGAGTTACTGGCAGATATTAAAAATTCTGGCTAATCACTTTTCAGTGTTTTTGGCTCGTCTCAGCAATGGTGTGTATGGATCCTTTATTCCAAAGAGGTACAACAGTTCCCTCCAATTGGGAAAATTAAAACACACGAGGAAAAAAATCAGGGCATATTCCAGGGGCTTTTTCCCCAAGTTTACACGTGCTCTCCTCTTTGGTGTGCACAGGTAGTGCAGGGTACACCGCTGCGGCCCGGGATGACGGTGATCCGGACACCACTGCAGCAGTCAACCCTTGGCAAGACCATCATTCGAACACCTGTGGTGGTGCAACAAGGTATTCTGCCAGCCAGTAGGTTCACTTTAATATTTCAATTCCCAGTGTGAAATCCATGGTTTGTTTCTTCATTAATTCCTTGTGTATCGTTGTGTCCCAATGCAAAAATCCCTCCTTTTGATGCTTGACTTTTAACTAATGCCTTTTTGGCTTTTGGATGTGTTGCTGGAGGCTTTGTCAGTGTTGTTCATCACTGAACACTGGGAAGTGTAGTACTTAATTTTAAATCCATTCATTTGGGGAAAGAAAAAACAACTGAAAAACCCTAAAAATATATGGAGTAATTGTGCATTGAGAAAGCCTCTCTTTTTGTTGGTTTTTTCATAAAGAGAAGCTAAATGTTTGAAGTATTCCATATGCATGCAACCTTAAAATAGAAAACATTTTGCAGACATTTTTCAGTCAATCACATAAATAGTTTGTAAAGAAAATTTGTGTGCAAACTGCAGTGTTTGCTTCACCCATCTGATCACTATCACACCCCATTGCAATTTGTGACTTGGAGGTTTGCTGTGCTTATGGTTAAAAAGCTGAAAATGTGTTTCTTAGCTCAAATTCTCCTCTTCCAGGTCAGACACAGCAAGTGGTGACTCAAATAATCAGGGGTCAGCCTGTCTCAACAGCAGTTTCTAGTACCAGCACAGCTTCTTCCAGCACTGGGCAGAAAACCATCACAAGTTCTGCAACAACCCCTCAACAAGTTCAGCCACAGACCCCAGCACCACCCCCTCGCCCTCAGCAGGGCCAGGTGAAGCTGACAATGGCCCAGCTCACACAGCTCACACAAGGACAGGTAAAGCACTGGACAGCCCTGGGTGTGGAAATGTGCTAACACCCATCCAGCCTTTGGATTTCAGCAGTGTAGTGCCTGTGCCCTTGAATTTATGTGTCTGGCTTCATTTAGGATGAGCATTGGCATAATTACAGACTGAAAGCAGCTTAAATAGTAATAAATACAATAAATAGTAACTACAAAGTCAATAGTTCATTGATGGTAAAGTTTTAACTCTCACTTCCTGTTGCATTTCCCAGTAAGGTAACTGGCATCAGGAGTGTTCAGCAGTATGGAAAAAAAAATTAATAGCAATAAGGTACATAATTATTCTGTAGGGCCTGTTTTGTAGACATTCAGATCATAATGTTGATTCCTTGTCTTTTGATTTGATGTGAAGATTTAGTTTTCATTCATGCTATCCAGAATCTCAGAGGAAAAGTTGCAGTATCTTTGAGCAGAGGAGGAAAAAGTTCTTACAACTTCTGCTCAGATCATGAAGGTCTGTTGGCAAAAAATAAGTTGAGAGTCAATTTTTGGGTAAAAGTACGTTTCTGTGATTTACCACAATATCTATTCTTCAAACTATAAATAATATATATAAATGATTGCAATGTACAGACTGCTGGTTGCCAGATAAGGTTTTTTGTAGGTGGAACAAGATTTGGAGTTTAAGCTGAAGGGGAGGGTAGATTTAGATTAGATATTGGGAGGAAATTCTTCTCTGTGAGGGTGGGGAGGCCTTGGCACAGGTTGCCCAGAGAAACTGTGGCTGCCCCATCCCTGGAAGTGTCCAAGGCCAGGTTGGACGGGGCTTGGAGCAGCCTGGGACAGTGGAAGGTGTGGGTGGAACTGAGTGAGCTTTAAGTTCCCTCCCAACCTAAACCATTCTGTGATTCTATGAGTTCCTACACCAAAGACTCAGAGGTTTTGTGTTGTGTTCAGCGGGTTCACAAAATGTGTAACTCCACCCCAGTCATCTGTTGGCAGTAGAATTGTTGAAAGAGTATTTCATGATCTCAGATGCTAGTTTTGGATTTTAGGAGTATGGTATGTGATAAAAATGTTGAATTCTGGAATCTAAACCCCTGATTGTTCTGATTTTCAGCAAAGTCTGTCTAAGAATCATGTCACTAATACATCAATATTAACTTTTTTTTAGGGTGGCAGTCAAGGCTTAACTGTGGTAATTCAGGGACAAGGTCAAACTACTGGTCAGTTACAATTAATCCCTCAGGGTGTGACTGTAATACCTGGTCCGGGACAACAGCTTATGCAAGCAGCTATGCCAAATGGTACAATTCAGAGATTTCTGTTCACCCCACTACCAGCAGCTGCTACTACAGCTAGCACAACTACAACCACCGTTTCTACTTCAACCTCGGGTAAGCACTGCTCCGTTCAGCAGGAAAAAAGCTTCCATTTCAATTGCATGGGAGTCTTTATGCAGCTGGAGGTGGTCTGTTAGTGCAGTAAATTTGTTGGAAGTGTGTTGCAGAGTCTCTTGAGTTCCTACATAGAGCTTTGCAGTAGTTCCAGAGGGTTTGGATTAGTAAGGCTCATAGCCATGCCATTTGCAATTAATGGAATCCTCGTTTGTGTCGTTCTCAGCTGCGGGGGAACCGAAGCCGGCTCTGCAGGCGCCGCCAGCACCGGCTGTGCCCGCGGGGCAGGGGCAGCCCCCGGGCCAGCCCGGCTCGGCCCCGGCGCAGCCCGCGGGGGCTCAGCCCCAGGGTGCTCAGCCCGAGGCCCCGGGCCAGCCCGAAGCCCCCGGTGACTCTGCGGCGCCCCCCGAAGCTCAGCCGTCCAAATCTCCGGCTCAGTCTCCAGCCCAGGCTCCGGGGCTCTCTCCAGCGCCAGGCCCGATGCAGCCGCCGCCCGCGGGCCTGCCCCCAGGCCAGTCCCCGGCCCAGGCTCAGCATCCAGCTCAGGTGCAGACTCCAACCCGACAACCCAGTCCGGTGTGGCCCCATGCTCCCATACAAATCCCAGCTGGGCTGCAGCAATCCCAGCCTCAGGTTCAGACCTCGGGCTCAACCCTTGCAAGTTTAAACCCTCAAAGTTTAAATCAGGTTCCTGTGCAGTGCCCAGCTCATCCTCAGCTGCACCTTCAGCAGCCTCCAACAAGTGTTATTGCAGTGCCTCAGCTTCAGCAGCAAGTGGAAGTCCTCTCTCAGCTGCAGCCCCACGTTGTGGCTCAGATACGAGCCCAGCAGGGCAGCGTGCCACAGATCAAGCTGCAGTTACCTCTTGAGATCCAGCATGGTGGCCCAGTGCAGGCTCAGCAGATTGCCAGTGTGGTGACAGTGCAAGCAGCTAGTGTTCAGGAGCAGCTGCACAGAGTTCAGCAGCTCAGGGAGCAGCAACAGAAGAAAAAGCAGCAACAGATAGAAATTAAACGTGAGCACACCCTTCAGGCTTCTAATCAAAGTGACATTATCCAGAAACAGGTAAAGTTAACACAAGGAAATTAACACTTATTGAATGAAAGAAATATAATTTGCAATGCCTGTTCTTGTTAACAATGTTAATACATTTGATAGGCAGTTAATTTGATTCTTTCAAAGATAGTGCACGATTGCTGTTGGCAATTTAATGATATATTCCAAGTTAATTCAGCACATCAACTCGCTTGTACCATGTTTGCATTCTTCTGTCACCTTGATTCAGTTTACCCCTAGCTGCTGGGACAAATCCATCTCTATTCTCAATTCAGGAAAGGTAGGTCAGAGCTAGGAGAGCTGATGGACAGAACACACGTGCAGTACTTTCATTACCTGAAAACTGAGGTTCCACAGAGGTATCTGAAATGTGATGCTGTTGGATGGCTGCGGGGCTTAAAAAATATATATTATAAGACTCTTAACATTTTTAAAATAAAACAATCAGTCACTGAGGAAATACAGTCGACTTACATTTAGTCCCTGGATTTAAACTTGACATAAGCAAACTATCCTGCTCTGGGGGTGGTGGTGTTCATCTTCAAATTCTTTTTCAATTTTCAAATAATTGTTTTAAACCAGCACCACTCCCCTGATAAAATCAGCTTTATTTTGTCACTCAGTGAAATAAATGGCACTTTAACTTTAACTTAGGAAATGTCCTGGTTCTCCCCATAATACTGTGAAATAACTGGCTAAAGTTCTCATCTTGTGTTTTGGATTCTGTATCATCCTACAGGTGGTTATGAAGCAGAATGCTGTCATAGAACATTTGAAACAGAAGAAGACGCTGACTCCAGCTGAGAGGGAAGAAAATCAGAGGTGAATGTGCATCACGGTGCATCTGTAGATGTCAGATTTTTCATTTATTACATCTTTTAATGGTATCATAATGAAATGCTGGTTTGTAAAAATCTGGTTAAAGAAGTGTTGCTATTTTAAATTGGTTAGAGTAACATTTAGAAGTAAGTTTCATAATGATCTTTATTGCATTAGTATAATCTCAATTTTATTTTGATGGTATGTTTTTTAAGTAATATTGCATATTGTGTTTGAAGCTGGCCACAGTTCCTAAACTCAAGTAAAAACCATCCTTAAAGGAGCACAGAATGGAGAATTAATGGTTCTGCTGCAAAAAAAGCCTGGGTTTTGTTTGTCCTTTATCATGGCCATGTGTTTCCATTCTTGTCCCCGCACATCCCACTCTGCAGAAGGAGCTGAAGAGTTGGAAGACAGATTGACAAACAGAGAGATTTTATGCTTGAAGCTGCTAAACAGAAATTTGGAGTGTTTGTCATTTGTCTTGGGGTTATTTTGACTCCTTTTCACACATGCAGTTGCTCTAATTAGACAATCACAAGTGTGTGTCAGATACTAAGAAAAAGAAGATTGTGTCTTATAAAATTTTGATCATCAGATCACAAGCTCAGTTGATTACAACACTGTCCCTGGGTGCCACTCCTTTACTGTTCACAGTTGCATAAAGGAAAAGATGTATTGGGTATGCTCTTAATTTCATAGTGTCAGACAGCCAAACAGGTGTTTTGACTGACAAAAGTCCAATTTAAGAGAAAGATGAAAAACATAGTTCTAAACTAGCTTGGTTCATGGTGCAGCTGCCTTTCCATCTCACTGATTTATTCTTCTTCAAAAATACAACGTGGGGACCTTCAGTCTGTGAAAAAAACCAGACTGAACCATTAGATATAGTACAGGTATAAAGAGCAAACTACACGAAATTGTATGGCCCTAGAAATATTTATCTACATATTACATTTGTCATCAAAATCCAGCTAGCTGTCAAAGGACAAAAGTCTGAGACCACAGAATTGCCAGCAGCTGCTTGTCCTGGCCATTGCTATTCTGCTGTTTCCTCTCAGCTCAATGGGAGTTGTTTTTCATGGTAACTCTGGCAACGAGAAGCATTTGGTTTTCTAGTGGTGTTGGAAAAGAATGGAGAAGGGAGAAGTAAATTCAGCAGAACCAAAATACATTCATTTTCTAACTGAAATATAAAGCAAAATAAATGGAAGGTGCGGAACAAGTGAGCAGGAAAACAGATTTATAGTTAAATGTACAACAAGCAGATGAAAAACTAATCTTGACCTGTCATTAGTGGAGAAATTGGGAACTGTTCGTAGTGAATTCTATACAGTGAAAAGTATTTGTCAGTCCTTATGCCAAAACACAAAATCTTGGTAGTATTTGGTGGTCACTGGAACATAGAAATGTCTGGTTCAGAAGAAATTACAGGCTTCCAACTCACTTTCATCCTATATCAGAATGAAAATCCAGCTCTTTGAAACAAATTGTGGAAACTGAATTGAGTGAAAATGTCTCTCATCCTACTAAAGCCAAAGCTTTGTTGAGAATCGGATGGGGGAGGGGAGGAACAATTAGTACTCAGATCATTTAAGTGAAATTGGGACTGGCCCTCTTGAGCCTAACGAGGGACTTGATCTCTCCCAGCAGTGTTCTAGTAAATAAGCAGGAGTGGAAGCACTGTGTGTTGCTAAATGTACCTTGTACATGTTAGGAAATACAATAATGAGCTTGCAGCGACTGGAGAATTGATTCTGCATTCTCGACTGGGAATAAACAGGCAGCTTAGCACAATGTCCTTTTCCTTTATTCCTTCCCCAGAATGATTGTGTGCAACCAAGTGATGAAATATATTCTGGATAAGATAGACAAAGAAGAAAAACAGGCAGCTAAGAAACGGAAGCGAGAAGAGAGCGTGGAGCAGAAGCGGAGCAAACAGAATGCGACCAAGCTCTCAGCTCTGCTTTTCAAGCATAAAGAGCAGCTGAAAGCTGAAATACTGAAAAAAAGAGCACTTCTGGACAAAGATCTACAGATTGAAGTGCAGGTAAGGAGAGAGTCTCAAAGCCTGATTTGATGTTAAGCTGGGGAGAACATTTCTGTGTTAATCTTTGTCTGTTTGCTCAGTGAGATTTTAAGGGAATTTGCAGGAAGAAGCTGTGGTTGTGGATCTCTGCAAAGCTACTCGTATGTCCTTTAAGGGCCTCTTGGTTTTCTTCTGGACTGAAATTACCTTCTTTCATGAAACAGCTTCTGATAAGTTACAGCCAGTGGGCCATTGTAGCCCAAGTGTGTCATCCCTTAATATTATGTGAGTTGTAGGTTGATAACATGAAAAAAATGCATATTTAAGTGGATTTAAGTATTTTCTTCTGGTTAAGCATGGGGATTTTTGCATAGATTGTAACCCTGTCTTGCAGTAATCATATGAAGTGCCTCCCTCTATTTATTCATTTAATACACTTCAGGAGGAGCTAAAGAAAGACTTGACTAAAATTAAGAAAGAAAAAGAAAGAGCCCAGGCAGCAGCTGCTGCAGCAGCAGCCGCAGCCGCCGCCGCCGCCGCTGCTGCCCCACCACCACCTCCACCAGTGCCACCAGCACCACCACAGCCACCGGCAGCCAGCGTCACCTCCTCCTCCTCCACCACTGTCCCCGTGCCAGTCTCCTCCCAGAAGAGGAAACGAGAGGAGGAGAAGGATTCCTCGGCTTCCAAGTCCAAGAAAAAGAAAATGATTTCTACTACCTCAAAGGAAACGAAGAAGGACACAAAGCTTTACTGCATCTGTAAAACGCCTTACGACGAGTCCAAGTGAGTAGCGATGCCACAGCCCCTCCTGCATGTCCTTAGCTTTAGGTTTAGTGTCAGCTCTTAGTGCCAGGTAGTGCTAGAAGTGGAGCTAGTGGCAGGTTATTGCAGTGATCACTGGGTATAGAGAATAAAGTGTCTATTTTCCACTAGCAGTTACAAATATTAACATACTCGATTGATACTGTTACTGTGCGTGGTTTATATTTTACTCGTTTGCATGTCTCCATTGTGTGACCTTCCTGTCTCACATGCACATACTCTTTTCTTTTTTTTCCCTCCGCTCTGTGACTCTTTCTTTTGCTGTTTTGCCTCTGCCTCAGAAGCAAGTGACAATTTGGTTTGAGCAATTTCTTGTGAATAAGTAGCTGATGTTCTTCAGAAATAGCTTTGGTACCGTCTTCCAATAAATGACTTTTTTTTGTAAGGCAGTACCCAGTAAAGGGGGTTCCGAGTCACTGGACTGCAGTTCACTTTGGACAATGTTTCAGGAAGAATTGGTTTCCATGTGTTATTTGCATTCCAGGGTTGATAAAAATCAATATTTAAGCATTTGACAAAGTGAAAACTGCAGTTCTCTGTAGTTTGATTCTGACTGTGAATGAGGAAAAGTATTTATGCTATGTACAGAGCTTGTGAAGAAATGGTGTAAGTGATGGAGTGGAGAATCCAGTGGATTCCAGGGGATAGTGTTACATGTTCCTGCTTAAGCTGCAGGTGGCTGACAGCAGTAGTTAGTAATGGTGAACATCTGAGAGCTGTGCAGAGATGTATGTACAGTAAGTTTGACTTCAGACCAATCCAAGTAAGTGACAATACCCCAAAGTATGAACCGGTACCATTTGGTGGTACTTTAAGGGATGATAACAGGACAACCATAGATCTGGGGTGATGCATTCACTCCATGGGTCATGGTTCTGCATTCCAAGTTTAGGGCCAGGACTAGGAGACCTCTTGAGGTTCCTTCTAGCCTTTTTTGGGGTTTAGTTATGTTTTTTTAATTAAGTTGAGATCTTGAGGTTTTTTTCACCTTGGTTTTGAGTAGCTCTGACCATTGCACTATTACTTCAGTGTGGGAAATGGGGCTGCTCCCTGGACTGCCAGTGCTGCAGGAAGAGCAGAGTGATGCTCTGGCTGTTATGTCACTGTCACCTCTGAGGGATGTCCCCAGCCTCACTTAACTTTGTGTCTGTATCAGGTTTTCTGTCATCCAGTGTACTTAGGAGGGACCCTGTTCTCTGGTAGTGATACCAGAGGTCTGTGTGTTACTGCATCTGGAGTTAGTGAGTGAGCAAAGGGATTTGATTGTCAGACTGACTCTTTGTGTTGACTCTAATGGTCATAGAGTGAATTTTGGTAGCTTGAATTGAGAACTGTGCTTCAGTGCACTGAATAAAACTTCAAGAAAATGGATTGTTAAATACTCAGTAGTATTCTTAGCAATATGATAGAGCTCTGCTGCTTTGCTTTTTGTGAATCTTATATTTGATGTTCCTACAAACGATGACTGTACTGTTGAAGTGCATAATCCTTTTGCTAGTTGGAAAGGAATTAGACAAGTTTTGAAACAGTTTTCTGAGAGTTTTTTTATTTTATTTTTTCATATATATGTAGGCATTGGATCATCCTCTTTATGCTGGTGTCTCTTTTCTACTTCAGAAAAGATAGGTGTGCTACTTGAAAAGCCAATTTGTGGTATTTTATGAATACCCTGTGTATTTTTTTGGATTTAGTAAAGCCTTATACGTAGTTTTGTGCTGTGTATTTTATTGCAAAACTATTACATTTAGTTCTCATTCATGATACTCCAGGGTTATAGGGATTTGCTAATACTGTTTTCAAGGATGGTCAGTAAGGATATCTTTCCAAGATTCCTACTTAGATACCGATCTATTTGTTAAAGCATAATGTGGCACCTGCTCCACATTCCAGTGGCAAGGCTTGGCATCTACACCTGGATGCAAATGTGCTTCCACATCACCAGGAGCAGACACAGCCTCTCCTGGGAACGGGGCACAGGCTGAGTTCCTAATAGTTGCCAGAATCTATGTCTAGCCATTCTTTATGGAAATTGGGTTGTGTGATACTTATTTTAGGATTTGCCTGACTGATAACAAGAGAAAAAGCAGGATCTGAGTGTGCAGGATGTGTGCAGAGGCCCAGGAAACCAGAGATGCTTCCTGTGGAACATGGGGTAGCTACTGCCCTGCTGGTGCTGTGGTGTCCCCAGGGTGTTGCCTGCAGGCTGACAGGGTGGCAGGAATTCCTACAGCAACACCTGGCAGGGGGTCGAGGTCTCCAAAATCCAGGAGGATGGAGGTTCTGAGTCTGCTTGCTTTTGCTTAGGCAGAGAGAATGGATGTGAGCGTCGCCCATTTGGTTGTCACTGGTCATAGGTGTGTTCTGAGAGGTCCATACACGAGTTACAAACATCCTGGCATAATATTTTACAGTTTTGTCACATCATTCTGTGCAAGGTCCCATTCCCATGATTCTGTCCCTGGTTCCCTTCACTTTGTGTCATACCATACCTGGTTCTGTCACACAGCTGTGTCTGAGAGGAGACATTATTCACTCAAAATTCCACTTTGTCGCAGTTTTATGTAGTTTATTATCAGATTTCAGTGCACATCCCCCCCCAAAAAAACTCCCACCAAGATTTAAAATTGACAATCATGCCCTGACCCCATTTTCTTTCGTATCATGTTACACCAAGACGTACCTACACACTGCTGGTTGCATGTTCTTGTAGTGTACTCGTAACTCCTAGTTGGTGTTTGCGCTTTGCTTTTGTTTTTTAAATTAACTGAGACCTACATTTTCAAACCTTAAGGAAATGTTTCAGTGGCTTTTGAGCTGCGATTTTGAAAATGTAAACCTTTTTCTTTGGCCTTGTCTTTTTGTGCCCTTGACAGTTTTTCACACACACATTGAAGACAGTAGTTTTCAGCCCATAGTTTTGTCAAAGTCTGGTTACATATTAATATGTACATATTAATACATGTGCATTATGATGAACTGTCAGTTTAAATTGACCCAAGTGACCTTACTGCCAGTCTAGCTGCAGCATGAGATGTTAGTAAGGATAGGGAGCAGGGAAGCTGAGACAGAAAGTAGCCCAGCAGCAAGTGCATCAGAGAGAAATGCAGGGAAAAGTGCCATGCCATTTGAAATGACAATTACATTGTCATTTTCATTGTGAACACTTTTAGGTTCTATATTGGCTGTGATCTTTGTACTAACTGGTATCATGGAGAATGTGTTGGAATCACAGAAAAGGAGGCTAAGAAAATGGATGTGTACATCTGTAATGAGTGTAAACGGGCACAAGAGGGCAGCAGTGAGGAGTTGTACTGTATCTGCAGAACACCTTATGATGAGTCGCAGTGAGTTCGGATAAGAACCTCTTATTCCATGTCTAGGTAGCAAAACTGCTCTGACTGTGCTTTCCTGTTCCTTGCAAAGAGTAAAAAACTAGTTATTCTGCATATATTGTATTCATTCGTAATACAAATTGCTTTTCAGTAATTGTCTCCCCCTCCCGAATGTTTCTGTTCAGTAAATGTTTAGGAAAAGTGAAGTTTCTCAGGATGGTCAAAATGTGTTGTGGTTTTTATTTTTAACAACAAACTACCAAAACACCATGTACTTTAATTGGGATTTATTTTCTTTTTTAATTTTATTTTCTTTAACAGGGGATGGTTAGAAAGACTAAAAGACAAATGCTGTGTTTAGTGGATTTTTTTGTGCTTTAATCTGATCTGGCTGGAGAACATAATTTTAGTACGGGGGTATATGGTTGGTATATGATTATATATATGTGAATTATATACATCTTTTACTGTAAGGCTTTGTGTCTTAGAATACTCCCTCTGTGTTCAGTTACAAGACTGAAGCTTCCGTATGAAAAGTGCTTGTACAGAGTGAAACAAGCCCTAGTTGTAGTCCAGTTTGTGCAAAATGCATCTTGAATTGGTTTGGATACTGGCTGGGTGAGACTTCTGGCTTTACACTGTTCCTTTCATCTCTAGAGCAGAGGAATGATTTTTGAAATCTTGATTGCTTGAAAGTATAAAATTTAGGAATGTGTTTTGAAATGGTCTGTAAATACAAAAGCAGTTGGAGTAGAATTTGTCACTCTGAAATTTGACGTTACCTGTTGTCTTTAATCATGCCAAGTATCTGCTTGTGTGCAGGGGATGGCAGGTTTATGTGTTTAAATGTAACCTGGACTTGAAATAGATGAAGCCACTGACATTTGGTTTGGCTCTTGCAGATTTTACATTGGCTGTGACCGATGTCAGAACTGGTACCACGGGCGCTGCGTGGGCATCCTGCAGAGCGAGGCAGATCTCATTGATGAGTATGTGTGTCCACAGTGCCAGTCCACAGAGGATGCCATGACTGTGCTCAGTCCACTCACAGATAAAGACTATGAAGGGTTGAGGAGGGTCCTGCGCTCCTTGCAGGTGAGGAGAAGGGTGGCAGCACCAGGGAGTGGGACAGACCCAGTGGGTCTGGGAGGAGGGTTTGATTTCTCTTTAGTAGCTCTGAGATTTGAGGGAATAGCAAAGCTTTGCCACTGTGTCAGCTGCAAACTTGCTTGGCATTATTGTCCTGAGGAATATTTACAATAATTAGTAAATCACTGCTCCTGAGTTGGAGAAACTCAACAATCCCTTCAGTGAAAGGCTTTTAAAGGAAGCAGATTTAGAATCCCAAAAGGCAGAGTGGGAGCCCAACTGCACAGGGTATGAAAGTTCTGTTCTCAGATCAGTTTTCTGTGGGTTGTGATCTACACTTCTGTACTTTAACTGAGAGTTACCAGATTTCAGGAGTGTTCTCATAGGGGCTCATTATCAGCATGTAAATGATGGCATCTTGATAATAAGAATTATGTCACTCTCCAATACAGTATATTTCTGATTTCTCTGTCACTCCCAAATAGGCTTTTTCTGCTACAACTCTAAAGACTTTTTAAGAATTCTGGTACAATTCTTAAAATTGTGGTAACAGAAATCCTGTAAGTAATATTTTGCATTGTCCTGTATTTTGCATACATTTAGAAAAGCATATTAATTTCAGGGTACTAGAAAGCACTCTCAGTAAATTCATTCCATACTTTTCCATGCAGCCTGTTCAGAACAGTATCCTGTTATGTCTGAATTTCACAGTTTCCTGTTTTGAAGCCCAACTACTAGGTCACTGACATTTAAAACTTTACCCAGTCATCAGATGAGAACTGGTTCCTTTTTCATATAATGCTGCCCTTCTTCCTGAAATTCAACTCCAGACCCCAACAGATAAAAGGATCAAAATATTTACCTATTAATAGTGCCTAATTTAACTGGATTTTGTATTTTAATTCTCTCCTGTTTCCCTGCCAGGCTCACAAGATGGCGTGGCCGTTCCTAGAACCAGTAGATCCCAACGATGCCCCAGATTATTATGGTGTCATCAAAGAACCAATGGGTAAGTGTTGGTGAGAACAGCCTGAGTGAGTGGCTTTGGGCTTTGGAATAGCAAGTTAATTTCCTGCTGGCCAGTTCCAGCCCTATTTTGGAAAATTCACAGGTTAGGCAGATGAAACACTGTGATTTCTCACTGATACATTCAAAAGTTCATGAAAGTTGCTTTACCTACTTCTAGGGCTGACTCCTTCACCCTAAATACTGCCAGTTTTACAGATGAAATGTGGGAGTCAGTGCAGCAATAGGATAGAACTCATGCTTTTGAATTTCTTCATTTAAAGAGCACAATTTTTTTCTGTCTTTGTGCATGAGCTCCTCCTCCCAAGGTTGGCATATGTACTCCAGAGGCTGAGCAGGATGTGGTGCTGTGGAAGTGTGATGTGCACCTTAAGATGGAGTTTAAAATTATCTTCATCTGACTTGATAGTAATAGTAAATTTTGTATTATGTGTAATTTATCTTTAAAGCTGCAGGAACAAAATGGATTCAGATACTGTGAATGTGGGCAAAGTGGAAGGGGAGATGCTGCAGCTTTACATTGCTTCACTCTGATCTTCTTAGAGCTCACCAGTTAAAACTGGATAAGCACTTGGATGTGAAATTTCCTGGGAAAATCTACCTCCTGGCAGAAACGGTGTTGGGAATGTTATTCCTTTCCTTCCAGTATTGAACCAATACCTCTTTATACCTCTAAATGAGAGCCAGTGTGTCATTAGAGCTTCCTCACCTACTCCTTACTCATCCTAGAAATAGGAAAGTTCAGTTTAGTATCTTGCCATAAAGTTGTGGTATGTTGACTGAAAAGAGTATTTTGTTTAGGAATTGTGTCCTTTTCCATTCCAAAGTTTTGGACTGTGCTGTTATGACAATGCTGAACAATTCCTATTTCCATGGTGGATGGGTTAAAGTGTATAAGGAAAGCTCAAATAACAATACTGCTAGTGGAGTAAACAAAAGTGCATTTAGCCCTTTCTGACTTAAGTAGGAGGAAAAGGCACATCTACATGTAAATCTTAGTAAAATACACCAGGTAATCCAGACCCATCTGCAGTTGTTTGCACACATTCTGGCATTACTGGTATTTCAAAATAAGCACCTTAAGGGCATTTTCCAAGGGCAGATAGTTGTTTTTCTGGCTAAAAGTGCCACTAGACATTTACACAGCTATATTTATATTTGACAGGTTTTGTTCCTCTCTCTGTTTTTAATTGATACGTGCATTAAAATGGGACAATTACTGCTCACATCACCATTCCTGTCTCTTTAATGTGTCTGGTCAGTAAGTATGAGAGCTCTGGAATTTTGTATGACCCTGCACTTGAAATCTTTCATCTCTGCCATGTGTAATGTGCATATACCCGTGAGAATTGATAGTTTATTCAAAACAAGGCAGGAATTCAAAAAATAATCAGGAGGTGATGGCTGTTACATGTACATGGTACCTGAATCCTGATTATCTGACCTTCCCTTCATTTATTCAGAAAGAGCAGGGAGCTCCTTGCAAAGGTTTTCCCTGGCCATTGTGATTCTTGCATTTTATTGAATTTAGCTGCACACAACATATTCATGCCTAAGTGTCTCTTCTGAGGGAAACCTACTGGTGTCACCAGTCACAACCAGCGTTCCTGGAAAAGCCTCTAACCTGGATAATGCTTTGTTTCCCACAGTCTTGACAATGTAGATTTCTGTTGAGAATGAACGTGTCTCATTTCAATAATCTTTGGTTTCTTTGAAGACCTTGCAACCATGGAAGAAAGAATCCTGAAACGCTACTACAAAAAGGTCACGGAGTTTGTGGCAGACATGACCAAAATTTTTGATAACTGCCGTTACTACAATCCCAGTGACTCCCCTTTTTACCAGTGTGCAGAAGTTCTCGAGTCTTTCTTTGTACAGAAACTAAAAGGATTTAAGGCAAGCAGGTAAGCTGGAGTGTCCCTAATCACAGATGTTGCGTTGGCCCCTGAAATCTCCTTTCTAAGCTTATCTTGCATTCGTACAGAGATTTGCTGCTCCGTGGGCTTTCCTGGAAAATTCTGTCAAAATTAAGGTTTAAATACAGTTTTATGGAGGTTACTTTGGAATGTTTATTGAAAAGGAGTTGTTAAAAATTCGGGTGGTATCGTAAATTTGCAAAATTTGAATGATACTTCAACTCATTGCTGCAGAAAACTTAATGAGAGTAATTTCTGATCAGGACAAATACTGTGTCTGAGTTGTGCTGATGTTCCACTCTGCAGTAAATACTTCTCATGCTAATAAGAGACAGTCCTGCTGTGAAGCTTATAATCAAATGAAAGAAGTTAAAATACTTCAGTGTTACACCTTCTCTCATCTTTTTATAACTTACCACCTTTGAAACAGAGGGAATAAGTAAGGTTTAAAGTAGGGTACAGAAAATGAAACATAATTCAGAATTTACCTTTTAAAATTAAACTTTCTTTTTAATTTTTTTTTTCTGAAGAAGGGCTGATGTAGAGTATTTCCCTTACACAGACATTCCTGGAAAAGAATAGCATTTTTCTTTCCAGTTCAATACTGTAATAATAATTTTTATCAGGTAGTTTTCAACCCATGTTTCTGTCACTGCCATTAGCTGGGTCCCCAGCACTCACTGTGCTTGCACACTGATTTCATTGCTGCATTTTATTTGTTAATGTTTTTCATTTATACCATCCGTCTTCTTTCTTTTCTTGCAGATTGTGATATCTTTAGTCTGAACTTTTTAACTGGAATCAGAACTGGATGTTGGGGTCACTTTCTTTTATTGTACAATTCAATGACATTAAACTGCCCTAAAAATCCAGATCATTTGTCTAAAAAGTAAATGTTGTTTTTGTTGCCAGCAGTCACACTGGTGAACCTAACTGTATTAACAAAAAATTGTTCCGTTCCTCAAATACTGTATTGAGAAAAATGAAAAATTCATCATGGAAACCTTGTATTTTATTGTTTTAGTCTAAGTCACTAATAAAACTGTGAATGTCAAAGAGGAGTTTTGCTGAACTCTGCTTAGCAAAAACGTGATTTTAACATGCCTGTTCAGTTTTTTTTCTTTTAAGTTAATCCAAAGACTTCTTGAATAAATCTAAGCAAAGTAGACCTTATTATAAGTATTCACAACTAAAAATGTCTTTTTGCTTTCCTTTTGATGGACTACTATTATGTAAATATGTGAGTAAAACTGATTTCAGGCATTTTGGAATATTCCAGTGACACACTGCATTTTACAAGTACTGAAATATTTGTATTCTGGAGGAGAAAATAGGCTTAAAATTCAGAGAGAGAATTATTTTAAGCGTTCTTTTTTATTTCTGAAGGGGAAAAAAAATAAATGGAAGCAACATGGTGGTAATTCCCTCATTGTGATTTATTTTTGGCAACACCTTGCAGCAACTGTGTTCTCCAAACTGAAGGGTGCTTAATTCTTCACTTTCTTCTGTATTCTGCAGGTCCCATAACAACAAACTGCAGTCTACAGCTTCTTAGAGTTCAGCGTGTTAACCAAACACACGAGCAAGGATCTGGTTGTCTGACAATTTTTAATTAAGGAGCCAGATGTTTTTAGTCAGGTTATCCTGACAAGACTTGATGTAAACTGCGTTTTTATTGGTCACAACAGTCAAATTATATTCTTGGCTTATTTTGTCCAAAGGACAAAGAAATAAAAATCAGCAGCACCACTTTCTTGTCAAGATCAAATTGTTGTACTATTGTGGCAGAAGCAGGAAAACTTTGTTTTGTTGAAGGAGAGAGAGAAAGAGAGCAAGAAAAAAGATACAGTAAATGGGGTCACGTTTAACTCCATGGAAATGCCACGTCTGTTCTTCAGTGAAGAAGCTGGTTTAAAGTCCACACAGAAAACTTTGACTGTATTTATTTATTGTTGCAAAAAAGACGCTTTTTTATTGCTGCCCTCATTTGTCAGCTAATTATTTTTTCTTATAAAATCCAGCCCCGGTTCCATGTAATCCATTCTGTATCTTAACATGATTCCTGTAGGTAAAAGTACAAGAAGACCTCTAGATGTCTTTTCTTTCTATGAAAGGAGCTGCTATGTACACATGTGCACACACACAGGACTGGGAATCAACAAGGAGTTTATCATTCATGGTAGATTAAAACAAGCTTGCATAAAAGTTGGGCTGAGTGGTCATGGACTACAGACTCTGTTGCCTTGAATATAACAAACAGTACAATTTGTCATTTACTCTGCACCAGACTGAACTGAGTAAAATCTATTTGAAGGTATCTTGTTTGTAAACATTTGTCAGATTCTAATTTTTTTTCTTTTGTATTAAAATTCAAAATATGGATGTATATGAAACAAAATAAATGGAGATCATTGTTCTCCCCACAGCCGTAGGTGTGTTTGAGTGTGCACTGACAATGTGTGTGTGACACTTGGGGGATCTGTGCAGGAGTGTAGGGATTGCAAGGAATAGGGGTGGGAGAGGCCAGGGAGTGGGAGCCGACCGTGTTCCAGTCCCGTTATCCCGGTGACACATTCCCACAGTGGTGCCACAATGACTGTTCCAGCTGTGCCAGGGTAGGAGGTGTTTGTGAGGTGTCCCTGCCCACTGGAGCTCAGTGGTCTTTGCCAAGTGCTCTGGGAATGTCGAGTACCCGCTGTAATTGTGTCCCTGGGAGGCTCCTGGGCTGCCTCCGTGTTTCCTGTGGGAGCAGCGCTGCCCTGAGGGATGAGCTGGAGTCCAAGAAGATGCAAATTGTGGATGAGGAGGCTTTTCTTTCACTGTGTGTGACTGACTTGCTCTGGTACCTACCTGTCTGTAGTTCCCAGCCCTGGTTTCCCTGCAGCTCCTCACCCACCTGATCAGCTTTTGCACTAACTCACAGTCAACTTCTGTTCTGCAGTGGTCTGGGATTTACCTGATTTATGGATAAGCTCCTTTTGGGTTTAACCTCACACCTTGCTATGCAAGAACCTCCTCTGTTATTTTTCTTAAAAAGATGTTGCTACTGACCACCCTTTCTTACACTTCCAGCTCAGGTGTTCAGGTTCTTCTGGGGGGATTTTATCTACTAAAAACCCGTGTGCTTTTGTACATACAAATGTTGTCATTTAACCTATCTGTGAAAATTACTAATTGTTCAGTGTGGAAACAATCCATTTATGCTTCTGAAAGTCAAAGAAGAGTAGTTGCATTTAGGTTATGTTGTCCTTTGGCGTTTTAAAAAATGCTGCATATTGTAAGCATTGTGTTTTAATGCGACAAGGAAGAATCTCACCTTTGACAGCACTGGGACATATCCTGCATCTCATCCCAACTTCTCAGCATTTCTGTACTATTTATTCATACCTAAATCCATATTGACATGATTTAAATCTTTCCTACCTGTAGGCAATAGATTGCTGTTTTTAACAAATTGTGGCAAACTGAAGAGTACTTTTTTGTACCTTATAGGACACATCATCCTAGACAAATAAAGTAATGTGTTTGACATGGATTTGGTGGTGTTTCTAATGAAACATTTGATAATGTTATTGGATATAGGTCTTGGCTTTGCCAGATCATACATAACTGTGAATCAGGTTGATAAAGGAAAAAATCCATACATGCAATTTAATGCTGCTGATTAATCACCCAACCCAAATTATTCTGTGATTCCATGAGAGCCTGTTTCAGTGTGTTCAGTTGCCATTGGGCAGGTCGAGGTACTTCTCTGGATTTATTGGTGGTTATGTTTTATAGTTAAATGGTGTTACAGAAAATAAATCACTTGTGATTGATCCCCACCTGCTGTAAAGCATAAAGTTCATAAGGTTTGTGATCTCTGCTCAGTCCTCATCCTCTTTGTATTTTATAGGTTATTGCAACAGTTGTTTTGAAATGGTCGTATGTTGTAAGAGATATTGAAAATGTGAACTGTGCCAGCTTCATTTTCCTTTTCTGTCTCTTCAAATTTGAAGCAATAATCCTCAATCTCAATTCAGTTCATGCAGAAGTTAATGGAGATTTAAAGTACAGTAAGAAGTTGGGCTTACCCAAAAGCCTTGAATAAACCCCTGGACAGATGGGATGACCACAGTTATTCCTGTACACACGGATTTCTGTGTGGTGGCGGCAGAATTTTCCATAATTATCCTGCTGGAAAGAAAATTGTTGACTGTGAGGTACCAAAATTACCATGGCAGCTGCTGAACGTGAGTGCCACCCAATTCTCAGTGTGGCTGTTGCTGGTAGGGTTTTGGAATAGCAAGTGCAAGACTGGAAATCCTCTCGATCTAGGAATTGTTGTTGTTCAGGAGGTGTGTTCAGTATGTGATAAACCTGGTGACAACAGTCCTGCTGCTGCTCCAGCCCTATCTCAGTGGGGCTGTGACAGACAGGAACTTGCTGCTCAGCTGCCGTGGGGGCATTTTAAGGAGGGACCTTCCAAGCAAGAAAGGAAAGGTAAGAGGACTTGATAACACAGAGATCATGGGATAAATGGCTTTTCAGGCTCCCAGTGTTTGTGTTAGTTATGGGCACTGAACTCGGGCTTGGGATGTCCTTAGTGCTGGTGTTCTGTGCTTGTCTCTTCCCAGAGACAGTCACAGGGAGATACATGTTAGGTTTGTACCCACACTTCCCTGGGTTGGGGCAGGATGATGGGAATGGGGCTTGGCTGCTGCTCTGGGCAGGGGGTTGCCTGGAGGAGTTGCTGCTTAGTCCCTGGACTTCCCCTGAAAATAGAAACAAAGAAACTCGAGATGCACATGTAACCCTTCCTCCTCCTGTCCCTCCCAGTCACTCCAGAGCTTTGATTCATTGCCAGAACAGTCCTTCTGCCAAATGAAAACCCCCTCAGATTCTCTCAAGGAAAATTCCATCAATCCATGCTGTGCTCCATGCAAAGTTTTTCACATAGCAAAAGTGAGACAGTGTATTTTTTAGGTAGGCTCACGCTGTGAGTAAATTTCTGTCCTCCAGTGAGGGCCTTTTGGGTCCCAAATACGGGATGTTTGCTCTTGGTATTTGTCTCCATATCAATAGATACTCAATGCAGCGTGGCCTGTCCCATCCCCTGCTCCTTGGCTTTTCAGTGACACTAAATCAAGCTGCAGAAGTGTGTGGAGTACAGTGTGTCAGAACTAGCTTTGTTTCAAAACAGAAAACGCTTCTGTAGAAGCCACTGCTTCCTGTGGCAGGTCACATCATATCACTGCCTATGTGGGGTTTTAAGCTGTACTGCATTTTTTACATTTCTTAATAGAAATATGTATCAAATCCTGAACCAACTTGTCACACAAGGAGATGCCTTTGTGTAATATCATTACATAAGCTTTTTGGGTCTTCCAGAGCCCATGAGACAGTGAAAGCAGAACCTTATGTGCATTTTATTAGTTTCTTTTACAGACTTATTATCTTTGAATACTGACTGGGAACAACAAATATCTCAATTCCACCACAACAGAGTACTAAAACATTGACTTTTTGATTTAAAAAGTAACTTTACCAATGTGCAAGTACAAGCTTGGCAATATTTCTCCTGGGGAATGGCATTCAGTACAGCTCTGGGATGAAGTGCACAGGCACACCCCGTGAGTGCAGCCCGTGCTCATTTTGCATTCCCTGGCACTTTTGCATTCCCTGCGCCATCGCTTGTAAACCCAACTGGGCATTTGTGTTGTGCAGTTCTTGATTTGCTTTCAGTCAGGGTGTTCATATACTCAAATCATTACACTCTATTCTGTATGCTTTGTGTGAACATCCAGCTCTGCTGGAAGAATGGTGTAATTTTCAGAAGTACCGTGGACATGGTTGAGGAGACAAAAATAATACAAATGGTACTTGGTGGTGTTGGTTTCTCTGAAATCGAATGCATGTGATACTTTAGGCAGAACTGTGACAGCACAGTGAACATCCTGTGTAGATAAAGCTGTGGTATCATCTAATGTGTTCAAGGTGAAGGGTTCAAAGTGCAGTTGTTGTGTACCGAGGATGAAGCTTCCAGAATTTTGCATTACAGTTACTACAGATTATTCGGGGCACACTGCAGCAGGGGAAGCTACAATATCCTGTGGCTCTGAAAGCAGCTGGAGCAAATTCATGGCCAGTTAACATTCCCTAGACTGACTTCTGTGCTAAACCTCACCAGGGGTGCCTGCTCGAGGCACCCAGTGTTTGCTAAAGCACAAAAGCAGGTGTTGGATCGCAGCTGGTTCCAGATGGGAGCGCTGCCCACAGCCAGGTGTGCTCTGAGTGTGGATCCCGCTGCTCCCACGTCCTGGACGGAGCCCCCGGAGCTTTAGGGACACTTGGAGCGTGCTGCCCACACCCTGAGATCCCTTTTCCTGTTGAATCTCCTGACGTAGCTGCTGCTGCTCCTGACCCAGCCGTCCCCTGGCCGCAGCCGCCCGCGCAGGGCCGGCAGCAGCTCGGCGGGCACCTGCCGGCGCTTGTGGTAGATGTGCCCCATCACGATGTACCTGCTGCCTGCAACAACAAAAACAAACAAACAGGGAATGGGGGGGCATTCCGAGGGCACCAGGGCTGGGAACAGACGTGAAGTTGTGCCTGTGGAAACATCCTGAACAGGGGCCTTCTACAGCGGTGTCCTGAGCTCCGCTGGGACCTGCGGGTGGTGCTGGCGTGGAAATGATGATTTACTGTTGGGGGAAATGCTGGTATTTGATAAACTTGCACTTAGAAGGAAAACTGAACTACTTACAAAGATACCAGCTTAAACTCCTGCTTGTATTGTTTTAGGAATCCTGAAAACTTGTCATCATTTTGGAACTGGACAAAGTTAAGAAAGGGCTATGCTGGTACCTGACTTCTTCATGCCGTTGGTTTTCTTGTGAAAGTTTTGAGAAACTTGGATGGGAAAAGGCCTCCACTTTGAGTAAATACTTTTCTTCCGAATTTTCCCAACAACCCAGGCTAAGCCTATTAAAGTAGGGCAGACTAAGATTGCAGTGCATGCAGAGGAATAGCAGAATGGATTTAGCTGGAATGATTTACCAAGTTTAAGGTCTGGACATGGTTTACTGCAGTTTAAAGTATCCACAACCAGGATGTGAACTCGGAAGAAGGCAGCGTCAGGAGTGACATACAGGCGACCCATCTTGTACAGTCCATCAGTGTCTACCAAGAGGGTAATCCAGCGGACTCCATTCCCCAGGCTCTCCAGGTTATAAACAATTCCATTCACTGCTGTTTCAAGGGAGAGAGAAAAAAAAGGAACAGATTTTATATCATGGCAATTTTCAGGGTATGTGTGAAGGCTGTCATTTAAAATGCTGTAAAGGAAGTGTCAGCAGGAATCCTTTGGCTCAGGAGTGGGCAGCAGGAATTGCTTCAAATAATCACATTTGATAAGGTGATTGCCTGAAGTTTTGCTGCTTTGCAAACCTTGTGCTTTACAGGTCTGAGATGTTTCTTAGTGAAGAAAGTAATGGGTTTAGTACAATTTTCTATCCTGATATATAAGAAGTGGGCATGTTTACCTAACAAAGTAAAATTTTCAAATTTAAAACTTCCCAATGAAGTACAAAGCCAAGCTGGTAATGAAATACTCTGGCTTTTGAAATAAAAGGCCCTTGTCATGCCAAGAGACAAGAGCACCAAGTAAGTTGTGTTGGGAGCTCAGACAATCACTTCATGCTCTTCTCCCCAGTTTCTGGCTCTGGCAAGTGCTGAGCTGAGTGCAGGAATGGGTAAACAGCTCCATGTTAGTGGGGCTACTGCACCTGGTGTTACACCTGCATCAGGGGGAGAACTCTGATTCAGTCATTTATTCTTTTATCTGCACTGTAAATGTAAAGAAAGGAAAAGCTCTCTGATGGCCACTGTGGAGCCTTGGCTCATCTGTTGCTCAGATTTTTTCCTACCTGTCTTTTCAATTTAGGAGCAGAACAAGGCTGCTGTTGGTTAAGGGCTAGAACACACAGAGGTCGGGTTGCTGTGAAGCCCACGTTGGACAGGAATGCGTGAGAGTGGTAAAAACCAAAGCAGGACAGCATTTGTAGAAAGCACTTCCTGACTTCTCCATTTAGAGAAAACAGATGTCTCCTAACGTGTTTATGTTCTACAAATGGAAACATCTGTTACCACTGGGCTTGTATTTTCCTTATCTCTTAAAATACTGTGAGAAAAAGTTGGTATCTGTTTCACGACTTCATAAGCACAAGGCAGGGTTTGAGTCAGAAAATGCTTGTCCTTAAACAGTCTGTACAAAAATACCAGGCTGATTCCTGCCACCTTTAGTTACATCAATGTGGACATAAGGACTAAAGACACTGAATCCTAAGGAACTTCAAGAAGAATCCTCTCTAGAAAGAGGATCACAGAAATAAAAGTCTTATTTCTGTTTGCTTCACCATTTTATTTTCATGTCAAACTTCAATCCCCAAAATCAAACTTGCTCTAAATAGTAAGAGATAAATAACACAGCTGCAATGTTTAATCTGAGAGTATCTAAAACAATTGGTCTTTTCAGTTCCATTGTCCCAAGGACACTGTTCCTCCAGAGGAAACAAAAAAAAAGGGCAGTACTAGCCCAAGGTAGGGAAAGGGTAAGGTAAGTATGTTTATGAAGAGCTGTGATGGGTCCTTTTTGAATACTTGGTAATTATTTAACATACTTACTGTATCTTAATCACAGTATTTTAAAAGCAGAAGTGCAGTATCAGTGACAGGTGGACAGAAGGTGCTCTGTCCCTGTGGGTCGAGGGGGACACCACCTACCAAACTCGCTGGCACAAAAGGCCTCCACTTCATCCCGCTCCTTCCTGCACTCGGTCAGACACACCTTCTCCTTGTCACCATCTACAACAGGAACACAGACTGAGGGACAGCCACGGGCTCTTTGGGGACCTCTCATCCCATTGTGCCCCCCAGCCTTTGGGAAGTTCTGGGCAGCCTGTCCCTTACCTTTCCTGAGCCCACCCAGGTACACGGAGCTGGGTGACCAGCGGTTGGTGACCCAGGAGGGTTTGGGGATCCTCGTGAAGGGCTCGGGGTGTTTATAGGGGATTGCCTTCCCTGGCCGGTTGAAGTGGTGCAGTGCATTAGGATCATTTGACTCCACTGTTCCGAAGTCTGCCAAATGATGAGCTTCCATCAGGGCCATCATCTTTGGATGGGAGGGCGCGGCGTGGAGGGCCCACACGCTGTTGGCAGCCTCGGCCAGCCGCCGGTCCGTGTGCTTCCTGTTGGCCTGGCCGGGGTCCGGGGGGGTGGGAGAAGCCCCCTGGCTCGGGCTCTGCAGGGGCAGGACCCCTCCGTGCTGCCGCCGCTGCTTCCTCAGCCCGGTGCTGTTTTCCAGGGAAGGCTCGGCGCGTTTCTTCTTGTCCGACGCGAGGGAGGGGATTCCCGGGGGCTTCGGCTGCTGCAGGTGGGCGGGAGGCATTCCCAGGAGCCGGCCTTCCCTGGCATTCCCGCTGGCACTGCCCGTGCCCCGGGCTGGCACCTTCACCTGGCCGTGAGCAGCAGCTGCTGAACTGAAAACATCTTTGCTGAGAGCCTGGCCGGGTTTCTCAGCATAGGGCAGGGATCCTACAAACAAACAAGGAGAAAGAAAATCAGCGTTTTAAGTCTGTTATTCCACGTGCTTCAGAATGGGAAGAGTTGAGGCTCTAATCCGTGAGACCTCCAACAATTAGACAAAAAAACTGATAAATATCTCGACAGATGAACCACAGTAGAGCTCCTCGTTCCTCTGTACTCAGATATGGAAGGCCCAGTACAGGGAATGCAGCTGTGTGAGCAAAACAGGAGATTTGCATTTTTACTTTATTATTGTTGCAAATTAAAAACAAACCCTTTCCTCAAACCCCTGAATCTCCAGGGAGCATCTGAGGAAACAAGGTTCACGTTGCCATTTGGGATGCTTGTTTAAAAGACCGTGACAGCAGAACTATTTGGTTTTCCCATCCATGGGATGCCTATGGACAATGTCATCCAGACTCTCCAGTGGCTTTGGACGCTACTGGAAAGGTCTTTACCCACAGTTTTGGCTCTCTGACTTGTGCACTATGAAGTATATAGTAGCAGTAATTAGGCTAGTGCTGCTGAGTAACAATTATTTCAAGGCTTTGTTTAATTTGAGAGGATAAGGGTTGAGAAAGAGAGGAAGTGTCTGGGAATCCAGTGAAAAAATAACTTAATGGCACTGTTCACACAAGCTGGGCAGTCACCTACACTTTCATTTATACCTTCACCTTGATCCCTTGAACCTCACAAAGCAAAATGACCAAATTTTTTGGCCTGGGAGGAGAGAAATTTCCCCTGGCAGTCCATTTTCCTTTTCCTTTAGCCCTTCCTTGCATGCCTGGAGCGAGCCAGCAGAGTTTTCACACAGCTCACCCACACACAGCCTCTGTCTGGTGTTCACAGCCGTGGTTATTCTGTGTAGGAGGCTGAGCCCAGCTCCTTGTGTGAAAAGAGAGATTTGACATACACAGATGAACAACGTCCTGGTTTATCTCCTATAACTGACTCAACTGCTGACCTTGCCACTTCTCCCCCTGTGCTCTCACCAGCTGCTGTCATGGGAAAGATTCCCTGATATTTGGGCTGGCCACCCGTAAAGTCAAAAGAATGTCCATGGAGAGAGGGGTGGAAGAAGTCCAAGCTGCAGACAGCAGCAGGCAAGGGGGGTTTGCAGATGGTTCAGTATGAAGCTGTGCCCTCTGAACAGGTGTCTCAGACTTGGGTGTGTAAATAAACTCTTCTACCACTTTATCACGCCTTCCCAGTCACGGATTGTATCAAGAAATAGTTCATTTTTCTCTACTCAATCTGTTCAGGACCTTGAGGTTCTTCCTCCTGTACCAGCATATTCCTGTCTAGTTGTTGCAGCCTAAGAAGTACGACTGCAACATAACCAAATCCCAATGGAACAGATGTAAATGCTATTTCTGTTCTGTCAGTGAGGCACTAAAACCCAAATAAATCCATGCAGGACAGCTTGCTGCAGGCACACAGGGCACACTGAGCATGCTGGAGTCAGTCAGACACCTGGAGTTACAGGTGAAGGGGAATAAAAGAGAAAGGTCGCATACAAATTATAAAAATAGCAGATGTAGAAGCAAATCCAACTTCACCTGCCACTGATGGCTGGCAGGACAGAGCACCATCTCCCTGCCTGCTTCTGCCAGGTGCTCTTAATTCTTCCCAATGCTGACAAATTAAATATTGTAATTTACAATCCCATCCCACAAACACGTTGAAATGTTTCTTTCTTGAGCCCTTACTTGCTGAAAAGGCTACAGCCTGGGGGGCTGCTCAGGCAGGAATTTGTAGGAATGTCTTTAGCCTCCCGTGATTCCCAAGGCAGACATGCCCCAGCCCCGCTCCGAAGGTAACAGACTTACCAGAAGATGATCTAATGACAAAGCAGAGGAGCCAGAACACTTGGGTTGTCATTTTGAAGTAAAGTTTTTCCAGACACAAAATGAAGTGGAGTCTTTTATGCCCTTCCCCCGATTCATGCTAATGAGAGGCAGCCTGAGGGGAAACGGGAATCACTCACTGGACAACCCACTGGAGCAAGACCAAGCTGCTGCCTCCACCAGCCCTGCCTGGGAGGAATGTGCTCCTTCCCATGGGGACACAACCCCCTGGCTGCATCACCTGTGCCCTGGGAATAACACACCCATGCATGGTTTTGGCAGCAGATTTTTATTTTGGGGAGAGTCTTGCCCTCCTATGGTACTCTGCAGAGGAAAATCATAGGGAACAAGTCTGGTTTTCCTGGCTATGGAGAACTGCGTTCTGGAGGGGAATTGAAACGTGCTGGAACACACCAAACCCCTGGGATGCAGGGTCTGTAAAGGATGTGCATGGCAATGGAACATATCTGGGGATTTCTGGCCACCGCCAGTCATACAGCTGCTAATCTCCTCTTTTAGTTTAAGGAACCAGTTTCAGTGATTCTTTTCAGACTGAAAAATGCAGTAGTGACTGTCCAGTCCAAGGGAAAGCTCTGCTGATCCCATACAGCTTTAGTTTTAAATCTCTCTTTGCCAACATGAAGAACTCTGCAAATTTTCACACACCAAGCCAACCCTGATTTGGATTACTGAATTAAGAAGGCTTATTTCTAAGTGACCTTATTGCTACACAAGATTTCCATTGTGACAGTTTAACTCACCAGCTGCTGCCGGGTGCTGTGGAAGCTGCTCATGACTTTAAGGGACAATGAACAACTTAAAAACTCCATAAAGGAACTGAAAGGCTCCTGAACCCCACCCTTGACAGAAAATCTAACCCTCAGCAATGCCTGTGGCATGGGATTCAGTGTTGCTTAGCTTAAGCAGTTTGTTTTGTCCTACCTTAATTAAGCATTTCAATAGGATTCCTAAAAGCTCAGGGCTTTGTCTCCAGCAGCGACGGCTGAAGATACAGAAAATTCACCAGAATAATGTGGAAAATAAATGAAATTTCACCATATCTATTACTCAAGGAATTACATTTCGACTGCAGCACTTATTAATCATTGTTTTCCTCTGTTATTTGGAACATTTTAATTCCAGAAGTATCCCAAGATAGCTATTATGGGAATAGGAATGTAAACTGAGGATGAGAGAGAGGAGGGCTCCTACATTCCTTTTGCAACCAGCAGGTACTTGCAGCAAGCAGGAGAAGCTGAAGTGTGAGTGCTGGCACTGGGGAGGGAGGGAGGGAGGGAGGGAAAAGGATGGATGCACACATACATGTGAGCATCCNGCGGCCCCGCCGCGCCCCTGAGCGTGTTCCCGCCCTCGGCGCGCGCGCGGCTGCCTGAGGGGATCCGCTCGGAGCCGTGCCACTGTCCCGGGAACCCCGGGCACCGCCGGCCTCCTGTCCCGCGTCTTTAAACTTCCCCTTACGGGCCNAAGCAGGAGAAGCTGAAGTGTGAGTGCTGGCACTGGGGAGGGAGGGAGGGAGGGAGGGAAAAGGATGGATGCACACATACATGTGAGCATCCCACAGACCTGTATTCCAGGGATTTTTCTGTTGAATTAGCTGGTGGCATAATTCTACGCTCATTCATGTACGGCTGTGTCTGCACTGTTTCCCCAGCCTCTTTACCTGGAGTAATCTCCATTAAGAGCACAGCAGTGGTGGTTGGAGTATTCCCAGCATTCCAGCAGCCCCAGGATACTCGAGCAGCGGAGATGGAAAAGCTTTCCCAGCGCGGCTGGGCAAAACAGGGACCGACAGCACCGTGACCGCGTCCGGGCGTTCCCTCGGCTGGGGCTCTCCCGGAGATCCCGGGAGGGGAGCGGGACCCACCGAGAGGGACCCCGCGGGAAGCACGGAGAGGGCGGCTGCCCCAGGCGGGACGCGGCCCCACGGGCAGAGAAGAGGCCCGCGGG